>CM021101.1:665897652-666497652 GCA_007115665.2 Sequoiadendron giganteum | reverse complement strand
AATTACTGAGGAATAAAATACACTGGAATTTCAATATGAAGTGGAAAGAAAGAAATTAAAGGAAAACCAAAACAATATGAATGGAAAAAAAAAAAAAAACATTTATGTTGTCCATGGATGAAGTAAAATTTGTTGGTTTCTTTGCTTTTAATTCAAAGTTGTCGAGTTTGAATTATAACTGTCTAAATTGCAATAACATTATAACCGGTACCATTTTAGGGACTGTTGTAATGGAAGTAATGGAAGAACATTAATCACTCATATTAGGTGAAATTTTCCTATCAATTAGATTGAAGAGAAATAAATTTTCAAATATATGTTTTTTTATATAATTGACATCTATACATTGATAATAGATAAATATTTTTCAAATAGAAGAAATATTTTAGTTGTCCTTGGTTAAAAAGATAATTCCTAATAACTAGCTAAGAGAATCCCCTTGCCTATAGTTCTCTTGGCAAGAAGTAGTAAAATAAATTATATAATATAATATTTAATTAATTTTATAAATATTTATATAAATAATAAATATAATTTTTTTTATAGAATTATAATAATTAGTAAACGTTTTGAAATAAAATATATTTTAATATTGAAATTAACAATATGATAAAACTTATTATTTAAATAGTAAATGAAATTTTAAAATTCAATTTGTTTTATTATGGTGAAGTATTATTTCATAAAATGATTAAATTAATAAATATTATAATTCTATAAAATAATTATTTAAACTGAAAATTTTGATATTTATTTTTAACCTGTTAAATTAAGGTAAACATTTATGTTCAAGTATTATTATTTTAAAATTTAATTGAGGTATGCAGTTATTTTTAACAATTATTATTTTAATAGATTTAATAGTTGGATTGTTGAAATGTTCAAATCATTAAGATTTTGAATTTTTGAGACTTAATTACTATTTAGTTAAAACAGTTAAATTAGATTAAATAAAAGTTTTAACATACAATTTCTACTCAGCTTCAGGTTCGGGGGTTGTCTAGTTTTTGTTTATTCTACAGCTTACGGTCTATTGGTTTTCCTCCTATTTGTAGCTATTTATTTTTGTTCCTATAGTTCAATTTATTTTTTGAACTATGTTGTCCTTTGGCCCCTTGGGCCCTTTGTGAAGGGTACGACACCCTGTAAATGTTGCTTACCTTTTAAAAAACATACAATTTCTACTAAGCTTAATAGTTAAATAAAATGAAATTTTTATATAGAATAATTTTAAAATAGTTGGATAAAATTTGTGTTAGATTGAAAAATATTAGATATTTGTGGTATTTATAGTAAAATTTGTAGGGGTTGGGGCCCTAGCTCGGTTGGCTAAATCTTTCCAATTTATAGGGGGTCGTGCTACCCAATTCTGCAATCTAATTAAAAAAAAAATTAGTCAAATTTGTAAGTAATTATTGATATTGAACTTTTGAGATTCAATTTAATGTAAGAAAAAAATATATAATCGATTTAATTTTAAAAAATGTAAATTTAATAGCTGGATTATTGACATGTTAAAAGAATTATGATTTTGAATTTTTGATGTTCAATTAATATTTTGTTAAAATAGTTAAATTGGATTAAAAAAAATTGGCATGCAATAGCTACTTAATTTAATAGCTAAATTAAACAAAAAAATTATATAGAATAATTAACAAATTCTCATTTTAACTTTTTTATAATTATTGCATTTCTAGATGTGCAAATATTAAATAAGAAGTCGTAAAAAAAAAGAACCAAAACAATTGCAAAATAAAAATATTATGTTCAATTCGATGAAATCCACCCTTATGGCCTAAATTTTTTTAGCGAATGATATTTTTGATTTTTTTTTTCAAAATTAGAAAAGTTAAAAACATGCATTTAACTTTAGAAAAAAATTCAAATATAATATATAAAAGAAGATAATCAATTTGATTGATTGAAGTTCAAAAACATTAATAATTAGTTATGATTGGTGGTGGCTATAGTTCCATGACATGAACTAATAATAATAATATAATATGTTACAATTTTATTTATACTATAATAGTATATAGTAAATAGTTAATATGATATAATTAAGTTAGTCCATTTAGGCATGCCTCTTCTTAACAAGTTGTTAATAACTTTAATTTAAACAAATGAGAATTTGTATTTATTTTCTATTTGAAAAATATTTGAATAACTCTAAACTAAATATGCAAAATATTTAACAAAACAAATATATAAAATTAATTTTCTAAATGTAATTGGCTTAAAACTTTAGAGATAAAGGTGATTTTACCCTTGCGATTTCCCTTTTACTTTTCCGAAACTAATTCTATATATTTATTAAAATTATTAAATTTTAAAATTAATTTAACTCAACTATTTTAAACATATAGCTTTTTTTTCTTAAATATAAATTTAATAATAATTACTAACTTGTTATTTTTGATGAATAGGCAACTATCTATATTAATTTAAAGATAAGAGTACATATTCACAAAAAAAAAGTGGGTGGTAGAAAGGCACACCATGAAATTCACATGGGCAGTGCCCATAAATAATCAAAATTTAACAAGTCACATGGGCCTAGCCCAAAAGTACAAGAGCATAAAACATTAAAAAAATAAACTTGAGCCATTATGTGGCCAAAGTAGTGTCAGAAGAGCTGGGAGTGTCTCTGTCATCCATATTCTTCCCTCATACATTAGTGGGTTCTAGAGTGATATCAGAAGGAGCACCCCAACCATCGCCATCATCTTTCTTTTCTTTGTCTTCTTCCTTGCGCGGGGATAAAATTGCAAGTGCCAGATGTGGAAAGAATTTATCACTATTTGACCACCCAAAAGTTCCATTGCCACTCCCCTAAGCACCACCAGAAGGCCATCCCTAACTACCCCCACGACGAAGGAGAGTAGTCACACCGAGGAGGGTGAGAGTCCTATCGAGATGCATGAAGCCACTTCGCTACTAACTACGGGAGGACAAAAGAGATTTGGAGACTCGAGCCACAATGCACGGGGAATTGCCCCAGTGGTCCAACATGAATTGGAGGTGAGCAACCTCTAGTGCAACCTTATTTGATTGCACCTAAATTTGTAAAAGCACATTAGAAAAAATAACTACTCTAGCATAGAGACAAACATTAATATCCTTTTGAGACTGAGAAAATATGTAGGTATTTCTATCTTTTCAGATATTGAAGAGGATTTCCACCCTGAAAGTGTGCCAAAGCTGGGTGAACTTAGTAGGGATCCTAGATGGATCTTGTAGTAGAACCATATGCCAAGAAAAATGTTCCAACTAAAAGGGCCAAAAGAAGTCATGAATCCAAGTCAAAAGTTGCTAAGTTGTGGGACAAAACCAAAAACGATGCTTAAAGCTTTCAGGTTTCCTAGAAAAAGGGAAACAAGGGTCATGGACCCCCAATTGTACAAGTCGAGAGCCCACAGGAAAGCCTTGGAAAAGAATAAACCGAGTAAAGTGGGCTAGCTTTGGATTAACACATGCAAAAAAATTGGCAACAAATATTTTATCCCAAACATGAGCAAAAGATTTGAGAAACCACCTCTAGTTCAAAATTTGGATCATAAGAAAATGTGGTGAAAGCCACCTATGACTAAGCCACGACTTGTAGTTCCTAAAAGGAGTGTCTAGAAACCACTCCCAGTCTTTCCACCAAGGTTTTTTTCCCATGAATGCCAATTTTATGAAGCATTTATGTTGGAATGGAACTCACTAGACTGTCATAACTAGCACGGTCTTGGTTTTGAAGTATGTATTGGGCCCTAAAATTTTCCCATTGCATAAGACACATAGTGGGTCGGTGAAAGACCTGTTCTAGGGTCTAAATGCCCTTATTGTGAAATTTGAGTGTTTTAAGCCAACACGGTTTAGCCAAAGGCTTACCATTATGCTCAAAAAGAGGAGACCACCATATATTCTATTGATTGAGTGAAATCCCATCACGAAATCTAGAACCTACCCATCAAAGCCAAGGCTTAACAACCTCCCAGGCACACCAAATGATTTTGGCCACAAAAGTTACAACAATTTGAAAATGATCCTTCATAACCAGAAGGGTTTGAAAGCCAATTCCTTTCTAGGTGGGTCTGTGAACAAGAAATCCAAAATGAATACAATTTTTGAGAAGAATCTTCCAAGCTCCGTCTCTGGTGATGGCTCGAATTATCCACTTGACACAAAGAGAAGTCCCTTGACGTTGAGTGGAGAGCAGCCCAAGTCCTCCAAAATCTTTAGGGAGGCAACTAAACTACAAGGAAACACGATAAAAACCCTTGTGGGTTTTAGAGGAGGCCCAGATAAAGTCCCAGAGTAATTTTTCAAGCCTGCCATAGGTAGCTTTGGAGGGAGCCCAACAAGAGGAATAATAAATATGAGTGGCTACCAAAACTTTAGAGCACACTTGGAATCTTCTAGCTAGAGAAAGAGACTTGGTAATCTAGTAAATAAGCTTCTTCTTGACCCTAGAGAGAATAGTTTTCCAAAGCTTCGTAGGATAATCCCGGAAAGAAAAAGGAATGCCCAAGAAATAAAATATCTCTTCGTGCCCTATCCACCTCTAATTGTAATTTTGAAGCCACGCAGGAGTGGGTAATAGAGATTTCATGTAACTTAATGTCTTGTGACATTGGATGGTCAAGTGAAAAGCCAACCAAAAGGTGTTGAGACAATCAAGGGCAATAGTAATCGATTCTTCTTCCAACAAGAGAGTGAGAAAGGAATCATCTGCAGAGTGGCCATTAACAAGCTACATCTGAGAGTTAGGGAGAGAAATCTCTTTGAAATGCTACTAAGAAATGGCATGAGCCAGAAGGTAGCTGAAACCCTCAGCCACAAGCACATACAATGAGGGTACAAGAGGGCATCCCTACTGGATTTAGCAAAAAGGACCAAAAGAAAGAGATTGGAAGCCATTAATGGTGATGCAAGATGACGCATCTGCAAAAAACATACAAATAGATTGAATGAAATTGGAGCCAAACCTCAAAGCTTACAACATCGCAAGAATAAAAGGCAATTCAATGTGGTCATAGGCTTTAGAAAAATCAATTTTGATGAACACTACTTTCTAGTTTGAGCATTAGGCCCATTCCATACCTTCCTAGACAACAATAATATATTTAGAATGAACTTGGATTTGATGAATGTAGTTTTCTTTGGGCACACAATCTAAGGCAAGAGATGGTATATTTTTAGAGCCAAAGCCTTAGAAATGATTTTGTAGGAGACTTTGAGAAGCGTGATGGGCCTCCAGTTGGAGATGTCCTCTGAATCCCCAGACTTAGGTATGAATTTTATATTTCCTTTATTAATTACATTACCTAGAGAATTGGTATGAAAGGATTCAAGGTAAACATGATGTAAATCTTGCCTAACATAGTCCCAAAGGCATTTATAGAATTCACAAGGGAAACCATTGATCCCAAGGGCCTTATCATCAGCCATAGAAAAAATAGCTTCCTTAAGATCATCAATTGCCAACAATTGATCACAAAAAAATTTATGGGCTGAAGAAAGCCTATGTGGCACAAAAGCAAGGAAATATTGAAGGGCTTGTTGTCACACAGGCATGAAATCCTATGCACTGAAAACCTACTCATAATGGTGCACAAAGGCCTGGAGAATGTCAAGGAGTTCAAAGAGCACCTGAATGTCATCCTTTATTTTTTTGATGCCAGGGGATGAGTGTCTGGCATGAAGTGAAAAAAAAAATTGTTTGGAGGCATGATCATCGATCTTAAGCCAATGCAACCGAGATTTTATTTGTGCTCCCCTGGCAGCGTAATTATCGGACACTTTCTTTTTGTGCCTTAAATTTTCCACCCTGAGTTGAAGTGATGGGGAAAAAGGGTTTGCCACAAAACCCTCTATAGTTGAACGTAGGTCAACAGTGGTCACTTCATAAGATCATCGATGAAAAATGGTTTGTTGCTGCCCATAAATGCACAAAAATCAAGTTGTATGAATGGTGACATCATTCCAAAAGGTAATCCAGCCTATTTGGCTCGCTAGTCTACACTCCAAATTCCACACTCGAGGAATGTGGTCCATAGTGGGCTTGTGAAAGAGAAAAAACATGTTAAAAAATAATTGAGTTATACACATGTGAGGCTACCAAGATGCCCATTCAATACGAAAATAAATTGGGAAGTGATTGGATAGAGTCACATCCACTAATGACTTCACCGGCAAGGCAAAGTTGTCAAAAGAACAAAATATTGAGCCAAGATCATGGCATGACCAAGGCACTTGAAAAATATGTCAGAACAAACCCTGTAATTAAACCAAGTGTGTCAAAGGGAATGAGAATGATGGAAAAAAATATTGGGATAAAAAATCCCCAATTTATTATGCATGTCAAACCATACCTCTCGTTCGGCAGCTACCCATCTGAAGGGCAAGGTGTCATCCCTATCATATGCCACCTCAACCATATTAAAGTCCCCATAGAGTAACCAGGTGCATACTCGTAAAGAATCAATAATATAGCGCTAAAGAAAAGAGAGCTCCACAACATCATTAGAGGCATAAACAATAATAATCCCAAAGGAATGATTATCAATGTTAATGCGAATCCAAACTATCTGATGAGAAGGATCGGTCCCATGATCCACAATACAAGAATTCAAAGGCAGGGAGAAAAGGGTGATGACTCTACTATGCCTAGCCTCGTGCTGAGTGCAAAACATAGTACTCGCCGATGAAATCGAATAGCAAGCCGAAGCAAGCAAAAACCCATAAATTTTAACCTCTTGGACACAAATCACTTCAATACTAGAATACTTATATAAAGTATATCTAACAAAATACTTTCTAGAGAGGTTTGTTAGACCTCAAGAATTCCATAAGAGGAAGTTCATGGATGAAACTCTTCCACATTTTTGGAGACCGGTTCCTCCTCATCTAGGGAAGAGAAATGATTCTTCAAGAAATCCTATGGAACTGAACCAATCTGAATAAGAGGTGAAAACTTCTACTTTTCTAGCACATATTTTCCTTCTTCAGGCGATGGAGACAGATTGTGAGACCACCTCTGAGCTCTCGACATGGGAGGAATATTCGACTGAGCATACATAATAGTTGTAGGCTGAGGTGTTGCCTTTGAGCTAGGTTGCACCAAAAAATTAGCAGCTGTAGAAGGAGTGTTCATCCCCTTCTTCAAAGGGTTTGAAACAACTTTTGGTGGTTCAAAATATTTGGAGGTTGACCCAAAACCAATTGACTTATTTTTTTGTTTTGTAACCATGGTCCACATTGTTTCAACCTTAGCAGAAGGCTCCGTCTGACGAGGATTTTCCACATCTCGTGACGGGGATGGTGTACGAGGCACTACCAAAGGGAAGCCTTTGATCTTGTGGTCAAATGACTAGCACCAATAGCACATGTTAGGCAAATTAAAATACGTGAATATTTGGGTATGTCTAATAGCTCCTATTTAAATATCCATAGATTCTTTAAATTCCTTGGATAGGTCCACTTCCACATACAACCACTTTTGGGGTTGAGCCTAAAAAAACCTATTCTGTTCTATATGAATAATCTTCCCCAAAGAGGAAGAAATTTGATTCAGAAAGAGCACACAAGGCAAAGGAAAACTAGGTACAACTCAATCCAAATTGGGACCCACAATCTGGTGTCATTTGAAATAGCAAAATTCCAGGTCCATGCTTGGAAAACCAGTAAGGATGACCTAAAATAGCTTGGACATGATTGACATCTGCAAAGCTGAACAAAAAAAATCCATGGTCAAGTTTTGGACCATATCAAGGTGGACCCCATGAGGGACCCAAGCCTTGCTAACCCATTCTTTCAGCACACTTTTAGAGGGAGTCCTCTCAACAAAATAACCCACAAGGGTGTGTTGTTCAAGCCATTGACAAGCATAATCAAAATCAGGTAAAGGAAAAATCAAATGAGCTGGGGAATTAGAGTTCTTACCTCATGAAAGACTTTTAGAATAAATTTTTGAGGACATTTGTTTGGAGGAGGATCCATTGAACTACACTAACGAACTGTTAACACCAACATGGATTGTTGGGTTAGAGCCAGTTGAAGGCATAATAAACCCTAAAACCATAGTAAATGCGGTCGTGCTCAAAGAGGGAGGATTTTTCATGTGCAGTAGCAACGGTGTGACGCAAGAGGGGCCAAGGATGACCATAGAAAACAAAAAACCCTAACATAGCTCAATTTTTTTACTAACTTATTTAAAAATAAACTATCTTTAAGAATTACTTTTCCAAATGTAAATTTAACTAATGTTAATTACTTTTGAAAATGCACTTAAGTATTAAAAATAATTAATAAATTCATAAAATAGCTACCTTGAAATAAAATACTACTAACAATATTCAATTTTAAGAAAATAAAAAAATAAATGTAATTTGAAAATAATATCTAGCATAAACTCAATTATTTTAATTATATACTTAGATTTATTGTTTTTCAAATTTGAAATTTAAACCTCTCAAATTTTAATTTATTATTTGAAAACTATATTATCTTATAAATAGCTTTATAAGTGAGTCATGCAAGATAAATTGTATTATTTACTTTTATATTTGTTTTTCTATCAAATTTCTACTAAGAATAAAATAAAATTTAATATTGTCATTTGTTTGGAAAGTATATTTTTCAGAATTGTTTTAACTACTCAATAAAACATAGTTACTCTAGAGGGTTTACAATTCATACATTATAGAAACAACTTTCTAATTGTTAAAGTTGTTTTAGCAACTCAATCAAACATACACTCATTTATTAGAAAAATTAGAAACTATTTCTTGCCTAACTTTGGTCTTTCAGTTCCTACATTATAGGAACAATTTTCTAATTATTACAATTGTTTTAATAACTCAATCAAACATACACTCATTTATTTATTAGAAACTATTTTTTCAATAACCATTGGTAGTTGTGCTTACTAACTTTTACAATTCAACGTACACTCATTTATTAGAAAAATCAGAAACTATTTCTTACGTAACTATTGATATTTTAATAAAGATTTAATGCTTTAACCCTAGTTTTGTACCATGCTTGACTCCAAGATTGATTAACTGTTTCTTCCAAGTTTTACCATTTGTCTTCTTGAATCTTCAATTTTCTGGCCTTCTAAATGATTTTTTATTTTTATGGAAACTGCATTATGATACCCTTGTAAATTGAATGGGGCTAGATTTTCGGGTTCCATTCCTTTAGAATTTTTTTTCAAATGACTGAAAAATCCTCTTCAAATTCATTCATATTCTGGGTTTTGTTTTTCCTTTCTATGGCAACTGCCATTATTTTGGTTGGATAGTTGAAGTCAATTTTCTTAAAATTTTATTTAGTCAAAATGTACTTATTTTTATGGTATCAAAACATTTTTGCAGCTAGGATTAAAACTAGTAGCTGCAAATTAACCTCTTACCGAAGAGGAAAAATGGCACACAACATCTAAGGGTGAGAGATTATTTTCATATTTCAATGTCAAGGTAATAGTGCTATATTGAAAAAAAATTGTATTCAACATTATGCCCCCTTAAAAGCTATTTTACCTCATTGAAATTTGAAATATTGACATTGCATGGCTTGCTTTTTGTACAGAATACTTAAGAAAGCTCCAATAGAATCAAGATTGTACTTTCTTGTTCCATATTCTATTTCCGTAGTTATAGATCTTAATGGAATTTCTTCTATTAGTTATATCCATTTTGGAGCTCCACTCTGTCAATCAAAATTTAATACAAGGGCATCTAACTCAGTAGGCCAAAAAATACACGGGGATGCGATTCTGGCAACAGTTGGATCCACTTGGAGGTCATTTGGAATTAAGATTTCATTGGAAAATCAACCTTAGCATTTGCTATAGGTTAGTTGTTTTGTTATGTGCCTATCACATGTTTGGTATTTGATCTTAAAGCATGGAAATATTAGGATGTTGAGCTATAAAGTCTTTTTTTCTCACATGCTAGTTAAGAATGGTGGCAGTAATATGGGAATCCATGTGATTTGGAGTTCTCAAAAATGTATTGTCTGTACTATTGCTTTATAGTGTTAATTTCATCACATTTTGTGATGCAAGGGTGGCTTGCCATTTGTTTTGTTTTTTTTTTTTTTCAATAAGTGAATAGTGATATTTTTTTGGAAGATCAATTATGTTTTGTGGTTAATAGACAATATTGTTACAATCATCCTTTTTGGGCTTAGTTATTTCCAACCTAATGGTACATGCAAAAGGAATACAATCATTCCCTTCATTGTAGATTTTATTCTTTTTTCCTTACTAAACACTTCTCATAAATATTTCCCTTAATTGTATGTTTATTATTTTTCCTTTCTACACCTTTCTCATAAATCATTCTCTTCATTGTAGGTTTATTGAGGGGACCTGATGTCTTGGCTTGGGATGGTTTGGAGTTGTCTGGAAAGTACTATGTGGTGTCTGGTTATAGGCAGTTAAGTAGACAGTTGTTTGGGGACATTGAGGACCCTTGGTGGAAACAAGTCTGGCACAAGCTGTCATGGCCCAAGTGCAACTTCTTTATGTGGTTAGTGGCTCAAAACCGGTGTCTTACTTGGGATAACTTATGTAAGCGTGGTTTTCATGGCCCCTCTATGTGTGTCTTGTGTCATGGCTATGAGGAGAGTGTCTCCCATCTCTTCTTCCAATGTTCCTATGCTAGAGAGATTTGGCATTTCTGGTGGGGGGTGTGGAATACGACCTGTTGGCATGCTTCTTCTTTGGTGGAGTTTGGGGAGGGTGGGGTAGGGCCCCTGTCTCTACCTCCTTTCTTCAGGCTGGTTGGGCTCTTGGGCCTTCCTTTATTATCTAGAACCTGTGGTTGGAAAGGAATAGGCGGATTTTTCAGGATTCGTTGTTGATTGCCCCTCACTTGTGGTGGAAAATTCTACACTCTTTAGGGGAAACTATTGCGGCTAAGTGTGATATGACGGTGTTGGTGGATCCTCATGATGTTGGTTGTTGTAATCATCTACATTTTCCACCTCCGCAATGGTAGATCATGCGCAACAGATGTAGACATCCTACCCCGAAGGTGAATAGGGAGGGAAGATGGACCCCTCCTCCTCATGGTGTCCTAAAAATCAACTCAAATGGCTCTTCCCATGGAAATCCAGGTCATGCTGGCATTGGGGGTATTGCTCGGGATTGCTTTGGGGATGTTTAGTTTATCTTCTCTGTGTATAAGGGTCTTCATACTAATAATCTTATGGAGGCTTGGGCCATTTTATTGGCTGTGGAGCGGGGCAGTCATTTGGGATGGCGAAGGATCATATGTGAGTCTGACTCCTAGGTTGTGGTGAACTTACTAAAAAGGTAGCATTTAAATGATGTGAGTTGGTAGCTGGCTTTGATTGTTGAACAAATTCTCACTCTCTGTGCTTCTCTGAACTATATTACTTTTACTCGTATTCCTCGAGAATGGAATGGTGTTGTTGATTGCTTGGCTAAATGGGCTTCTGATTATACTCACAGTTGGAATTTGGTGGATCAGGGTCAACTACCCCCGGATTTGTCTCTTGAATTGGATCACTTGGTTGAACTTGATAGGGCCATTTAGTGCCCTTGCTTTGTAACGTTTTCTTGATTGAATAAATTTTTTACCCCTCCTTGATGTTATATTCTTTTACCTTCTAAAAATTTCTCATAATATCAATATTTAGTCATTGCTTGTGAAAATGTCAAATGGATGACACAAAAAGCTAAGAAAAATTGTACAAAATTCTATTCACTTAGTGTAAAATTTGAGGATTTTGGTTTGCAACTTATGAGAGATAGATGTTCTGAAGATATTGACTAATGTCATTGCGTCAATTCCATAGGGTTTTGCTCAATTAAACACCTCGAGGCAATGACAAGGTCTTGAGAGATTCTATTTTGGTGGCAGAATTGCTAGCTACTTTTACAACACATTCACGCTAGCATGGTGCTCTACCTCGAGACCTTTTAAATGAGTCCTGACATGTCTTTTGAAATATTAACTTTTAATTTTTTCAATTGTACCTTGATGTTTTAGCATATGCATATATCTTTGTATTATTAAATAGCTTTTACTATATATTTTCATATATTTTAAACTGTGGTTTTCTATTTTTCAATTGTGATGTCTGTTGTAAAGTTTTAGAAAGGACCCATGAGTATGTATTAGGTTATGGTTGTATGGAGGGGGTTTCCTAGAAAAATTCAGTGGGTGCTTCTTAGATTTTTCAGGAATATTTTAAAGCTAGTGGTCTCATGAATTCAATTTTGCAATTCAGCTTAAAAGTTTGAGCTCCAAAATTTAAGGATTGAACTGGAGTATTTTTGGTAAAAATTAATAAATAAATAAATAATTTCTCAATTTTATTTTTTAACGAATTTAAAATTGTAAGTGATAGACAAGTAGCAAAATAACTTTCTAAAAAAATCCTAAGGGGCAATTTCTAGCCCCACCACAATTTTACCCGCTGAAAGATTCAATTCTAAAAGTAGGGGCTCCTATTTTTCTAGAAAATATTCTAATTAATCCCATCCCATGGGACCATACAGTTATTTAGATACTTTTTATAATATATATACATATTTTTCAGTTTCTTTTATTTATTTTAATTTTCCTATTGTGTAGATGCTAGAGGACTTATTCAACTTATTTCTCAAACTATCTACCCTCACCAAGATGTCAAATTGAACCTTCTATCTCACTTATACCAATTCTAACTTCACTTGTCAATTTTATCCACATGCACATTACTATCTCTAACACAATGTGTAAATATTTGCTTATTAATGGTATGTAAGTTTAGCTTCAAAAAATGTTCAACATACACTTGCAAATCAAGTTATTATTCCATGGGTTAAATTTTTTATTTGTGTTGTTCCTTGTGTAGCCTTCTTATGCCTTTGACGAAAAATTCTTGATAGAAAATGCAAGACGTTGATTAAATATCAAAAAATATCAAGTTCATTGTGTTGACTTCAGCTATTTCTCATATTGTATATCATTTGACAATTTTCATGATTTCTATTAAGTTGTTATAATATCAACATTGTTGCTAAAACATAATAAAAAATAGTAGTATTAAAATTTTATATTAAAATTATATAATAATACAAATAATCATATTTCTAATATTATAGTTTTCTTCTTCCTCCCCAATAAGTCGGCATCACACCACTGGGAGACTTTGAATAAACTAGAGTCCATATAGGATGCACCACTGGTAAAACTTCTTACCGAAATATCTTCCAAACTATTGGGGTCGTTGCTCTGGATGTTGTCCCCCCTCTTTAATATTATAAATACAAGTTAGTTATAATATTTAGAATAAAAATGTTATAATACTAAAATTTTATATGAATATTAATCATAATATAAATAATCATATACTATATTATATTTTATAAATAATTTTAAACAAAAACAAAATATTTTAACGAACACTATAAATAATCATTAATAATAATATAATATTAAGTATAATAATTTTGATATAAAAATTTATAAATTGATAATAATATTAAGGATAGGTTAATGTTTATTTTCAGGGAGACAAGGCAGATGTGGGATGAAGCAATTATGTTTAGGTGTGAGATTTTGACCAAGTACATCATTCATTTGCAAGTTTTTAGTGTTCATTTTGAGGAAAAGCCTAAAATCTTATACGAGAAGCTGATTTCCACGAGAAATGTGTATTCCAAAATCATATTGCATGTAATCTCTTATGGCGCTCATTTCTCCTTATGTAAATTTTTGTCATGCTTATTTGTTTCAGTCATATTCTAGAGTTGGAGTTTATTTCGAAAATGGATACTCGGGCTATGTTTCTATCTAGCACAAAGAACCACCTTGTATTTGATCAAACCACCTTAGATCAAATGCCTTTGGATAGAACCCTTATAGTTTTAAACTATACCTATTATGGAGTCTCTTTTACATCTATCAATTTTTTTATAAAAAATAACTTTTGATGATCAAATGCATTCATTTAAATTTTATTTTAATGTAAGTATACATTCATTATTATAAGCTTTCCAAAAAGTATAATTTTAAATATATTTAATGTGATTATTATATTTATTTTTTATTTTTTTGAATTTAGATTTTTTACTGAAAATCAAGCTCTCTATTCTACACAGGTCAAAAAGTAACAAAATATGAGAATAAAATTTTGAAAAATATATATGAACTTGATAAGAATTTTGATACATACAATGAAAGTTGTGTTAGCAAGTAAACCTATGTCTAAATTGTAACTTTTCAACTTTTCAACTTAATTAAGAAAAACTATTCAATAAAACACTATGAAAAGAATTGCATGCACAAGATATCATAGTTATGAATCTAAATACAAAAACAATAGAATTTTATACATAATACAAAAAAGTTGTGTTAGAAAATACACACCACTCTTTATAAATGGTGTTTACTATTAAAAAGTAGTTCTTGAAGGAGATCAAAAAATAAATGCAATTTGATTGGGTGATCTCATAATAGTGGTTTACACTTTTTGGGACATCCTTTTTTTTCCTAAACTCACATTTTTTTAGAAAATATAATGATTTAAGCCTTGAAAATTTAAAATATTTCAATTGAAAAGGATTTGATCAAACCACCTTAGATCAAACCCCCTTGAATATAACCCTGCTACTTTTAAACCATGCCTATAATGGGGTCTCCTTTACACCTATCAAAATGATGATTAAAAACCACTTTTGATTTACCTTTTGGAGGATCAAATGAATTCATTTTAAAATTATTTTTTGTAGGTATGTGTTCCTTATTATAAACTTCCTAGAAAGAATAATTTTAAATACATTTAATTTGATTATTATATATATATATATATATATATATTTCATGTAGGTTTTTCATCAAAAATCAAGTTTTTTGTTTTGCACATGTGGAAAAATAGTAGATTATCAAAAAAATTGTGAAAAATACCATGCTCTAGATATTTATGTCCTTCATCCAAAAAAAAAAGTAAAAATGAATTTGGGTATGTGCAGGATCATCATGGAAAAAATAGGTCTTCAAGTGGCGATAAAATTAAAAAAATCAGACTTAAGCAACTTGACGTAAAAATTTGAATAAGTTATATATATTATTTCAAAAATATGTAAGAATAGAATCTGTAGAAAATTGAATCTAGTTTCTAAACAACTAGGTTTATTTTACAAAAATAAAAATCTATTTGGTGAAAATTTGAAATTTCAATGCAGTAGTACTCAAATTTCAGGGAAAAAATAAGAAGTAGGTGTTTGTCTGACCACCTTAACCACAATAAAATGATAATACTTTTTTATAAGATTTTATATATAACTAGGGGACTCATGTCCCGATGTGATGCATATTTTTTTGTAATTTGTTTCCAAGTAAATAATTAATTATGATTTTTTTATTACAAATTTTTAAAAATATAAAAACTTGTATGTCTAACAACCTTAACTTGGTCAAAACTTCATGAAATTCATTTTTTTTTTTTTAATCCTATAGTATGCGAAGCGTAGAATGTGACACATGTTTTGGATTCAAAAAATGTGATACTGTTTGAAAGTTATAGATGTTTTTCAATCAGCCTATCAATCAGGAATTTAGTGGTAATTCAAATAGAAAATGAATAATAATTATTTATTAAATTCAAAGTAATGCATAATTTATATTGGTGGATATATGAGAATCTCCTTTAAAAACCCTTTTTGTTTCATCAATTTTGGGTTAAAAAATTCCGTCAGCCACATGAGCCATCATATCACTTAGATATTGCCACTTTTTGGCCCATCATGATCCTGCACATACCCATTTTGATACATACCAAAATATTTATATGTTAGCAAATAAACCTATGTCTTAATTGTAGCTAGTTTGACTTCAAAAGTTAATTAAGAAAAAATATTCAATAAAACACTATGAAACTAATTGCATGCACTAGATATCATAGTTAGAAATCTAAACTCAATTTTTTATAATTTTATCCTTGATAGAAAAAAATTATGTGTTAGTAAACATCACTCTTTAAAATGGTGTTTATTGTTAAAAACTAGTTTCTAAAGGAGATGAAAAAATAAATGTAGTTTGATTCCAAAAATTAAAATATATATATATATATGGAATATATGGACAAAATTCTACAAATCACTAGTTTGCACCATCTTCGAATTTCGCATGGTTTAGCAGTTATAGGTGCTCAAAAGTGAAAATTTAGTTAAAAAAATTCACTTCAGTGTCCAGTTTGGCCAAAAATTGTAGACCGGTATTGTGGGATCACTCGATTCCAAATTATTTAAAAAATAAAATTTATTATCTATAGATAAAATGTCACGAATTACTATTTTGCATCATCTTCAAATTTCTCATGGTTTAGTAGCTATAGGTACCTCAAAGTGAAGATTTGGTTAAAAAACTCAATTCAATGTCAAGTTTGGCCAAAACATGTAACCCACTATTGTTGGATCACCCTATGTTGAAGATGGGTATTGGTATCACCATTTGTTGGTTAAAATAGGCTACAATTTCCTCAATAAGCTCAATGGCTATGTATCGGTTAAGGATTCACACTAGGTCACTAATTTTATCCAGTTTTGATGATAGTTAGGGTTCAATCACAATGAGGGTTTTGTGGATGCATTTTGAAGATAAACCCACTTTGCCTAAACTTTCCCTAGATGTTATCCATAAATAGAATGTAGTTAATGTAAATGTTTTATAATCAGAGGATAGCTATGGCAAAAAAACCAGAAAAAAACCTTCTTTGATATAGTCATAATCCCAACAAGTTTTTCTTAAGGTTCATATGTTTTAAAGTATATATGGTATTTGTCCTTACTAATACTAAAATACTTTTTGAATATCTTAAAATTTATTACAATATCGTTTGAGATCCTCCTTTTTTTTATTTTTGTTACTTTCAATTTTTTGTTCATTCCATTTATGCTATGAAGATGCCTTTTCCTGATTATGAATCTATATTATTTGAAAAGGGTTGTGTACCTATAGCTTAATTTTGTACGTTTGAATATCTTCAAATGAAGATGAACAAGTTTTAATTTTGTTGCCTATGCAACTTCCTTACATATATGTAAGATCTCAAAATTTTTTTGGCTCGATTGTCTTCACATAAATATGTAGCTTAAATGTTCGAATAATGGATAGTTAGAAAGTTTCTACCTGAAATTATTTGTGTTTAGGTAAAAGGATCCTTCGTGATACTATATTAACCTAGAATATTATTTTGTATTAAATTTTGTTGTCTACGTAAAAATATGAAACTTTTAATGTTCAATTAAGGCGTAGATTTCCTATATGTATGAAAGGTCTCAATTTTTTTCTCATTTCACTGCAACAAAGTAGGCAATTAGTGCTTAAAATAGCCCCAAAATTTAGTGCAATTGAGGTCATGAATTGGACACTTTTGCGGGCACAAAACTCAGTGCCAAACTGCATGTTCACTTCAGCACAGTTTTTTGTGTCAAATTTTGTGCTGATTTTTTTTTTTTGTTAAAAAAAAAGTGGTAACTTTTTTATTGAAATCAAGAAATTAATAATACAAAAGGATTATGGAAATCATAGGTTCCCATGAATTAAAACATTAGAACATCCATCCAAAAAAAAAACCACCAGCCAAACAACCACCAACATCTTATCTCTCCATATCATTTGCAGTGACCCTTTCTAAATCCTGACAATAATCATGGGATAACTATCCCCATCCCTCCACCTTCCAATCATCTGCATGTTCTGAAGCCCAGTTATCTAAACAGTCAGCAACCCTATTACATTCCCTTGGAAGGTGGGCAAAATATAGTACTTCTAACGTATAGCACCTCAACAAAATCTAACTTACCACCAACACAATTTTCCAGTTGACCTCAACCACCTTTTTCTCTTGCAACATATTAACAATAATATATGAGTTAGATTCATAGATAATCCTATGCCAACCGAAGGCACAGGTACACTCAATAACCCAAAGAATTGCCAACCCCTCCATAATTTTTTTAGACTTTTGACCTTTATAAAAGGAGAAAAAGAAAATAAGTGAACCGAAACAGTATCTTTCAATTCCATCAATCCCAACATGCATAGGATTACCCCTAGAGGAACCATCTATATTAATCTCCATAAAATCCATCGAAGGAGGCAACCATCTTCCAACTTTTTGAACCTTATTTTTAGCACTCCTACCTCTTCTGACACAAACAAAGATAGGATTCAAACCCTACAAGCCCAATCTATTTGCAATCTCATTATCACTTCTTTCCAATGAAAAGGCCACTTCACATTTGGCTTCTAATTTTTTTTTTGGTTTTGCTTCTTGTGTTGCTTCAAGGTTTGCTTCCAATTTTGCTTTTTGTTTTGCTTCAATATTTTCTTTTGGTTTTGTTTCTATTTTTTCTTCCAATTTGGCTACCAGTTTTACTTCCAATTTTTCTTCTGATATAACATCACTTGTCGCATCTATATTTTTCTTCCATTTTTATATCTTTTGTTACTTCTAATATGTCTTCTATTATTGCATCTTTTGTAGCTTCTAAAATTGCTTCCATTATTACATATATTTTTTTGCTATCTGAATTGCTTCTATTTTTGCTTCCTAGATAATGCCAAGTTTTTCTTCCAAGATTGCTTTTAGTTTGCTTCTAGTTAGGCTTCCATTGTTGCTTCCTTTTTTGCTTCCTTTTTTGCTTCTAAAAATACATCTTTTTTTGCTTTCATTTATTAATTTAATATTTTTTATTTCAATTTAATTAGTTAAATATAGCATTCCTCTTCAATAACTCATATGATTATAAAGCAAGTAAAAATAATTATTTAGCTCATATGATTAAATTACAAGATAATTATTATAACATGATCATCATATATAATTAAAACAAGTGAGTCAAATATCTATAATTTAATTAAATTTGACAGAATCCATCTTGAGTAGTAAATTAAAATCATCATCTGTAGTAAATATCCATCCAAAAATCATCGACCACTTTCATTATATATAAATTGACAAGTCAATACTGATAATAGGATCATCATATATAACTAAAACAAGTGAAAGTCAAATATGCAAGTAGATCAATAACACGTAAAATGATACATGTACAAATGATATAAGTAAAAAGGATAAATTATGTAACTTAAAATGATATAAGTAAAGATGATACATGTCCACATGATATAATTCAAAATGATACAACTCAATAATATGGTACTCAGGCCATGAAAATGATACATATAATATTAACTATGAAAAGAGGCATCACAATGATATATCAACAATGATTCATGATGAATTCTTTATGATCATGAATATCACTGGCTACTACCAGCAATCGCATCATCATCATCATCATCATCATCATCATCATCATCATCATCATCATCATCATCGTCATCAGCCGCGGTGTCTTTTGTATCTGCATCATCGTCATCCTTTTCCATTTGATATGTACCAAAACCAACATATTTTGGATCTATATCATGAGGATCATCTTTATCTTCTTGAAGACCTGTGTTCTGCAAAAAAACACATTTAAAATGAAAATTTATTATTTAGTTCATGCAATAATTTTTTATTTGTTATATATCTATTAGATATGAAATGATACCATAATCATATTACATCATATCAAAGTGAAAATACCATAATAAATTTCAGAAAATCTATAGCTAATATGTCACTACAATGATGTAAAACATGCAACAATTCTAATAAACACATTAGTAAAATATTCCAACATTTGGTGGAAGAGGAAGAAAGATATCTAGAACTCTGGAGGCCCACCATAATGGATTTTGGTGTTCAACCACGAGAGTAGAAGAGAGAGACGATATCATGTATCAAAACATTAAGCATGCATTCTTCAAACCAATGGAGAAGGAGATGATTACTTTGCTTCATTTTCATTTGCATAACCATATCATGGTGCGAACCAAGAAGACCCAGGATGTCCAGTTTTATGTGGAGGTAATGGATGTGGTCAAAAATTGAGGATGGGTAGGAAGGTCAATGTATGATCCTGATGAAATTGAGGAAGAACAACAAGAGAGGGATAGGAAAAATAAAATCAATCCAGAGTTTCAAGGATTTTTCGAGTGAGTAACAGAGCTATGGGAGTAGCCTCATCGAAGATATTTTGAACTAGAGTTTGATATACCATTTAGAGAGCTAATTCTAAATAATATTTATAATAATATTTTGGTTGTTTATAATAATTAAATAATGTGAATGTTCTATAAGGTCAACTAACAATTCCATCAAGAAGTGTGCTGTTTTAGAGAAGGGTTGAAACAATGATAAAGAGTGTAGGTTTGAGTACATTTTCAATGATAAGGGGGGAGATTGTTGGAAGAATGAAGAATAAAAAATCTCTTAATGCAAATTTTGCATTGTCATTGATGTCACTATGATATATGAGTTGCAATTACAAGATCAAAGTCAATATTGATTCGGTATTCTAAACTAGTAATGCAAAAATATCCTTTGATATTTTGGTCTGAAATTCTCCTCTAGTGATCTTTATTGCTCATAGTTTTTAGAAATGGTTTTTGGTTGTTAGATGCATGCATGTTCATAATCTCGTGTGTACAGGTTCTCATGTACAATGTTGGCATCATCTTTTTCATTGCAGTTTGTCACTAGGTATATTTTTGGCCAACCTAATAACTGGTTGAAGTTGTAATGGATTAAATTTTGTTTTGAGGATGTATATGTGATCCATGTCAACATGGTGTAGTGTGCTACACACTTGAATTTTTTTTGAGAATATTTCATATTTGCTTGAACCCGACCTGATTGGTGCTTGTGGACAAGTCAGATATATATATACAAGATAGTCTGGAGATTGAAAGTACGTGAGTTATCTGTAAGTAATGGTGTGTTGTTAGATTGAATATGAATGTGAAATCAATGAATACTAATCTACTGACATGGAAATTATTTGAGCTATAAAGGAACTAAATTTTCACTTGTGAGGTGTATCTTCATCAGTTCATTCTTTTGTGGTAAGCCATTTTGTTACTATATTATTTGAAGGTAGCGAGCCTCTCCTTTGGACAGTGATTCCTAGTAGTGAGCCACCCTTTTTAATATCTTATAATTGATTATACTATATTTTGAGTTAACCCTCACCATGGTTTTTCCCATTCTAGGTTTTCCTCATAAAAATATTGGTGTTAATGTGTTGTGTGTTTTTATGTTCTACTAATGCTTCTACTTATCTTAACTGTTACATGAATTGGAATAATAGGATGGTATTTGTTCTGTAAATTTAAGGAGACACCAATTAACCAACCTCTTATTATCTTGGGTATTCAACATAGACTACATTCATTCAATCTTTTACCAATTCATTATTTTATCAGCAAATGCAAAGAATTTGTTTTCTTCTTTTGACATTATTGGAAGCCATAGAATTAATTACATATTACTATTCATGTTACACTTATAGGCTACATATAAGGTTACAGGTTGGACTTCTAATTATGTTTTCCAACTTATACTTTTTTAGTTCATGAATTATCATATATGCTTTTGTTGGTCATGTTAAGTCACCCCAAATGGAAGGCTCAATATCACAACATGCCTCCTCAAGTAAAATAGGTTTATACACCCCATTTACTGTGAGGTCTTAGTTTCTTGTGGTCTTTATGTCCACTTGGAGGTTAAACTAGACACTGTGTTTTCCAACCTACATTGGTTGGCATCATGGTTGATAGGAAAATTTACACATTTAGGCATTTCTTGATTCACTCAATTACTCGTTCATTATTTTTTCAATAGATATGAAAAATGTCTTATTCTTTTGGTGTTGCTTGAAGTAATGGATGCACAATTATTTATGATTTCACCTTCATATTTTGTAAATTTGAAGTGCCTATGTTCAATTTTTTTCCTTTGCACTCAAAAGTGCACCTAAAAATATGTCTAAGTGACCTACTTTGGAGGATCATAATCCAGAGCCAGTTGATTTCCATGAAAAACCCCTTGGTGGAAATATTCATGTGACATATGTGAATGTGAATGTGAATTTCCAGCTTCCCATGATGATTTTTGATAGTGTTTCGAAGAGTGAAGAAGGAGGGTTTTGGCATTGCTTTGTTGTTAGAGAACTTTTAGTTTTTCAAAGTGGCTTCCTATTCAAGCTGATATTTCATAGTTTGATAATTTTCAAGATGAATGGATTGGTTTCTTCCATTCCACCCACATTCATGTTCTCCCTGGCCTGGTTTTAGAGCCTCATGATCTGATTCACTATTTTTTGGAGATCAAAAGCAAATGCGGTTTGTTTTGATTTTGCAGTTGTATATGTGATAGTATTTCGAAGTGGTCAAGCTTGACCCTAAATATCTTGGGATTAATAATGATTCAATAAAATCCATCTTGCACACATGCTCAATGGTCCTAAATGATCTTTTTTTCCAATTTCAACTCCTTAGGATTTGATTTATTATTTTTTCGAAGTGGTGACTTGTTGAGCCATAATTGGTTTTGAATAGGCGTAGTTGCAGAAGTGCCTGAATAAGAAACTTAGAAATTGAATATCTTGTATCTCAAAACCTTTTTTCTTCATATATTTTGTACACTCAATTCTAGAGTCAAAATGCATACATGTCTACAAGCTTTCATGGCTCTGGGAGGTCATTTGACTGGTTTCCTAGGGCAATTTTTTAGGCCACTTGAAATATTTTGCTCACTGGTCAAATATGTCAAAAAGTGGATTTCAACAACAACCCATTTCATTTTTTCATGCCACAACCAATCAAAAGCAATTCTCGATCAATCAAAGATAAAAATTTCTTCAAAAATGATATTAGTTGGGCCCACATGGGACTCGACTTGTGTCACACAAGAGTTGATGGCATCACACACTTGAAGGATCAAGATCAATTGAGAAGGGGCATCAATGATAAATCTTAAAGGAATTAACAAAATCATGCTGAATCATCCTGGGTTGCAAGAGAAAGAAGTAGAAGATAGTGTTTCATTTAAGTTACTATGGGGTATAGCCATACTACTATTCAATCATGCTAGGTTTTTTGAACAACCAAATAATATTGTGATATGCAGAACTACCCTTGAAGCTATATTCATGTTGAGGGTCTTTTAAAGAAAATCATTATTGATGCAAGCCTTAGTCTCAAAGGAGGGTCTTGGATGTTTCTTGTGAAAAGTATGCATTTTATCTAATTAATGACAATGATTATGATTTTCTTCAGATAGTCTAAGTGTTGCACATGGAAATCAGTATGGTCCGCAATGCACCAGTACCTTCAAGATCACTCATCCAAAGACCCATGAAGAAATAATTTTTTTCCCAAAGAGTGTAAAGTCTGATTCGTAAAAAAATAATGGTACTATGACCATAGTTTTTTATGGCTCTCTTCCTAGCAAACTCGCTTAATCAGCCTCTGAATATTGCCCTAGCATTGAGGCCAAATATCGTGCGCCCATCATTGGAATAAAATTTTCCACCTATGGATACATCAAAGCATCCCTCTCAAACAATAGAAGTTAGTCTGACTCCTGTGAAGGGTTCAAAAGGGAAGACACTAAAATTGTCTCATTGGTTTGATTTGAGACAACTAATTCATGGCTTGAGAAGGCATGCACTAGCAGTAAAAATAAATTAAAATTATTTGAAGATCAAACTATATGGAAATTGGCCCAAATGTACCATGAGCTTATGGCATATAAACCAAGAGATTCTTATGCTATGAATATCCCATATGGTTTCTATTGTGTTTACTGCAGGGGCTAATTTGATAATGCATAAGAAATTTGAGAGAAAAATAGAAATGTGGCCCACAAACAAAGGAATATTTATGCTACTAAATAAACTCCATCGAGCCTACCAGAGGGGTCAATTCAATGTAGTAGTGAAGGTGAATAAAAATTGTTTGAGGGTGGAGATTTTAAATAAGGCTACACATTTGAGGAGACTTAGGGTTGCATTGAAGTCAGAGGAGGGATCTAAAGCATGCAGTAGTACATTTTTAAATAGATTGAACCATATTCCAATGAATTTGGTGCCTTCAATAAAAAAATCATCACTTTGATGAATGGGAAAATGGAGATTTTCTTGTCTCGCAACAAATGTTTTGTTTTCCAGTAGTAGGATGAAGTTTTCATAGAGAATAGCCTATATATATTTAAAGAAATGGCTGGAGAATAGGGGATCCATCCACAAAATAAAAGTACCCTCTACACCATGTGAGAGGTCCAGTGTGTGGAAAAATCTACCTCATTTTCACTTTGCACAAGGATTGTCTACACCTAGAGAGAAAAGATATCAAATATGCAAATGAAGATACCATGATCACAAGCTTGATCAATGAAATGCCACAACAACAAAAAATTATGGAAATACCAAAATAATATCAATGACCTATAGTGAAGGGCATGATGTGGCTAAATATTAGCCTTGTCGTGATGACCCCACTCGACTGAGGATGAAAATAGGAAAAGAGGCATGAGGTGCGCAGGGTAAGACCATGGTCAGTCTGTAAAAAATTAAAACACACGGCGATAATGTTTTTTTTCTAGTTTTATTTTTTGAAAGGCTCCAATAAAAAAGGTAAGTGTTCAAATATGAAAAATAACCCAATAGCATAATTGTTTTAAAATTCCTCCAGTTTACTTTTCTTTTAAAGAGTAAAGTTAAATTAAACATTTCCCAATAAATTGATTGTGTGATTCTACTGTTAAAAATGGATTTAAATATGAAAGGTGAAGTAAGAAATGCATTGGAAAAGAAAACTTTCCCTATAAAATTTAATTTAAATCTTCCAATATAAAAGTTGAATGACTATATTTTTTGGGAGGTGAAAACTACAGCTACAACAAGTAAAGGCAGGGTAACTAATTTTTACAAGTGGAGGTTTTTTTTCCCAAGATGAAGTAGATCAACTTTGTGGAAAATTTTCTATTGTAAATCAATGAAAATGCAATAAAAATTTGTTTTTAAATGAATGGAAAATTAAAATGTAGTTGTTATGAGCATGGTGATTGTTGCTTCCTTGGTTTATAAAAGTGATTTCAAGGCTCATTAAAGAGGGTTCCATTATTGAGTCCTGAACCATCAAAAATATATGAAAACAAGGGAAAGAGGATTCCCTAAATAGGCTCCTAGGTTTTTTCACCTAGGAGCTCTTGATTGAGAAATGGTTCTCTTTCACCTTAGTGATATGCTTTTGGTGTTCATTGAAAGGGGCCTATGGGCTTAAGGTTTCATGTGTGTGATGATGCCCTAAATTTAATAAACGTAAAATGAAGCTAACTATGAATGTAAAACCTATCAAATACAAATATTCTAGAAAACACATTGATACATACAAGTATGTACAAAATAACCTATGAAATATGAACAAACTATTACAGAAATGGAGAAGATTGAAGAGGTGTGCACCTATAATATTGTAGGGGCTGGAAATGTTGTTGAATCTGATGTAGAATCTTCAGGGACACTTATGTCAAGTTGGGCGACCTAGTCCTTTTTCGAGAAAATTCTAAAAAATTGCTCCAAAGTCCATTTCAACCAAAAGGGTATCTAGATCTATCAAGATTTCTAAAAAAACATCTTTAGTGGGACTAGGTGGCCCAAAGTGGTGACCTAGTCCTCTTCTAAATTTATGTGAATCAAAAGATGGGATTTGAAGCCTTTGATCTGTGTATTCTGCTCCTTTAGGTATCTGGTCTCGAAAGTGAATATTTTGGTCTATGGAAGTCTTCCAAGCTTCAACTAGGGTTTCTTCAATGTTAAAGAGCTTTGTCAACTTGCTGAGTGATCTTCGAGCTTCCAATGTACCTAAATATGAAAACATGCACAAAGACAAATAAGAAAATATTGGATGTTAGACTATGGGGGCTTGCCTTGGTCAAGTCCCTTTGTAGATAGGGTATGTGCAAGATCATCATGGAAAAAATAGGCCCTTAAGTGGCAATCAAAATTTAGAAAATCAGAGTTAGACAACTTGACATAAAATTTTGAATAAGTTATCTATATTATTTCAAAAAAATGTAAAAATAGAATGTGTAGAAAATTTAATGTAGTTTCTAAACTACTAGACCTTTATTTAAAAACAAAAAATCTATTTGGTGAAAATTTCAAATTTCAACGCAGTTGTACTTAAATTTCAGGGTAAAAATAAGAAGTAGGTGTTTGTCTGACCACCCTAACCAGAATAAAATGTTAATATTTTTTTATAATATTTTAGATATAAGTAGGGGAGTAATGTCCTGATGTGATGCATATTTTTTTATAATTTTTTTCCAAGTAAATAATTAATTATGAAATTTTATTACAACTTTTAAAAAATATAAAAGCTCGTATGTCTAACCACCTTAACTTGGTCAAAACTTCATGAAATTCATCTTTTTTTTTAATCCTATAGTATGTGAAGTGTAGAATGTGACACATGTTTCAAATTCAAAACATGTGATACCATTTGAAATTTATAGATTTTTTTCAATCAACCTATCAATCAAGACTTTATTCGTAATTCTAATAGAAAATGAATAATAATTATTTATTAAATTCAAAGTAAAGCATAATTTATATTAGTGGAAAGCTGATAATATCCTCTAAAAACCCTTTTTGTTTCATCAATTTTGAGTAAATAAAAATTTGTTAGCCACATGGGCGATCATATCACTTACATATCGCCACTTTTTGGCCCATCATGATCCTGCACATACTAATCAAATCAAATGATGAAATAAGATAAGAAATAATTAAATATGAAGTAATGGAATTAGTTACCTTGTCATTATGGTTGATCTTGAGTTGCATTAATGGAGGTTCAACCCTTGAGTGCTTCAGTAATGATGTCTTGTTGACCTAGAATCTGAAACCCTAGCTTGCTTGAGAAAAATAAAGAGAGATGAGAGAGAGAAGTGGATAAGAAAATGGGTGATGCATAATGAAGAATTAAGTTTTTAAAGATTATTTATACAAGTTATTCCCTAATTTTCCTGAAATAACACCATATAGGATGACCTTAGGGTTTTAGAGATAAGAATCCCGAAATAAATTGAGGTTAATTTAATTTTTATGCCACATGGGACTAGGTCGTCCAAGGTGGTGACCTAGTCCACTTGGGAATTTTTCATTAGTTTTCGAGGATTAAAGTATTATAATTATTTCTTGTCAGGATTGTCTCATTGAAACACACTAAGATAAGACTTATATGTGTATTAAGGGGTCATTATAGCATAAGAAAGGGTTGATTAATTGATTACAAGTGTAGGTGAGTGTGAAATTGTTGTACAAAACCTTACAAAACTTTGGAACAAGGCTTGGAAATGGGTGAAAATAGCCTAAAACAGTCCAAAATCCACAAGAAAAGGTCCACATGAGTGAAAAATGTCAAATTCTACAATTTTTGGCTACACATTTAGCCCCCCACTTTAGTGAGAAGATGAACTTGCTTCAAAATCACACTAATGTAGCCCAATGGAGATGGTGAAGAATGAGAAAGAAGAAGAACAAGAAAGATGGAGGAGGTGGTCAAGCCCCCAAGAATTTGAGATTCCAAGTCAACTCGAGATCAATGACAAATAAATTCAAGGGTGAATGCATTATAGTAAAACAAGATGCATGATCATGCAATGACAAGGATTAGAATGAAGAGAATGGAAATGGTCAAAAAAATGTGCTCACTTTGGGGCCATAGAACATCAGTTTATCTATAGGGTGAGTAGTCACAAAGAAGGTGAGAAACATACATGGTTGGTATGTACTCACAAAGGTGGCTATGGGGAAAGTTGTGCCACTTGGTGGGCTTCCCGCTGAATCATACCAAAGTTATACCTCGTGATAAATTTGATACGGCGCCACAAAAGAAAGTGATTTTGTTCAAAGGTATTTTTCTTTCTTCGTGCAATGTTTCATCCTAAGGAACATTATACATAATGTTACTGAGACAGGAAAAGTTCAAATGTACTCATATTGTATCCAAGAAAGGCAAGGTTCATCTTGTATGCAAAAGACAAAAAAAATGCAAATGTTTCATCCTGAACAACATTGTGTGTAATGTTTTAAAGAGAAGGAATCGCAAGAAAAAGAAGATCGCACAATGAAATGAGAGTGGTGATGTATGCCCCCACTTTAAAGAAATTACAAAACACCATAATATGAGAAATTTCTTTAAATTAGAGTAGGAGGAGGACATGAGAGCTTGTTTGGAAATCCTTGTGTTGAGTCATATGGTTTTGAAAACCTTCATCATGAAGAGGGGTGTATGTCATATGCGAGTCAACTTAAAATAAGTCATCCATATCCCAAGCTTACTCTTATATGTTCATGAAAGTTTAATGACAAGTCAAAAGAGACAAAAAAAAGTGACATACGAGGGAAAAGGCTAAGTAACCTCTTTCCCCCACTTAGTGCAGGACAAGAGTGAGCCGAAAGGGATAGAGGGAATGTAAGGTCGAGGATGAAAATAATTATCAATTAGAGGAAGTAGGTGTCCCCACATAAGGGAGAACACCAAGACCTTAAGATGTTGGAGTTTACTAATCAATGTCATACACTCGTTAGTGTGATGACCATGAACTTGGTGGTTAGCTCAAAAGGAATGTTTGTGGAAACATTTCTTTCGATTTGTAGGAAGAAGGGAGATCAAGTGATCTTAGAGGAGTCATGACAAGATAACCTCTTGATCGAGGGTATAAGGTGGTTGTTTGGTTTGAAACAAGGAATGGTCTTCCTTATTATAGGATGGCATACCTATGCAAGGCTCAATATATTGTGAGATTTTGTAGACTCCTTTGGAGGAGTGTGTAAAATATGAATCAAGAGGAGGTTGCGAGATGACATTGGTGTTATGAAGAGACTCCTTTGTTGGTGTCAAAGGATCACTCTCTAAGGCTGGCTTAGAAGGGTGATGAGGAAGAGTGTTGATGTTGGAAGAAGGCTTGATGATTTCAATGACAGGGAAAATTCAAGACCATGGTTGGATATTTGTGTATGAGGCTCGATAGTGTTGCAGATACCTTGTCCATTAGCACCACAACCATTTCCACTATATCCAAGTTGTTTCATAATCTCATAACCTTTACCATAGAGATTTTTCAACTTCTTTGGATTGAGTTAGGGTTCATTTTTTGCACTGGTGGCTAAAGTAGTTGAGGTTGATGCTTGTGAAGGATGAATTGAGTCTTGTGCTAACAAGACTATGATTACCTTGGGAGATTCATTGGTTGTGGACTTGGAGTCACCTATTAAAGGTGGGGTGAAGTTTAAGGAACCCCAACCATCATCAAAGGACTTTGGTTTTACGGGTGCCACATGTTGGGTTGGTGTAGCAGTAAAGGGTTTGGATTTTTTTTTCTCAAGTTGTAAGACACTGTAAGGTTTAGGATCATTGTCAAGTGTGTACACTTTTTTGTTGTATATTTACTTCAACTTGCAATGAAGAGTGGAAGGCATGCCATTCATTGCATGAATCCATGGCCTACCTAAGATGATGTTAGATGAACATCATTAGGCATAACACAGATCAATGTGTCTAATGTGGCCACTCCAACTATAAGAGGCAAAGTGATCACACCAAGCATGTTTTGTCCTACACTATCAAATCCAATGAGAGATATGGAGGATGGTTGGATGGTTGATTTATCAATGTGGAGCCTATCCAAGAGATTGACACTACACATATTTATAGTAGAGACATTATCAATAAGGGTTCACTTGATCCCTATGCTTTTGTAGTGAGATATGAGCATGAAAGCTTCAGCTTTATTTTGCAGCAATTCCAAAGGAGGGAGCTCACTTTGGTGGAAAACGATGTCAGTGTTTAAGCCTTGGATCATAGCTACAATTCCATTTATTTGTGCATTAGAATGGACATGAATTTTTTGTAAGGAATCCTACATCAGGTGGTGATAGTGAGGGGAGGCTTGGATAAGGTCCCATAAATATATTTTAGTGGGAGTATTCCTTAGCTAGTCAACAAGGTAATACTCTCTAAGGAAGGAATGTAAGTGAGTGGAAACAGGTAAGATGGGAGGAGAGGAAGGTAAGGATGTGGAGATTGATTGGTTGGATGATGTGTTGTTGTGGGTATAATGTGTATGAGAAATTCTATTATGAATTAATTGCTACAACACACCAGGCTAAGGTGGGGATAGAGTGAATTTATGTTTAGAAGGTGGAGAAAGGATGAGTTGAGGTTGGATAATATTAACATCCCCTAGGGAAGGAGAGTCTAATATAGGATCTACATCTTCTTGTAACGGAAAAATATTATTAAAGAAATGATCAATGTTGGGGTTATGAGGAGAGGAAGAATTAGGATGGGATTCTATTTGATCATCAAAGGTCTTGTTTTCTTGTTCCAAACAACCTACTCTAGTAGGAGAGCTTGGAAGAGGTTCATCACAAGCTTCACTACAAGAAGAGGATGCATCAAGAGAAGGATCACTGTGATTTTCAAATAGGTAGGGAAAGTTGAGAGCCATATGACTCTCAGGAGAAGGATCTTCTAACATCAACATGTCTTCTTTACATCAAGGAGGGATATTAGAAGAAGGTCAAGGTTGATAATCATAGTTTGGGAGACTAGGTAAGGTAATATTTAGAAAAAAAATTATAATGTTGTGTTCTTGTGTTAAACTATCTTCCTAAAGGGGATGAGCAGAAGAGCAAGAAATACCATCATGATGCTCAATGATTGTACCTCATTTTAGCAAGATACCTTCACCACTAGATGGAGAGGTATCAAGAGAGGAACAATTATGATCATCATGATTATCTACATTTGTGTTTACTTCTAACACATCATCCTCACAAAGAGGAGAGATAGTGGGTTGTGTATGTTCAAGATAAATTTTATCATTTTCATTCACTAGACTCTCATAACTAGGGAATACATTGAATTAATTATTAACATGTTCATTTACTAATTGTTACTTTAAAATTTTATAAAGAATTGAAACAAACATGTTTGAAGAATGCACAATGTAATGTAAAGACTAAAAACGAAATACAATTTTTTAGATTGCAAAGAAGGAAATTTGCTGATTAAACTATCAATGATCTGAAAATGAAATTTTGGTAAATGCAAAATTGAAAAAGTGAAATGCATGAAATGAGCCAAATGAAACTAATTCTAATAAAATATGTGTAACAAAAACACAACCTATTGATATAGGTAGGTAATGGCACAAAATAGATGCTTAAAAATAGGGTTTTTAGCTCTCTAAAGGGAAGTTTCAAAAGCCTTAAGGGACTACATTGCCCAGAGTGGCAACTCAGTCCTCTTGGTGATTTTTTTGAGATTTTTAAGGTGTTATAAATTTGTACAAAGGGTTTATATATGGGGAATTCTGACCTAATATAAAAATGCAGAATTTACAAAAAGATTTTGTGTTCAAAAATGTAAAAAAGCAACCTAAATTCACTTTCAACTAATGCAAAGTTTTAAACCCTAGGATGCAACTTCACTAATGCAACATGAAATGCAAGTTAAGCCTAATAAAATGATAGACTCAAAATCACACAAGAGGGTTTAAGGATGTCAGGTTCGCCAAAATGAACTGCCAAAAATATATGCAAACAAGGGAAAGAGGATTCCCCAAATAGGCTCCTAGGGTTTTTCACCTAGGAGATCTTGATTGAGAAATGGCTCTCTTTCACCTTAGTGATATGATTTTGGTTTTGATTGAAATGGGGTTAGGGGTAGGTGTGATGTGTGTGATGATGCCCTAAATGTAATAAATTGAAAATGAAGCTAACTATGAATGTACAACCTATGAAATACAACTATCCTAGAAAACACATTGAGATATACAAGTATGTACAAAATAACCTAAGAAGCATGAACAAAATATTACATAAATTTATAAGATTGAAGAGGTTTGAACCTAGAATCTTCTAGGGGATGGAAATGTTGTTGAATATTATGCAGAATCTGAAAGGGATACTTGTGCCAAGTTGGGAAACCTAGTCCTTTTTCGGGAAAATTCTGAAAAACTACTTTTAATTCCATTTCAACTAAAAGGGTATCTAGGTCTACCACGATTTTTGAAAAAGAACTTTAGTGGGATTAGGTCGCCTAAAGTGGCGACCTAGTCCTCTTCTCAATTTTTGTGAATTAGAAGATGGGATCTAAGGCCTTTGATCTATATTTTTTTCTCCTTCACATATCTAGTCCTAAAAGTGAAGATTCTGGTCTGTGGAAGTCTTCCAAGCTTCAAATAGGGTTTCTTCAACATTAGAGAGCTTGGTCAACTTTTTGAGTGATCATTGAGCTTCTAATGCACCTAAATCTACAAACAGACATAGAGAGAAATAATAAAATGTTGGATGTTAGAGTATGGGGGCTTCCCTTGGTCAATCCCCTCTGTAGATAATCACATAAAATGATGAAACAAGAAAAGAAAGCATGAAATATAAAGCAATGGACATAGTTACCTTGCCATGATGGTTGATCTTGAGTTGCAACAATAGAGGTTCAACCCTTGAGTGCTTCAACAATGATGTCTTATTGATCTAGAATTTGAAACCCTAGCTTGCTTGAGTAGGAGAGATAAGAGAGAGAGGTGGAGAAGAAAATGGGTGATGCATAATGAGGAATTAGGGTTTTTAAGCTTATTTATACAATTCATGCCCTAATTTACTCGAAATAACAACATAAAGGCAAACCTTAGGGTTTTAGAGACAAGAATCCCGTAAGAAATTAAGTTTAATTCAATTTTTATGCTACATGGGACTAGGTCACCCAAGTTGGCGACCTATTCCAATTTGGCATTTTGCATTAGTTATCAGGGATTAAAGTATTATTATTATATCTTCTCAGGATTGTCTCATGAAAACACACTAAGATAAGACTTATATGTATATTAAGGGGTTATTATAACACAAGAAAGGGTTGATTAAGTGATGACAGGCCTAGAAGAGTGTGAGAATATTTTACAAAACCTTACAACACTTTGGCACAAGGCTTGGAAATGGGTTAAAATAGGCTGAAAAGGGTCCAAATGAGAAAAAAGTGTAAAATTCTACACTTTTTGGTGACACATTTAGCCCCCACTTTGGTGAGAGGATGAACTTGCTTCAAACTAACACTAAATTTTTAAAATGAAAAAATGAAACCTAAATGCACTTTTCACTAAGGCAAAGGTTTAAAACCCTAGGATGAAACTTCACTAATGCAACATGCAATGCAAGTTAAACCTAGGACAATGATAGACTCTAAATCACACAAGAGGGTTTAAGGACATCACGTTCACCAAAATCAACTACCAAAAATATATGCAAACAAGAGAAAGATGATTCCCCAAATAGGCTCCTAGGATTTTTCACCTAGGAGCTCTTGATTGAGAAATGGCTCTCTTTCACCTTAGTGATATTCTTTTGGTGTTCATTGAAAGGGGGTTATGGGCTTAAGGTGTGATGTGTGTTATGATTCCCTAAATGCAACAAACTAAAAATGAAGCTAACTATGAATGTAAAACCTATGAAATACAACTATCCTGGAAAACACAAGTATGTACAAAATAACCTAAGAAATATGAAAAACATATTACACAAATGTATAAGATTGAAGAGGTATGCACATGGAGTATTGTAGGGGATGGAATTACTTCTAAATCTAATGCAAAATTCAAAAGGGACACTTGTGCCAAGTTGGGAAACCTAGTCCTTTTTTGGGAAAATTTTGAAAAATTGCTCTAGAGTCCATTTCAGCCAAAAGGGTATCCAAATCTACCAAGATTTTTGAAAAAAGGCTTCAGTGGGACTAGGTGGCCCAAAGTGGTTACATAGTCCTCTTGTGAATTTCTGTGAATTAGAAGATTTGATCTGAGGCCTTTGATCTATGTATTCTTATCCTTCAGGTATTTGGTCCTGAAAGTGAAGATTCTCATCTATGGAAGTCTTCCAAGCTTCAACTAGGGTTTATTCAATGTTAAAGAGCTTGGTCAACTTGCTGAGTAATCTTCGAGCTTCCAATGCACCTAAATATGCAAACATGACAAAGAGAAAGAAGAAAATATTGGATGTTAGAGTATGGGGGCTTGCCTTAGTCAAGCCCCTTTGTAGATAATCAAATCAAATGATGAAATAAGACAAGAAATCATGAAATATAAAGCAATCAAATTATTTACCTTGCGATGATGGTTGATTTTGAGTTGCATTAATGGAGGTTCAACCCTTGAGTGCTTCAATAATGATGTCTTGTTGACCTAGAATCTTAAACCCTAGTTTGCTTGAGAAAAAGGAGACATGAGAAAGAGAGGTGGAGATGAAAATGGGTTATTCATAATGATGAATTAAGGTTTTCAAGATTATTTATACAATGTATGCCCTAATTTTCTCGAAATAACACCATATAGGCTAACCTTAAGGCTTTAGAGATAAGAATCTTGAAAGAAATTAAGTTTAATTTAATTTCTATTCCACATGGGACTAGGTCACCCAAGGTGGTGACCTAGTCCACTTGGGCATTTTTCATTAGTTCTCAAAGATTAAAGTATTATCGTTATTGATTTTTGAGATTGTGTCATGAAAATAAGATAAGAATTATATGTGTATTAAGGGGTCATTATATCATAAGAAAGGGTTGATTAAGTAATGACAAGCCTAGGAGAGTCTGAAAAAGGTTTACAACAACTTACAACACTTCGGCACAAGGATTGGAAATGGGTGAAATAGGCTGAAAAGGGACCAAAATCCATAGGAAAAGGTCAAATGAGCGAAAAGTGTGAAAGTCTACAATTTTTGGCGACACAAGTCCCAAAATTGGTCTAGGTGAATAGCTAAGAAGCATATTGTTAAAAAATGATCATTAGAACAATAAATTGTCTTTGGTTCGAGTCATGTTTGTAATTATATTAAAATGGTTTTATTGAACATAGATTATGAAAGAAAATCTTAATTTTGAAATGTATACTCTCCTCTACGATTTTCATGTAGATTTTGAATGAAAGGGTTAAGGATCTTTTTTTTTGTCTTTTCCTGTTCTAATTGAGTGTATTGGTTTGTTTTAGTATCAATTAAAAGAATAAATTAAGTGCTTAAATAAGGTCACGGCTTTGTAAGGAAAGAGCATAGGATTTGGTAAGAAGTTATGTTCTAGATGCACTCAATTGAATAATACAAGGTAGTATGAGAATAGTCCACCAACTTCTGAGATAAATGACTGATGTATCACTAATTGTTGCTAATTTTACTCTATTATCCCAATTCATGAATCATTAGTATCTTTATTATGTTATTTGACAAATATTTGAGTTAGTGATGTGCTTGGCTAAGGATTCAAAATGAGAATGAAAATCATTAAATAATTTCAATAAAAATTAAAAGTCTCATTTAATTCCTAGCAGTAGGTAGTTATTTGTGTAAAGTTCAACCAACCCTTTGATGAATAATGTCTACTTGAAGTTAGTAGGAATAGACTTGTCTAAAGAAGTTTTCTCCATTATATAAGTATCAGAAGAACAAGATAGCAAACAACCTCCTTGGTCTCATAGAGCCTAAAGAGTAGGAGGAAAGACCTCAAAATCCTTTTCTCATTTGTTGGCCACAAGCTTTGAAGATTCTTAAAAATAAGGGCTAGCTACACTTTAGTGGATTTCAAAGCTCTGCTAGAAAAAATGCCAATAGATTGGAAACTTTTTTGGGGAGAAATTATTTACTTAATTATGTCCTAGAATCTCTGGTGCAAATTTGTTGAAGTACATTTGGAAAGAGTCAAAAGATTGAATGATTGGTTCAGATTTTCAAGAAGTTCTAGATTTTCCAATTGATATGTAGTAGCCCGAATTCAAAAGGCTGTGGTGACTCTGCTAGAATAACTCAGAGAATTTATTTCCATTGGTTAAGATATCCTTGCTTCAAATTTTTTCCTCTTGTTTAAGAGGTTGTGACTATGCTTTACAATTTATTCTCATGAAGGGCTTTTGTTTTTTATTGTGACCTAAAAATGATCTATCCAAAGTTGTAGCAACTAGAGATGTGAAGGTACATGGTTCTTTGCATCCTTTCATTTGTTGGATATGTTTTAGTGAATGCAATTTCTCTTCCATTTAAATTACTTATCTAAGTATTCACAGATTTTCTAGTATGGATGGTTAGAATGAATTTGTATATCCTAGGGTTTTCCTTCGATTTGCATATGTCTCAAACCCAAGTTACCATCTTATTAGTAGTTACCCTTGTGAGACTTCATTTGGTCATGGTTATGATTATGCACAATTAGTTAAACCCATATTTTCATATATCTAGACGGATCACCAACTTGAAAAATCCATATGATTAGATACCTTAATAAAAAAATTCAAGAAGCTTCAGAAGTCTAATAATCATCAAAAATTTGACGTTGCAAAGTGCATGAACCCAAGAGTGCACAAACCTAGGTTAAGTTGGGAATGGAAAGTTGTATTTAAAAGGAAAATTGAGGAGCTGAACAAAATGCACTTGATGTCTTTACAAGCCCAGTTAAAAGATAACCATACTATATTTACTTGCCAAATTACTACACCTTTTGTCAATTCCTTTGATTGATTTTATAACCAATTGGACTTGTTATGGGTTGACCACAAGGTTGAAAGTATACCAAATCAATTCTATAAACAAATGACTAGATTTGATGGATACAATATGTGTGAATGAGATGTACATGTCGAGATATTTTCTAGCTTCATGGAGAAACATTCATTTGGAGATCACGATATGTGGATGAGATTTTTTATCCTCTTCTAAAGCTAGAACTAGAGACAGGTACCTAAGTTTTCTTGAGAAATATTTTCCCTACTTGGATACACTAGTGGATGCTTATAGAGAAGAATTTTCAAGAGAACCTTCTAACCTTGTCACAATGTTGAACGATATTAAAAGAAAAGATGAAGAGTGAAGCATTGATTTCAGTCACAGATTTGTTGTTTCTTTTTCATTAGTCATTGAAAATTTTAGACTTGGTACTCTTGATTGCATTTATATGTAATTTGAAGCTTTTGAGGAAGGATCTAGTACACTATTAAAAGATTTTAGAATATTGACTATGTAGATGGCTTACACATTTTTAGACAATATGGAGAAAGTGAGGAATCAAAATGTGCAAAGTTTGTTGTTCTCAATTGTGGGTAAACGTGTTGATGTTCAAAATCAGCAACTATGTGAATGCAAATGATCAAATGTCTTCAGTCTTGAACATAGCCAAGTGTAAACTTGAGAAGGTATAAGTTAAGAGTGATGCATCATGTACCATTGATGTTCATAATGGTGAGAAGGTTTGTGGCTATCCTCAAGAGGATTTAAATTAAAAATTGAATGATGACACCCAATCTAGTAATAAAATGCAAAAAAATGTAGATTTCTACCATGACAACCCATAGGTAAGAAAGAATAAACAAGTAAATTTTTTTTTCTCTATGATAAACTGTCACCATACTATTAACAAGGTTGTTTTTGATTCTAGTTCTTATGATTGGAGAAATCCTATTAATGATCAATCCATTGAGTTTTCAGATTTTGATGATGATGATACCATGATATATCCTGATTTGTAACTTGATAATGCATGCAATTCTAGTGAAGGTCAAGGAGATTAATTGGTTCAGAGAATGGATCAAAATAATGGTCTATTAAGCAATGAAACAATTTCAAATATTTTTACCATGGAATATCAGAAATTTACATATGGATAATCCTTAGTTCTTGCGTGCTTCCCTTATTGGTTCTAATAGTGATGATAATCTTCACTATGCGAGGTATGAGGCATGTGGTTTTGATCTTCCTTCTAGTTACGAACTAGTTGGCCAACATGATGATAATGTGGATGAGGCCAAGGACAAAATTTGATTGTGGTAATGAATTTTATGATGAGTATGAAAGTATGGATATTGATACAATTTCAAAAATCTATTTTGATGAATTAGAGACATTAGATGACCATGACCTTTGTGTTTCCAATGATTCAAGTCTTGATAATCTTAATGCATATTTGACAAGTGTCCATTTGTTGATTCAAATAAGCCTAGTGATGAGTCTTTTCATTTGGATGCAGATATTGATTTCAAGGTAAAATCATATTATCATTCTAAACCAGAATTGCCCACTTCTGAGAAAACTTGGGATGACAGAGATGTTGATCTACTATCTTTAAAGGATAACAAGGTAGTAGAGATGATAACAAATTAGAAATCCTTGATTGTTCTTTATATTAGCATGATGGAGGATGGTCAAAGGGTGTGCCAATGTATGAGTGTATCTCGTTACATACACTCACAGATAGTTTGCATGATGTGCAAGATCTATTGGTGAGTTCTTGTGATGGTTCCACATTTGATATGCAAACTATTTATTAGAATGAGGTTAATAGTACCATCCATGTGGTAGAATGTGAGTGCTACTTTTGTCAGTTGGAAGAATATTTCACAAAATGTGGCAATGTGCAAGATATTTAAGAATGTTGTTTTCAACTTGAGAGTGATTTACATGATGAACATGATAAGTTGTTGCCACATTATAGTCAATATTTTAAGAGTATTCATGATTCACAGATGCATGATAATTGTGAATATATTGATAATATTGTATATGATGACCTGTTGGGAGATGTCAGCATGTTTAATTAGGAAAATTATAGTGATATTTTTAGATTGGCTTTGGTAAAATGTGACAAGATTGTGTTTCCATGTGGCCTTGATCATTATCCTCAAATATTGCCACTTGAGAAAAAATCAAAGAATGGAGACAATGGCAATGATATGGTCTATATGATTTGGTTGACATATGACAAAGAAGCCAAATAGGGAGAAATTTTTCAATTATTCAATGACAGCTTGATACCTTTTTTGTAGAAATGAAGTCACTCATGTTGTTATTGTGTGATAGAGGCAAGCATGGATTAAAGGAGACCAACAATTTTAGCAAATTGGTGTTTGATAGAGGTAAGAATTCACTCCCCATTCATTTGGGGCTTGGGGCCACCAAGTGAAGTTAAAAAAGAGGTCAAATAAAGGAGCATCTTGAATGCACCTGATGGAATCAACATTTGGTCTTCTCTCCAAAGATCTAGATTCTTGATATGCCCACAAGGGCCATACATCCCTAGTCAGAGCCACTGTTGGAGCCTTAAAATTTTGTAAATTTGAAGTGCCCATGGGTATGTGTAGGATCATGATGGGCATGTGGCTGATGACTCTTTTTTTACCCAAAATTGATGAAACAAAAAGGATTTTTAAAGGAGATTCTCATCTTTCCACCAATATAAATTATTCTTTACTTTACATTTAATAGATAATTATTATTTATTTTCTATTAAATTATGACTAAAGTCATGATTTTTAGGCTGATTGAAAAACATCTATAGATTTCAAATGGTATCATATTTTTAAATACAAAACATGCGTGACATTATATGCTCTTCATAATATAAGATTAAAAAATAAAAAAATGAATTTGATGAATTTTTGACCAAGTTAAGGTGGTTAGACATACGAGTCTTTATATTTTTTAAAAGTTTTCATAAAAAAATAATAATTAACTATTTACTTGGAAACAAACTACAAAAAAATATGCATCACATCGGGATATGAGTCCTCTACTTGTATCTAAAATCTTATAAAAAAATATTATCATTTTAATGTGGTTAGGGTGGTCAGACAGACACCTACTTCTTATTTTTTCCTTGAAATTTAAGTACTATTGTATTGAAATTTAAAATTTTCACCAAATAGATTTTATTTCTTTGTAAATAAACCTAGTAATTTAGAAACTAAATTCTATTTTCTACAAATTCTATTCTTACATATTTTTGAAATAATATAGATAAGTTATTCAAATTTTGATGTCATGTTTCCTAACTCTGATTTTTGTGATTTTTTTTCCACTTAAGGGCCTATTTTTTCAATGATGATCCTGCACATACCCCCATGTGTTAATTTTTTTTCCTTCACACACTTAGAAATGCACCTAAAATATAAGGGACCTACTTTAGAGGGTGATAATTTAGAGCCAGATGATTTTCATGTAAAACCCCTTCGTGGACATATTCATGTGACATATGTGAACATGCATGTTCTTTTTAAGATTCCAATGATGAGATTTGATAGTATTTTGAAGAGTGAAGCTAGAGGGTTTTGGAACTGCTTTGTTGTTTGAGAACTTTCATTTTTGTGACGTGGCCTCCCATTCGAGCTGATATTTCACAACTTGATGGTTTTCAAGAAGAATGGATTGATTCCTTCCATCCCTCCCAAATTGATGTGCTCCCTGGTCCGGTTTCAAAGCCTTGCGATCTGATTTGCTATTTTTTTGAGATCAAAAGAAAATGTAGTTTGTTCTAATTTTGTAGATGCATTTTTGACAATGTTTCAAAGTGGTCAAGTTTGAACCTATTGGTTATTTTTTAAGAAACAAAATTATTCTCACCACAAACCTATGAACTTTCCAAGGACAATTATTAATAAGGGTAAGGATTTCTGAACACATAAGTAAATGGTTTTGGGTCTTTACTTCTTCACTTTAGGCTCTATGAAACATTCAAGGGTGATCCTAAACAAATGTGTTCATAGATACCAGTGTGGATCAAGTATCAAAACACAAAGGAAACAGATGATTCTCCATAAATTTTTAAAAGATTTGTACTCTGAAAGTACAAAAAATTTCCACAATAGTGATTAGCTTAAACAAGAGAAGGTATGATCCTTTTAACATTCATATACACCTAGAAAAGAAATCATCAAGTAATTTAATTATATTATGTCATTATAAGTCGAGTCGGTTTCCCCAATTGGAGTATGAATTTTATACCAAGCTAGTTCCATATTTTGGGAAATGGAGTCAAACTATAAACCTATATGATTAGATAACAATTTTCTATTTTAGAAAAAATAACCACAATCTAGAAAATATTGCATTTCAATACTTCCACTAGTTATTTCCATAATTAACTTCCTACTAGCATCCCTACACAAATTTTATCAAGCCCACCATTAAATTCAAGAATTTACATACATTCATTGAATGGATAATCAAGAATAAATCACCACATCTATTGTAATTCAATAGAGACAAATAAGATAACCATTGATTATCATACTCATAACTTCTATAGTTTTCATATAGGAGAGAAAAAGTATAGAAATTTTGTATTACTTAGTTATCTATATTGCTAATCAAAAAATATATATTGGATGACTCATTTCTAGAACATATTACTATAAAATTTAGTACCCATTTCCCTTGTATCTATTTCCTTTGAAAATAAGTACCTATTGACCTCCTGACTTCTCGACCTCTTGACCCCCTTTTGTTATTTGTCCTTAGAATCCCTTTTATAAGATAGGGGAGTAACAAGCACTGGATTGGATTACATTTTACATTTCATTTCAAAATTAATTTCAATAGAAAACAAGAGAATATGCCCCAATTTATTTGGGAACCATCATTCTAATTCAAGTGAAAACAAAAAAAAAGGTTCAAGAATATGTTAATTAGAGCCATCCTGCCAGTCATCAAAAAGTGTCATTGTGGAACCAGCAAAAAGATGTAAATCCATGCTACCCTAAAAAGCATCACTATCAGCACAAAAAGTATAAATGATCGAAGACCCACTTAACAACACACCAACCAAAAAAAGAAAATCAACACACAGGACCAAAAATTTGAGCACCGACCAAGGAAAGTAATAGGATGTTAGTATTTCTTATCACCTTTGTAGGTGTGTCCACTTAGTGTTCTTATCTTCAAAGGAGTAGCCATCATCAGCTCATCCTCAAAACAAACCCAATCCTTCATGGCCATAAGATATTGATGATAGTTAGAATCGGTCTCATTTCCATTGTCAAAAGAATGATCAAAAAACTTAATGGGAGAATGATGGCATCCCATATAAGCACGTTGATACCTATTCTTTCTGGCAAATCCCTTTCCGGCCTCTCGACTTTCTTATCCTTTCCTTTGGAAATTTCTTCTGAGATAGTTTGGCTCCTAAGGTGGTAGGCATGCTTAAGAACAACTTTTGTTGAATATTTGGTGACTTTTATTTTCTTCATTGGAGTTACATGTATCTCTAGTCCACCTTCTTCACACTGAGGAGGAGAATCCTGAAATTCAAGAGGATTGAACCTCTTGGACCAATGAACTGGGTTGACGTTCAAACTTATCTTTCCCATTTTCCCACTCTGCTACTAAAAGTTCCCAAAACATAATTACCACCATACTCAAAAATAACTAGCTCAAAATCACTTCCTCCCTCAGACCTTAGATTTTCACAATTGGGTTGTCGGAAAAATCAAGCAAGTGAACCTCATTAAATAGAGAAATTGGTGTGAGTCTGCATTATTTTTCTAGGAGAGCTTGTGTGAGAGCATGGTAAATCAATTAACCTAGTTTTAAATCTCAACCATTGATCATAGTTTAAACCAAATCAATGTTAGATATTCCAAATTATTAGTGATGAAAAAAATAAATGCATGCATTTGATACTCATCCCAAATCAAGAGACTCGAGTGACATGAGTATTTTATTAACTTTCATGATAACCATGCATTTAATTTCCCAACCAGACATGTTGTGTCACATTTACCTGCTTTCCCATAGAAAATAACTCACTTGTAATTCATCATAGCAGGACATTAGGGAACGATCATGATTTATATTTAGAATATCTACTCGTACCCTGCCTTACTTCAATTTTACCTTTCCATGTGTATCAACCTTTGATAGATTTTATAGCCATAAAATTGTTTATCAATATCACAAGAATTTTGCGAAATTAGTTCTATATTAGCACTATTTTTATCTTGGAATTATCTCAGATAATATCTCCAACTATATCCATCTTTACCAAAAGCTTTCTAAATGTTAGGACCACTCTACCTAGTACTTTCTTTTGCACCCATTGGAGAGTATGACACATAATAAAGAACTCAAGGGATGTGGGGAGTGGTGAATAATTTTCCATGTCACTAGCCATCCACCATCAGTTTTAATTATTTTGAAGAAAATCACCATTCCCAATACCTTGTAGATCTCACTTAATAACAGATGTTACTCTACCCACTAACCCATGTAACTATGTTTCCCTTCTATTGGAAATGGATGGGCACACGAGGAACAAATTTGATGTGAACATGTGTCATGACATATGTCGTTGATTTTCCGTCAGACAACATCAACTGCACCATGGAGATACTAGTCCCACCATTAAGTAGTACCACGTGGTCAGCACCTGCTAGCCCGTGTCTTTAAAATAATATGAAATAAATCAAGATGTGTGCATGGGGAATGGTAGAGATATGGCCACGTCTTCAAATTCTTAGTCGTTAATCTTCTTTTAAAAAGCATTAGACATCTTTACCAAGGAGATCAAACTCGTCAACACACCAAACATGTGGTCAAAGCCCACCAGCCCATATGAATAAAATAAGAAGGAATGAAAAAATTCCAGCATACGTGGAATGGTTGGGATTAAATCCCACAATCAAATGACCAACATGAAGCTTTATTTCTACAAATTTTGTAAAAGTTAGTCAGAAAAAGGTGCCATCTCTAGGCAATGAGACACTGACCCACAATACAACAGGTTAAGGATTAAATTTTTCTCTTAAAAATAATCCTTCGGTCACAGGAAATCTAAGAGCACAAAAAATCATAAGGTAACCAACAAACCTAATCTCAGGTCTTGGTAAAACAATGAGTACCATGCCACAAGTGACAACTTAAGTGACTGAGAACGAGGAGATCAAGTCAATGCAATTTTAAAATGACCCAAGGTTTTTCACTTACAAATCAAATTTTAGAAGATATAAGGATACACAAACCTATCATATTGATGCAAATATGACCTAAAATCATAAAGAAGGGACCAAGCCAAACTTTGCAAAAACTTTAGAATGGAACCAAGAGAATTTTTTACGGGTTCCATTAGACCCTTAATATCTTGTGATGAATAATGACTCAAGAAAATCCCTCTTGCACATGTGCTCAATGGTCCTAAGTAATTTATTTTTTCCAGTCATAGCTCCCCAAGATTTTATTCAGTATTTTCTGAAGTGGTGAATTTTGGAGCCAGAATTGGTTTTTAATAGGTGTAATTGCAGAAGTGTTTGACTAAGCATCTAACATTGAATATCTTGCACCTCAAAACTTGGTTTTCTGATCTGATTGTTGCATTCCATTCTTGGGTCAAATATGTACATTCCTATACATTTCATGGCTTCGAAAGGTTGTTTGAATAGTTTTCCAGGCTGAATCCTAAGCCTAATTGACCTATTTTTCTTGCTAGTCAAATATGTCAAAAAGTGGATTTCAACAACCCATTTCATTTTTTCATGCCACGAGCACTTAAAAGTAGTTCTAGATATATCCAAGATAAAAATTGTCTCAATTTTTTTTCTTTTAGTCAGATCCACATGGGACCCAACTTGTGTCATACAAGAGTTGTCAGCATCACATACTTGAAGGATTAGGATAAATGGAAAAGGGGCATCATTAATAAATCCTAAAGGCATTAACAAGATCATGTTGAATCAACTTGGGCTGCAAGAGAAAGAAGTAGAAGATGGTGTTTCATTTAAGTTACTATGGGGTATGGCTATACTACTATTCAATCCTGCTTGACTGATTGAACAACCACATAATATTAAGATCTACAGAACAATTATCCAAGCTATATTCATGATGAAGGTCTTTTAAAGTAAATCATTATTGATGAAAGTCTCAGTCTCAAAGGGGGTGTTGGATGTTTCTTGTGAGAGGTATGCAGCATATCTGATATATCACAATGATTGTGATTTTCCTCAAATTGTCCAAGTGTTGCACATGTAAATTAGTATGTTCCCCAATGCACCAATACCTTCAAGATCACTCATCCCAAGACCCATTCAAGGAAATAAATTTTGGCCCAAAGAGTTTAAATTCTGATTATGGAATAGATAGTGGTATTATGACCATATTTTTTTATGGGTTTCTCCCTAGGGGACTCCCTCAATCAACCTCTAAAGATTACCTGAGCATTGAGGCCAAATATAGTATGTCGATCATTGGACTCAAATTTTACACCTGTGGATACATCAAAGAAGCCCTCTCAAATAACAAAAGCTATTTTGACTCTACTGAAGGCTTCAAAAAGGAAGATATTGATATTGTCTCATTGGTTCAATTTGAGACATCCAATTCATGGCTTGTGAAGGCACGCACTAGCTGAAAAATGAATTAAAATTATTTGAAGATCTAACTCTATGTAAATCAGCCCAAATATATTGTGAGCTTATGGCGTATAAACCAAGAGAAAATTAAATTTTTAATTTCCCATGTGGCTACCATTATGTTCGCTGAAAGGGCTGATTTGATCTTGCAAAAGAAATTTTAGGGCAAAGTAGAAATATGGCACACAAAAAAAGGAATGTTGTGAAATGAAACTCCATTGAGCCTACTAGAGGGTTTGATTCAATGTAGCAGTGAAGGTGAATCATAATTGTTTGAGGGTGGAGCTTTTGAATAAGGCTACACATCTTAGAAGACTTGAGGCTACATTGAAGTGAGAGGAGGGATCTAAAGTGTGCAGTGATACATTTTTAAAGAGCTTGAACCATATTCCAATGTATTTGGCTCCCTCAGGAGATAAATCATCGCTTTCATTGAAACAAATCATTTTTTTACTAGTAGCAAGATGAAGTTCTCACAAAGAATAGCCTATATAATAAATTGAAAGAAATTGATACAAAATAGGGGATCGATCTATAGAAGGCAAGTACCCTCTGCACCAAGTGAGAGAGATAGTGTGTGGATAAATCTAACTCATGTTTACTTTTCACAAGGATTGTCTGCGCCTGGAGTGAAAAGATATCCAAATTGCATATGGTTCTTCCATGATCACGAGCTTGATCAATGAAAATCCATAATGTGTTCAACAAAAAATTAGGGCAAGACCAAAATGATATCGATGACCTATAGTGAAGGGGTTGACATGGCTAAATCTTAGCCTCACCTTGTCGACCTCACTTGATTGAGGATGATCATACCAAAAGAGGTGTGGAGTGAGAGGGGTAAGACTGTGGTGGGACCGTAAACAATTAAAAGGCATGGGGGTATGGTTTTCTTTCCCATTTTAATTTTTGAAAGCTTCTAGTAAAAAAGGAAAGTGTCCAAATATGAAAAAAACTTGATAGAATAGTTGTTTTAAAATTCTTCCAATTTACTTTTCTTTTAAAGAGTAAAGTAAAATTAAACATTGTGTGATAAATTGATTAGGTGATTCCACTATTAAAAAGGGATTTAAATATGAAAGGTGAAGTAAGAAAGGCATGGGAAAAGAAAACTTGACTGATAAAAATTAATTAAAAGCTTTCATTATAAAATTTGAATGACTATATTTGTTGTGAGGTAAAAATTGCACCTACAACAAGTAAAGTTAGGGTCACTAATTTTTATAGGTGGGGGTTTGTTTTCCCAGGATGAGGCAAATCAACTTAGTGGGAAAATTTCTATTGCAAATGAATGAAAATGAAAATGAATTTTGTTTTGAAATGAAGGGAAAATGAGAATGTATCTAGAATGAGCCCAATTTTTTTTTCTCCCTTGGTTTATAAAAGGGATTTCAAGGCTCATTATAGAGGGTTCCATTATTGAGTCCAGAAATTGGTCTAGGTGAATAGCTAAGAAGCATATTGTAAAAACATTGATAATTAGAACAATAAATTGTCTTGGGTTTGAATCATGTTTGTAATGATCTTAAAATGGCTTTATAGAAGCCACATATTATGAGAGAAAATCTTAATTATGAAATGTACACTCTCCTATATGATTTTATTGCCAATTATGAATGAAAGGGTTAAGGATCTTTTTGTTTGTCTTCAACTATTTTAATTGAAAGTGTGGGTTTGTTTTAGCTTCACTTCAAATAATCGATTAAATGCTTAATTGAGGTCTTAGGTTTGTGAGGAATGAGAACAAGATTTGGTCAGAAGTTATGTTTCAGATGAAGTGAGTTGAATACTAGAAGGTAGTATGACAATAGTTTACCAAATTTTGAGATAAATCATTGATATATTACTGATTGTTGCTAATTTGATTCCTTTATCCCAATTGGTGAGGTACTATTCTCTTTATTATTTTATTTGATAAATATTTGAGTTAGTGATGTGCCTGGGTAGGGATTCAAAATGAGTATGAAAATCATTAAATACTTAAATTATAAATAGAGTCCCATTGAATTCCTAGCAATAGGTAGTTATTTGTGTAAAGGTCAACCAAACCTTTGATGAATAATTTATACTTGCACTTGGTAGGAACATATCTTTGTAAAGAAGTGTTCTCCATTATATAAGTATCACAAGAACATGATAGAAAATGCCCTCGTTGGTCTCACAGATCCTAAAAAGTAGAAGCAAAAACCTCATAATCTTTTGCTCGTTTGTTGGCCACAAGCTTTAAAGATTCTTAAGAATAAGGGATAGCTAGCCTTTAGAGGATTTCAAAGCTCTGTTGAAAAAAAACCAACACATTGGTGATTCTGCTGGGGAGAGATGAATTATTTAGTTAATTTTGTCCTAGAATCTCTAGTAGAAATTTGTTGAAATCCATTTGGAAAGATTCAAAAGAATGAATGATTGGTTTTGATGTTCAAGAAGTTTCAGATATGCAAATTGATAAGTAGCAGCCCAGATTAAAAAGGCTAATGTGAATCTATTGGAAGAACTCAATTAATTTATTTTAATTGATGAAGATATCCTTCCTTCAAGGATTTTCCTCTTGTTGAAGAGGTGGTGACTCTGCTTTACAAATTATTCTCATAAAGGGTTATTTTTTATTATTGTGACATTAAAATTCTCTATCCAAAGTTGTAGTAACTAGAGATGTGAAGGGACATGGTTCTTTGCATCCTTTCATTTGCTAGATTTGTTGTATTTATTACAATTTTTGTTCCATTTAAAGTATTTTTTTGAGTATTCAAATATTTTCTAGTATGGATGGTTGGAATGAATTTTTATATCCTAGGGTTTTCCTTCCACTTTCATATATCTCAAGCCCAAGTTATAATCATATTAGCAATTACCCTTGTGAGCCTTTATTTGGTCATGGTTATGATTATGCACAATTATTTAAACCCAAACTTTCATATATATATATATGGATTGCCAAGCTAAAATAGCCATACCATTAGATACCTTAATACAACTTTTCAAGAAGCTTTAGAAGTTTGATAATCCTCAAACATTTGACATTGCAAAGTGCATGAAACCAAGAGTGCACAAGCCTAGGCTAACCCAAGAATAGAAAGTTGTGTTTAAAAGGAAAATTGAAGAGTTGAACAAAAGGTACTTGATATCGTTACAAGGCCAGTTAAAAGATAACCATACTATATATACTTTCCAAATTACAACACCTTTTTCCAATCCCTTTCATCCATTGTATAACCAATTAGACTTGTAATTGGCTGACTAGAAGGTTGAAATTATGTCAAATCAAGTCTATAAACAAATTCCTAGACTCAATGGATACAATGTGTGTGAAGAAGATGCACACGTCGAAAGTTATTCTAGCTTCATGGAGAGACATTCATTTGGATATCATGATATGTGGATGAGATTTTTTATCCGATATTTTGAAGCTAGAGCTAGTGACTGGTACCTAAGTTTTCTTGAGAAATATTTTCCCTACTAGAATAAACTACTAGATTCTTATAGAGAATAATTTGCAATAGAATCTTCTCACCTTGTCACAAGGTTGAAGGACATTAATAGAAAAGATGAAGAGTCAAGCATTCATTTCAATCATAGATTTGTTGTTTCTCTTTCATTATTCTGTGAAAATTTCAAAGTTGGTACTCCAGATTGCATTCATATGTACTTTGAAGCTTTTGAGGAAGGATCTAGTGCACTGTTAAAACATTTTAGAATATTGAGTATGCAAATGCCTTACACATTTTTAGATAATATGGAAAAACTAAGAAATGAATATCTGCAAATTTTGTTGTCCTCAATTGTGGGTAAACATGTTAATGAAATAAACAATTGTATACCATATATGTTCATAAGAGTGATGCACCGTATACCATCGATGTTCATAATGGTGAGAATTTTTGCGTCTACCCTGAAGAGGATGTAAATGAAAAACTCGATGATAACACACTATCTAGTGATGAAATGTAGAAAGATGTAGATTGTTGCCTTGACAACCAAAAAGTAAGAAAGAATGAACAAGTGGACATCTTGTTCTTTGTGATGGATTGTGACAATATTGTTGACAAGGTTGTTGCTGATTCTATTTCTTATGATTGGGGAAATCTTGATTGTGATCGATCCATTGAGTTTTCAGATTTTGATGATGATGACACTATGATATATCCTAATTTGTAACTTGATAACGCATGCAAATCTAGTGAAGTTCAAGGAGAGGAAGTGGTTGAGAGAATTGATTAGAACAATGGTCTATTAAGAAATTAACCAATTGCAAATATGTTGACCATAAAATATCAGAAATGTATGCATATGAATAATCCTTAATTGTTGGTGCTTCCCATATTAATTTTGATATTGATGATAATCTTCACTATGCAAGGTATGAGGCATGTATTTTTGATCTTCCTTCTAGTTATAAACTAGCTGGTCAACTTGATGATAATGTGGATGAGGAAAAACAACAATCTAATTGTAATGATGCATTGTATCATGATTATGAGAGAATGGATATTGATGCACGTTCATAAATCTATTTTGATGAATTAGAGGCAACAAATGACCATGAGCTTTCTGTTTCCAATGAGCCAAGTATTGAGAATCTTAGTGTAGATTTGGACAACTATCTATTTTCTGATTTGGATGAGCCTAGTCATGAGTCTTTTTATATGGATGTGGATGTTGATTTCAAGGTAAAATCTTATTATATTTCTAAACCAAAATTTCTCACTTCTGAGAAAACTTAGGATGATGAAGATGTTGATATGTTATTTTCAGAGGGTAACAAAGTAAGTAGAGATGAACATAAATTATAAATCCTTGATGATTATTTATATTATCATGATAAAGGATGGTCATAGAGTGTGCCAATGTATGAGTGTATCTCTTCACATACACTTAGAGACAATTTGTTGTGATGGTTTCACCTTTGATATACAAACTAGTGATTAGAATGAGCTTAATCGTACTAGCCATGTGGCAGAATGTGAGTGCTACATTTGTTAGCTAGAAGAAGTTTTTACAAAATGTGGCAATGTGCAAGACATTGGAGAATTTTGTTTTTTAGCTTGAGCGTGATTTACATGATGAACATGATATTTTTTTGCTACATGATATTTAGTATTTTAAGAGTATGCCTGATTTGTAGATGCATGATAATTGTGAATATATTGATAATATTGTATATGATGAGTTCTTGGGATATGCCAACATGTTTAATCAGGAAAATTACAGTGATATTTTCATATTGGCTTTCATAAAATGTGATAAGAGTACATTTCCATGTGGTCTTGATCATTATACTCAAATGTTACCAATTGATACAAAATCAAATAATGAAGAGAGTGGTAGTGATATGCTCTATATGATTTGATTGCCACATGACAAAGAAACCAAACAAGGAACAAGTTTTCAATTATTCAATGGTAGCTTGATACTTGTTTTTTGTAGAGATGTAGTCACTCGTGTTGTTATGGTGTGATAGAGGCAAGCATGTGTTGAGGGAGATCAGCAATTCTAATAGATTTTTTTTTGATAGAGTTAAAATTGGCTCCCCTTTTCATTTGGTGGCCTGGGGCCGCCAAGTGAAGTTAAAAAAAATGTTCAATAAAGGAGCAACTTGAGAGCACATGATGGACTCAACATTTGGTCTACTATCTAGATATATAGATTCCTCATATTCCCATAAGGGGCATACATCCCCAGTCAGAGACACTATTGGAACCCTCATAATTTTTAAATTTGAAGCTCCTATGTTGAAAATTTTACCTTTCTAGACTTAGTAGTGCACCTGAAAAATATGTCTAAGTGACCCACTTTGGAGGGTCATAATTTAGAGCTAGTTGATTTTTGTTCAAATACCCTTGGTGAACATATTCATGGGGCATATGTGAATATGCATATCAAGGTTCATCTTCCCATGATGAGTTTTGATTGTGTTTTGAAGAGTGAAGTTGGAGGGTTCTTGCATTGCTTTGTTGTATGAGACCTTTCAGTTTTGTGAAGTGGCCTCCTATTCGAGCTAATATTTCACAGCTTGATTATTTTCAAGATGAATAGATTGGTTACTTGCATTCCTCACACATTCATGTTCTCCTTGTTCTAGTTTCATAGCCTCACTATCTGATTTACTATTTTTTTGAGATCAAAAGAAAATGTAGTTAGTTTTGATTTTGCAGCTACATTTTTTATAGTGTTTCGAACTGGTCAAGTTTGACACTTAATATCTTGTAACTAATAATGTTTCAATCAAATCCCTCTTACACACATGCTCAATGGTCCTAAATGATCTTGTATTTCTAGTGGTAGATCTCTAGGATTTGATTTGGTATTTTTTCAAAGTGGTGACTTGTTGAGCCATAATTGGTTTTGAATAGGTGTAGTTGCAAAAGTGTCTAATTAAGCAACTTTGATATTGAATATCTTTCACCTCGAAACCTTTTTTCTGATCTATTTTTTGCACTCCATTCTTGGGTCAAATTTTTACATTTTTCAAAATTTTCATGGCTCCAAGAGGTCATTTGACTAGTTTTCCAAGGTGATTCTTGAGGCAACTTGACCTGTTTTGCCCACTACTCAAATATGCCAAAAAGTTGATTTCAAAAACCCATTACTTTTTCTCATGCCAAGAGAACTCTAAAGCATCCCCAAATCAATCCAAGATAAAAATTATTTCAAATTTTGTTGTTTTAGTCAGGCCCACATAGGACCTGACTTGTGTCATGCAAGAGTTGTTAGTATCACACACTTGAAGGGTGTGAATCAATTAAAAAGGGGCATCATTCATAAATCTTAAACGCATTAAAAATATCATGTTGAATCAACCTGGGTTGCAAGAGAAAGAACTAGAAGATGGTGTTTCATCTAAGTTATTATGGGGTATGGCCATACTACTATTCAATCCTACTCGATTGTTTGAACAACCACATAATATTGAGATCTATAGAACTACCCTCTAAGCTATATTCATGTTGAAGGCCTCTCGGATGTTGGATGTTTCTTTTGAAAAGTATGCATTGTATCTGATTAATCATATTTTAGATGAAATTCAATTATGCAAGAGGAAGAAAGGCAACCTATATGCACTTTCACTAATGCAAATTTTATAAACCCTAGATGCAAATTAACTAATGCAAGACCTAATGCAAAGTTCATGAAAGCTAGATCTAGGATTATGATGCACTCCAAATTAGAATTAAGGTGTTCTAAATGAAGGTTCACTAAAATAAAATAATAGAAATAGGGTGCACCTTTGAGGAGATGAAGCATAAGGGGGGTTCATATTTCACTTAGTTTCACTCAAGGAAGCCCTAGAGATATCCATCCAATGATAGAATAGGGTCCAAAGAGATCTATAATAGGGTATCCTAGGGTGTGATCAAAGACTAAAAAATGGTGCACTAACAAGATAGGGCTTGAAAATACAAGTAACATGAAAAACCTCATGGTGTGCAAAGGTTGAATAAATGACCTAGAAATGAATGCAAAATAGAACAATAAACTGAGAAATCAGAGAGGTGCACTTGGAAACCTATAGAATCTTATATGAAGGTCTAAAATGAAAAGTGCTAAATTTTTTGTACACTTGGACTCATAGGCTAGTCTAGGTGATTTAGTCATAGATTAGCATTTCTGAGTAGGACTAGAAACCTAGCAATGGTCATCCTAGAACTCTTAAAATCTAGAAAAATCATTATATTGGGACTCATACACCAGAAGTGGCATGTCAATCTTGCCTATAGTTTTTAGGTCAAAGATTGAATCAATTCTTCTATCTTTGCTCTTCCTCCTCAACTTGATTTTTGGATATGAACTATTAAATTCTACTTTATAGGTGTCTTCTAGTGATCTTATAAACAAGGTGAAAAAATTGACAACTTTGCAAAGTTGACAGCTGAATTTCCAATCTTGCTCTTCAATGTATCTCCAAACTAGATATACAAATCACACTCTAAAAAGAGGGAAAAATGTTGTTTTATTAGTGGATAGGGGTTTTCCTTGGTCAAAATATTTTTTGGTAATTAAACCTTGAAATAAAATGAAAAAGAAAGGAGGAATGATGAATGATGAATGAAAAAATATGTGATGTTACAACTCACCAAAACCTTGAATAAGATGTTGTAAACATGTATGTAATTGCTAGCATGAACGTAGATCTTGAATTAAATGCTTGATTGAATCACGAAACCCTACATCATAAATATTAGCTCAAAAAAATAAAATGATGCATGATGACTTTCACATGATGCTTGATACTTGAATAATGCTCCAAAATTCTTGATAATCAACTCTTGAAGGATCTTGAATTGCTAGAATCCTCAAATTCTTAGATTACTTGTGCTCATTAAAATTTCCAGGAGAAAATATGTGAAATAGCCTTGTATTTATACTTGTTTATGCCAAATTTCCTGGAATTTTGAAATCAAATCTGGGAGAATAAAATCACACAAAGAATTTGAATTTAATTTAGGTCTAAGCTAAATGGGACTCATACACTAGTTGTGGCGTATGAGTCCAATTAGGCTAAGCTTTGGGACACATTTTTTAAGAAAGGCTTAGATTCATGTGTAATCTAGATCAGGGCCTCGAGACTTGAGAAGGAGCCATACGCCCAAGGTGGCATATGAGTCCCAGATCACTAAATCTACTCCATATAATCTAAAAACATATGAATTATGATTGGATTTTGATAAATGTTGGGTGAAATTTTAGAAAGATGCATTAAATAAGGCTTATGGGTGCAAAATAAGGAAAATTAAAGTGTAAAGAAGTCCATTTCATTAATAAAACCCTAGATTAGTGTGAAAGTGTAAAGGTACACTTTACAACACCCTCAATAAGGGACAATTAGGTCTACTTAGTTTACAAGGGCCCAATACTTAATATGAATGTGTTAAACACATTCCAACACTAAATAAAGGAAACATTAAGCTCAATATAACAAGGAGGGCCCAAATAAGTGCAAAAATGTAGAGGGATATATTTTTCATCACTACAAGCTCCATGATGTATAAAACATAATATGTGCTTGTTGGAACATTTAAACTTCTCTCAAATGATTTTTTTATAAGAATAGATTTGTTTAGCACAATAAAATGGTTTCAAGTGACAAAAAATGAGAAAGGTTATTGTAGAATTACTCCATGCTGAGAAACATGCCTCAAATTCACTGAAAGAGGCCCTAATATTGTCTTCTAGAAGGAAATTCAGTCATGATTTTAGATTAAGCCCTTACCGCCATACAACTAGGCACATATAGGGAAGCTGCAGTAGCGTAGGGCCACCACCATATTGTGGGCGACCATTCAGTAAGGCATAGTAGCACAGCTACCACTACACCACAGAGCCTCTCATTGGTTGCAACAACTAAGCGGTGGAACTGCCACACCATGAGGATGTTCAAGTCATGGCATAGTAGAGCAGTTACCACCACACCGTAGAAGCTTGTCCCTTGAGCTACGGTGGCACAGTTACTGCCATACCACACATGATTGATAGTTGATGAGCAGTGATGTGGTGAACATTTTCAATATTTTTGATAGTCTACCACCATACCACTAGCGTCCTAGAATGACAGAGTGATAGAATGGTGTGTTATCGCCAAACTGCTAGAGGTTATCGGATGGTCAGTGGTTGCATGGGGTGGTTATCGCCATACCGTAGAGGTTTGCGAGCTAACGAGAAGTAGTGTGGTTACTGCTACACCATGACCATTGTCATTCTAGCCAGCGATAGCGACATAAACCATCACACTACGAAGGCTTGATGAATACGAAGTGATAGCACGGTATGAAGGAAAAAGAATGTTAAATTTTTGACTACTGATGTGTACATCGATCAGTGGTCATTTGGATTCTTAAGCAGTTCGATGGTTGGAATTTTAAATCAACCGGTTCCAAAGGAAAATGAATCAGTCGAGGAATTTCTATACATTGTAATGAGAAGGAACAGTGTCGGGTTTCGAAGGTTTAGTAATTTGGTGGTTTGATCAGGTCTGAGAATTTCATTGTATGTTATATGCTAAGCATTGTAATAGTGATATTTTTTACAAGTATGATCAGGGAATTGTTGTTTTAGGAATTGTCATCTATGAAGAATATTTTGGAACTTGTATGTAAAATTCATTTCTTGTGAAACAAGAGTTCTTCTTTGGTGTGGTAGGTTTTTTTCCCATAAGGGTTTTCCCATGTAAATCTGGTGTCAATTGTGATTTGCATTAGTTTCTCCATTCTGCAATTTATTTCGTGTGTATCTTAATGAACTATAATTGTAAGCATTAAAAGGCATATCTATCTTCTCCTCTGAGTCTTGGAATTAGGAAAAAAAATTCCACAATCAAATTTTTCCTAACAAGTGGTATTAGAGCCTGGCCAGTTGTGTTATCCTTGTGGGTAGGTTGGCTTTTTGTGTCAATTTATATTCAGTGGGAGTTTTGTAGAAGTCTTGAAATTTTTATAATTACATATTAAGATGGCAAAAGCAAGTACGTCTAGAAGGATTGAAATTGAGAAATTCAATGGCAGCAATTTTGAGTTGTGGAAACTTAAAATGGAAGACCTGTTGGTGGATCATGATCTTTGGCTTGTTGTGTCTCGAATGAAACCTTCTAGCATGAAGCAAGAAGATTGGGATCTCACAAATAGAAAATAAAAAGGGTTGATAAGACTCTATTTGGTAGACTCAGTTATCTTGAATGTTCATGAAGAGAAGACTACATCTTTGTTGTGGAAGAATATTGGAGATATTTATCAAGGTAAATCCTTGGTAAATAATTTTTTCTTAAGGAATAATTTATACTCTTAGAAAATGTAGGAGGGGGAACCTATGGTTGATCATTTGAATACATTAAACATGTTGATTTCTCAGTTAACATCTGTGGGTGTGAAGATTGATGATGAAGATTGTTGTATGTTATTGTTATTCTCTTTGCTAGATTCTAGCGATCACTTGGTGATGGCGATTGGGAGCATGAAAAGCACTAACAAGATGTAGGATGTGGTCACTTCTTTTTTATCAGAAGAGATGAGAATTAAATATTCATAGGTGGTGAAGGAGGCTCTTGTTGTTTGAAGCATATTGAAAGAAAAAGGCAAGAAAAAGGACAAGAAGTCCAAATCAAAATCAGAAGGGAGATCAAAGTCTCCTGGAAAGAAGTCTAAGGTTAAGTGTTGGAATTTTGGGAAACCTGGTCATGTTCAAAGGGATTTCAAAGAGGAAAAAATAAATGAAAGAAAAATTATTTCAATAATGATTCTTCTCAGAGTGATGCAGATGCCTTTATTGCATCCTTGGCAACTCAGGCATAAGATGATGTCTGGCTGATTGATTTTGGAGCATCTTTCCATATGACATCTCATAGAGACTGGTTTACAAAGTATGAAGAATTTGATGATGGAAAGGTGTATCTTGCAAGTGATTCATCTTTGGAGATATTTGGTCATGGAAGAGTCAGAATTAAATTTCCTGATGGTAAAAATTAAGGGAACTAATGGCATAATGAATATACTAGGTTTGGCTTGAAATTTACTTTATGTAAGAAAGTTGAACGATGTTGGAGTGCAAGTCTCTTTCTCTAGAAATTGTTTTAAAATAACTCGAGGCTCGATGGTGCTAGGTAGTGGTGCCTAGATTAATACTCTATACAACCTAGACTCATTGGTTGTTACATGCAATAGTGTCTCTGCAAAGTCAAAGGAGGCCATTCATAAAGAGAAGAATGAAAATGTTCCTATTGGGGAAAATTCCTTCAAAGTTAAACTCCCACTAGAAAAGACTATGCTCTAGCATCAAAGGCTCGCTCACATTGGTGAGAAATCTTTAAAATAATTGAAAAATAAAATCCCAGTTGAGGGGCTTGATGATTGTAACCTTGAATTTGAATTTTGTGAACATTGTTTATATGGAAAGCAACGTTGTGTTTAATTTTACTCTATTCCTCATAAATCTTCTAGTGTTCTGGATTATATTCATTCTGATGTATGTGGTCCATTGGATGTTCCTTCATTATCAAATTCTAAGTATTATGTTTCTTTTATTGATGATTATTTAGGAAGAGCATTTGTGTACTTTTTAAAAATTAAATCAGAAGTGTTCAGTCATTTTAAGGAATTTAAAAAACTTTTGGAAAATTATACTAGAAGAAAAATAAAGTGTCTAAGGATTGACGATGGCTGTGAGTTTTGTTCTATTGAGTTTGAAAGGTATTGCAAAGACCATGGGATTAAGAGGCATAAAAAAACACCAGGTTACACTCTGCAACAAAATGGAGTTGTTGAAAGGTTGAACAGGACGTTGATGGAGAAGGCAAGAAGTATGTTGAGCAATGTTGTTCTGGAGTAGACGTTCTAGGTTGAAGCTATGGCTAAAACATGTTACTGGTTGAATAGATCACCTTCTTCACTATTTGTTGATACTATTCCTATTAAAGCTTGGTCTGGTAAGAATCCCTCTCTGAGACATATTCTTGTCTTTGGCTGCGAAGCATATGTTTATGTGCCTGATGTAAAAATATCTAAATTGGACAACAAATCTAAAAAATGTATCTTCATTGGGTATGGTCTTGGTGTGAAAGGATACAAGCTTTGGAATCCTATAACTAAGAAGGTATTGTACAAAGAAAGTGTAATCTTCAGGGAACTGAAACCCTCTTCAGTGGATCTACAATCAGAGATGAAAGAAAAATAAGTAATGAATGATGTTGTTGAAATGAATCTAACTCTAGAAATAGAGGAACAACACATTGAAAGTGTACTTGAATTTGAGGAGAGTTCAAGTAGCTCTGAGAGTTATGAACAAGAAGTAGAATCACAACCTCAGCCTCAACCTGTGAGGAGGTCTACACATGAGAATAAACAACCAGATAGGTATGGATTCTATATGTTAGATTTGAGTTGTTCTTATGCTTTGATTACTAACATGGATGAGCCTAGGACTATAAAAGAGGAAACTAAAATGTTTGATTGAGATTCCTGGTTGGGAGCCAGGAATGAAGAAATGGCATCATTAAGAAAAAATGATACTTGGGATCTGGTTCCATTGCCTAAAGGTAGAAATCCTATGGGCTACAAATGGGTGATTAAAAATAAAACTGGTCTAGATGGCTATGTTGAAAAGTATAAATTGAAGTTGGTTGCAAAAGGTTATTCCCAGGTAGAGGGAATTGACTATGGGGAATTTTTTTCTCCTATAGAAAAGTTGACATCTATCAAATTTCTTTTGTCACTTGCAAGAGCATATGATTTGGAGATTGAGCAGATGGATGTGAAGATAGTGTTTCTTCATGGTGATCTTGAAGAAGAAATTTATATGTCCAAGCCTAAACTCTTTTTGAGAAAAGGTAAAGAAAATTTGGTTGGCAAGTTGAAACAATATTTGTATGGTTTGAAACAATTGCCTAGGATGTGGTACCATAAATTTGACACATTTTTTTTGTCATTGGGATTTGTAAGGTCAAAATCAGATCATTGTGTGTACTATAAGACTGAAAATGATCAGATTCTCTTATTTCCCTTTATGTTGATGATATGTTATTCATAGGAAATAGTAAGTTAATGATTTCTGATCTAAAATCTCAGTTGTCTACAAAGTTTGAAATGAAAGATCTTGGTGCAGCTAGGTATATTCTAGGGATGGAAATAACTAGGGAAAAAGAGCAGAAAACTTTGGATCAGCCAAAGTAAGTATATTAACATTGTTCTAGACATATTTGTTATGAATGATTGCAAGCAACTAGTTGTTCTAGTTTTGCAAGAAACAAAGCTATCTGTTGAAGATTGTCCAAAATCTCCTACTAAGATGGAGGAAATGACCAAAGTGCCTTATGCTAGTGTAGTTGGTAGTTTAATGTATGCAATGTTTTTTACAAGGCCAAACATTGCCCAAGCAAAGGGATTTCTTAGCATATTTATGGCAAATCCAAGGACATATTGGGAGGTTGTGAAAAGAGTGTTTAGTATCTGAGGGCCACTTCGGGATATTCTTTGTGTTACCATGGAAATTTAGTTGAATCACAGAGGACTCTCAGCATTCGTGGATATGTGGATTTTGATTCGGTAGGGGACATTGACAATAAAAGGTCTACCAGTGGATACATTTTCATGTTGAATGGTGGTGCAATTAGCTGGATGACCAATCGACAGGTTGTAGTCGCTTTGTCCACTATGGAGGTTGAGTACATGGCACAAACTCACTCTTGTAAGGAATCCATTTGGCTTAGAAGACTATGTTCTGATATTGGTTTTGATGCAGGGTAGAGCATTATTTGTTGTGAGAGTCAAAGTGCCATTTTTCTAGTGAAAAATCCTACTTTCCATGCCAGGATGAAACATATCCATGTACAGTATCACTTTGTTCAAGAGGTGGTTAAGGATGGAAAGGTCAGTTTAGATAAGGTTGATACTTTGAAGAATGTTGTGGATGCACTGACAAAGCCAGTGAGCATGGACAAGTTTAGATGGTGTCCAAATTCGATGGGCCTTAGGGTCCAGAATTTTCAATGACTTTAGGTATTGAAAAGGGGTTTGGTGAGTTCTTCGTCAAGTGGGATATTGTTGAGAAACATGCCTCAAACTCACTGAAAGAGGCCCTAATATTGTCTTTAGAGAGAAACTTCACTCATGATTTTAGATTAAGCCCTTACCGAAATAATTCCTTGCACGTATAGGGAAGGCACAATAGAGTGGGGCCATTGGCATACTATGGGCGACCATTCAATGAGGCATGGTAGCATGGTTACCACTATACCGTAGAGCTTCTCATTGGTTGTAGTGGTTAAGCGGTGGAACCACCACACCGTGAGGATGTTCAAGTCATGGCACGGTAGAGCAGTTACCACCATAGTGCCTTAAAAGCTTTCCCCTTGAGCTATGATGGAGTAGTTTTCACCATACTGCAAGTGATCGATAGTTAAGGAGCGGTGACGTGGTGAACGTTTGCACTCTCTTTGATAGTATACCTCCATACCACTAACGGATTGGAATGATAGAGTGGTAGAGCGGTATGTTACCACCAAACCACTGGAGGTTATCAGATGGTCAGTGTTTGTGTGGGGTAGTCACCGCCATACCACAAAGGTTTTCAAGCTAATGAGTGGTAGTTCAGTTACCACTACACCGTAAACATTCTCATCTTGGCCAGCGGTAGTGAGGTAAACCATCACACCATGGGGGCTTGATGAATATGAAGTGGTAGTGTGGTATGAAGGAAAAATAATTTTGACTCATTGATTGTTGATGTGTACATTGATCAATGGTCATTTTCTGAATAGGAAAAGGTTGTTTGGATTCTTGAGTAGTTCATTTTAGAAACCAAGATCAGACATGCAAAAATAAACACCTTCCACAGAAGAAAAAAATAATGAAAAAGTAGAGCTTTGCATGAAATGTGCAAATTGATATTATTCAGAATTTAGAAATTACAATAAGATAATTTATTTATAAAAGCAATGTATGCAACCCTAATGTTGACCAAAAAACAACTCAACTAAATAAAGCTTACTTATTAAATAAGTAAACTAATTATTACCTAAGAAAAACCTAAGTAAAGTTATGCAAGTGCAATTAAATATTAATTACACTAACACCCCCCATAAGTGCAACTGAGGGAGACTAAATAAGCATGCACCTAAAACTAAGATGAATGCAAGAATGCATGAATGGGTCCCGAAAACAAGGCCTGATCAGGTACCCATGTACAAATGCAATAATGAGGTAGAGAAGGAAAGCTAAGTGGGACAAACCCTCCCTACAATGAGATGATTGTTGCAAAGAAGCACTAGAAGAACACTATGGAGTAATAGTGGAACTACAATCCAACAAGCAAGTAAAGATACTTCTATCTATAAGAAACCATATCAAAATCATAATAATGCAACAACAAACATGCAAACCTAAACACCTTCCACATAAGAGAAAAACAATTAAAAAGCAGAGCTTTGCATGAAATGTGAAAATTGATATTATTCAGAATTAAGAAATTACAATAAGAGAATTTCTTTATAAAATAAATGTACGCAACCCTAATGTCAACCTAAAAATAGCTCAACTAAATAAAGCTTACTTATTAATTAAGTAAACTAATTATTACCTAAGAAAAACCTAAGTAAAGTTATGCAAGTGCAATTAAATATTAATTACACTAACACCCCCCCATAAGTGCAACTTAGGGAGACTAAATAAGCATTCACCTAAAACTAAGATGAATGCAAGAAAGCATGAATGGGTTTCAGAAATAAGGTTTGATCAGGTACCCATGTACACATTCAATAATGAGGTAGAGAAGGAAAACCGAGTCGGACAAAACCCCCCTACAATGAGATGACTATTGCAAAGAAGCACTAGAAGAACACTGTAGAGTAACACTGGAACCACAATCCAACAAGGAATCAAAGATACTTTTGTCTACAAGAAACCATATTGGAATTATAATAATGCAACAGAAGACCCGATGCCACGAAACACTCGAAAACATCAAATGGGAACAACCTTGGAATCCATAAAGCAACAATAGATGATATGATGATGATAGAATCTGGAAGCCGTGAATCTGGATGCCGATGCCAAAATGAGACTAAAAATTTTCCATGGGAACAAGTACCATGCTAAGAAAAAATATGGCCAAAAGAAACTAAGAAACTAGATTACAACCCATGAGAGTTTTCATCAAAACACGATGAAGATTAAACTACATGCACACTCTAATCAGATTATTATGCAAGAAACCCCCCTGATGGAATTTTATATCATTTCATTTATTACAATGCCCAATTATTGCAAAAGGAGATAATTCGTAAACATTCATAAAAATAAAATAAAAATATACCTTAGATCTTTGTAGAGGACTGAACCAGCTTTCCAATGCCACAAGAATGGCGAAAAAAGGATCATCGAGTCAAAAGATATGCCCTCCGGAGTGAAAACAAAACATTTGAGTTCAAGGACCTGAAACATAAAACTGGAAACTAATCAGGAACAATATCATATACCAACAGAACGGGCTCAGAACCAGCTTTCCAACGATATCTTGTTTGCAAAAAACTGACTTCGTACGCAAAAGTTATGCCCGATTTGGTGAAAGTGCTCCAGAATGGCCAATTTGGCCTACAAGTAGCCCAAGGGGCTAAAACAAATTCGGCCCTTGGTCCTATGCGTGACTAGAGGCTGGTGGATAGGGGGATGCATCACAGCCTTTGGTCACCTATGTAACCGTCGAAGGTGCTAAGGCCCGTGCTAGGGGGCTGGAGCATAGCCCCCGGTCCTCAATAGGACCACGCGCAGAGGTGCAAAAGCCCACGAGGGTTGAGCTCGAGCCGGTGGTGGCGGGCCAATGGCTGCCCAGTGGCGCCTTCATTTTGTGCAGGCGGCTCAAAAAATAATGCGGTGTTTGAATTTTTTTCTCTATTTTCATGAAAAAAAATGCCTCGGAATGTGTGCTAGGGAGGTCATACGGCCTCCCTGGCAAAACAAATTTGCCTTCTGGATCAACTTCGCCAAAATTGATGAAATGAAGGTTAATCTGAGGGTTTTGGGGCATTGTGAACGCGATGACGGTGTCCATTTTTCTCCAAGATGCTCCAAAAAATAGGCTACCTCCAGAGCCTCCAAATAAACACCGAACTTAAAACCCTCACAAATCTGGCAAGTGATGACCAGAATCTGTAAAATAAAAGCCAATATTGGATTTTTACAGTGCTCTAAATCCAATGATGAAGCCCAATCTAATCCAAAACACTGCATAGATTTTCTCAAGGCATGAAATCCTCGAGGAACCCCGAACGAACTCTGCAATGATTTTCTCCAAAATTTGAGAAGGGGTTGCATGTCAAGGCTCTGATACCATGTTAGAAACCAAGATCAGACATGTGAACCTAAACACCTTCAATAGAAGAGAAAAACAATGAAAAAGAAGAGCTTTGCATGAAATGTGCAAATGGATATTATTTAGAATTAAGAAATTACAATAAGAGAATTGCTTTATAAAAGCAATGTATGCAACCCTAATGTTGACCTAAAAACAACTCATCTTAATAAAGCTTACTTATTAATTAAGTAAACTAGTTATTACCTAAGAAAAACCTAAGTAAAGTTATACAAGTGCAATTAAATATTAATTACACTAACAATTCGACGGTTTGAAGTTGAAATGAACCAGTTGCAAAGGAAAACAAATCAGTCGAGGAATTTCTATACATTGTAATGAGTAGGAATAGTGTCAGGTTCAAAAGGTTCAATAATTTGGTGGTTCGATCAGGTCTGAGAATTTCATTGTATGTTGTATGCTAAGCATTGTAACAATGATATTTTGTAGAAGGACGATCAGGGAATTGTTGTTATAGGAATTGTCATCTATGAAGAAGAGTTTGAAACTTGTATGTAAAATTCATTTTTTGTAATACAAGATTTCTTCTTTGGTGTGGTGGGTTTTTTTTTCCGATAAGTATTTTCCCACATAAATCTGGTGTCAATTGTAATTTTTGTTTGTTTCCCCATTTTGCAATTTCTTTCGTGTGTCTCTTAATGAACTATAATTGTAAATATTAGAAGGCATATCTCTCTTTTCCTCTGAGTCTTGGCATTAGGAAAATTTGTTCCACAATTGAATTTTTCCTAACACTCCATACACACCTATAGGTCTATATAGTCAATGCATAGGTGTCATGATATTTGAGAAATAACCTATAATATTTTTGTAGTTTTTTATTTGAGGGCTCATAAAGGATTAACGTAGAATAATATAGACTAGAAATATTGTGAGATTACTTGGGAACAAATCAAGGCATACCCTAGTATTCACCCACCCACCTTAATATTTCGATGCAGTTGATTTGACCCTAAAACACATGAAGCACAAAATAATCTTAGTGGTTCATTTACACTTCTCTCAAATGATTTTTTTATAAGAAAAAATTTATTCTTTACATGGTCAAACAGTGTAAAGTTGACCAAAATTGAGAAGTTAATTTTGAGGGACCCCATATCCACCTCTATGTCTAGTAAAAAAACATAGGTTCCATGACCTTCAAGAATTACCTTGTCAAATTTTCATATTTTTTTCTCCCAAATCTCATAAGAGACTATCCTAGAATAAACATGGCCAAGAAGGATCAAGATATTAAGGTAATGAATGGAGGCCTCATCTAGTTTTCAACCACATACTCTAATATGATGGCATATTTGATTTGACCCCATGATGCATGGAACAAAAAATATGCCTATTGGTATGTTTACACTACTCTCAAATGATGCTTTTCACAAAAATGCATTCACTCTTGGAATAATAAAATGGTGTTGAATTAACAAAAACTTCGATATTTTATTATGGAAGGACCCCATACCACTTTTAGGTGCAAAAAGTATTTTTTTACGTGCCACAAACTTTTGAAAAATACTCTTTTCATATTTAGGTAGTTTTCTTCTATCATGGATCTTAAGAGGTTGCATTGAAATACTGTAGCCTATAATATTTGGGGAATAAGAGAAATGAATCAAGGCCTCTCCTAGCACACACCAAACCACCCTTACATGTTCAAATAATCAATTTGGCCCTACAATATGCATAACAAAAATAATGCCTATTGGCACATTTACGCTATTCTAAAAGGAATTTTTTTACTAGAACATATTATTTCGTAGCATGGTCAAACATTGCTAAGAAGCTAAGAATACAAAATTAAGAGAGACTATTGTGGACAGGCCCCATATTTAACTATAGGCCTAGATGCAACATCCATAGGTGTCATAAAATCTAAAAATTACCACGTCATATTTTGATAGGTTTTTTTCTCTCAAGGCTTTTAAAAAACTACCTGAAAATAATGTAACTTGGAAGGATCAAGAGATTGGATGAACAAATTGGGGCCTACCTTACCATTCACCTAACCAAACTAACATGTTAGTGTAGTTGGTTTGGCCCCATGATGCGTATATTAAAAAAAATACTTATTGGCACATTTACACTGGTCTGAAATGATGTTACTTACAAGAATGCATTCACTCTTAACATGATCAAATAATGTTGACTTGACAAAAAAAGAGACTTTTTTTTGTGAAAGGACCCTATTATCCACATGTAATTATAAATGGAAAATTTTTAGGTGCCACAAACTTTGAGAATACTTCATCATAGTTTGATAGTTTTTTATTCTCAATGATTTTAAGATACCACCCTAGAATAATATAGCATAGAAGGATCAGGAGATAAAGGAACAAACTAAGGCCTCCCCTAGTATTCACCCACCCATCCCAATATTTTTACATAGTTATTTTAATCTTACAACACATAAAAAATATTTGTGTTGCCATGTTTACACACTCTCAACTTATGCACTATATAAAACGTATTTGTTCTTGGTATGATCTAATATTTTCTATTTGACCATAATTAAGAGATATTATTGTGAATAAACCTCATATCTAGTTATAGGTATATACATAATATTTGTAGCTAGCACAAAATATAAGAACTACTTTATCATAGTTTGGTAGTTTTTATACTCTGAAGATATTTTCATTGCATAATGTAACAAAAGGATTGTGAGATTAGGATAACAAACTAAAGATATATCTAATATTGAACCACCCACCCTAGTATGCTATCATATTATTTTTGACCCCATGACACACATAACGTAAAATATACATGTTGGAACATTTACACCACTCTTAATTATATTTTTACAAAAATACTGTACACATGCAAAAATAACAATCATGCATCATACAAATTAACATTCATTTCAGCTATTAATCAATTAAAGCAATTTATTGATTAATTTCCTAAGGTTCATTAAATAAATCAAATTATTTAATCCTTATGTTCTTCTCATTTGATTTAATAAATCAAACTGATTTAATGAAATGTCAAATCCCTAAAATCCCCTAAGTTAATTAATCTAAATTAATTAACTTCTAATCATAATTATCATTCTCTAGCTTTTGACTCAACTAAAGTCAAATCTAAACTCTTAACTAACCCACCCACTTGCACCAATAAATCATTTACTTGATTTATTATTTCTTCTAATTACATTCAAAATGGCATCAAAATGGAATATTCTTCCAATTTGAATCTCCCCCCAAAAGGACTTGTCCCTTCCAACAAGGTTTTAAATGCTATTTGCACAAGTCAAGCATGGCATTTATTGCACCTTTCATCCCCCCTAAACATGTCATTTCATCCAAATTTGAATTTCAAATTGGCACATTGGCCAAGACTTGCACATTCCTCACCCTCTCACAACTTGACAAGTGGCACCTTGTCATTGGTTTGTGAATAATCCCACATTCCTCAAAATCTCTCAATCTTTCAATCTTTCAATCTATAAAATGCAAAGCATTACAACAACACAACAACACTTACTCATTGCAAGGTTACTTTCTTCATTTGAGAATCAATCTTGCTCATCACAACACCATTTACTTAGCAACAACTCATTCTCATTGCAAGGTTATTCTCTTCACTTGAGAATCAATCTTGCTCATCATTTGGCAATCTTGCTTATCAAGGATTGGGAAAGGGCAGCTTTCTACGCAACTAAGTTGCACGAATCCACTATGGGATAGGTTTATTTCATGGTTTAGATGCTTTGTTTAATTTTATTTGGTTGCATTTGAATCATGAAGTATTATCTCATAGGGATAGGAATTTTTGTTTATGTTGTTTTGTCATTGTGCTAACCATTTGCAGATTTTCATGTCCACAAATACATTTATTCTTGATATTATCGAATGATGTTTAGTTGACCAAAAATGAGAAAGGTTAATGTGGAGTGACTTTATATCCAAATATAGGGCTAAAAAAACCATTATTAGGTTCCACAAACTATGAGAACTACACTATCATAGTTTGGTAGATTTTTTCTGTTAGGGATTTTAAGATATTGCCCCAAAAACTTTTAGCCTAGAAGGATTGGGATATTAAGGGAATGAGATGAGACCTCTATTAGCATTCACCCACCCACCATGATGATTAGCTCACAATATATTATAGAGGCTCACTGCTAGAGGTAAATACAAAAGAGAAATGGCTACATAGCCAAGATGTGAGTTGATACAAATTAAATGCAACTTCCTTGTGCTATATTTAGTTCGTTTGAATCCTTGAATACAAAACATCGCTCTACTTTATAGTCACTCAATATTCACAATATATCTACTGATATTTGGATCACACACATAAAAATTTTCATCTTTTCACTATATTACATCTCATCTCTCTCTTTTAATCTCAAAAATATATTAGATAATACCCAATACATCCGCATACATCAATTAGGTCAACCTAATTATATGTACCCCTATATTAATTCAAAATTACCTTATTGGCTATAGACTTGATTCAAAAACATATTTGCACTCCAATCAAATCTGCAACACTCAATTAGGTTGGCATGAACCTAAAATAGATCTCATTAACTTCTGCAGTACATATTTGATCTCCACAACATATATCAGGAATTATGTTGGCCAGGAAATAGACCTAATCACAAAATAAGCTAATCTAATCAATGCCAATGATCCATATGATCATATAAAAATGTGCCATCTAGAATATATGATGTATTGAAACCTGTAAGAAATATACCAAAATTGTAAAGAATGATTCCAATCACCAGAGGAGAACATACTAGATTACTCATATCCATTTACAATGTATAAAGCCAATATTGAATGTTGAATGACTATCACTTGTAACTTTCAAATTGTTCATCCAAAACCACTAAAGTCTTGATCGTAGATGTACATAGTAGTCAGGAATAACATTTTATAACCTCATAAGGATATCTTATTACACGAAAATTACAAACCAAAGCACCAGATTAAGATATCTGCATCTTGTTCACCAGATTAAATAAATTATCAATAATTAATGTTGGCATCAATCACAACACATTAAAAGGGTCCCTTGTTCGTTCTTCCAACAATATACCCATTTGGCATTGATGGGAACACATGTGCCAAAAATGAATCTCTATAAATTAAAATATACACTATCTCCAACTATCTTTAAAAGTTTCAAACATACATCATCTCCCCCTTTATCTAATTTCTCCAATCATCTAAATCATCAAACTTCTCCAAAAACATAATTTCCCATCACCTAAATTCTCCTTACTTCTAACTTCTCCCCCTTTGACATCAAGGAAAAATGGTATATTTTGGTAACACACATGTGAGCTCCAAATTTGATGCATATGTATAGGTGGATAATCTAAATGAAATACACTGACTACCCCTCAAGGAGTTATCCCAAAAATTTGATATAGCCATATGTACAATGAAAAACTAAAAGCAACTGAAAAAATGAAAAGAATATACAAGTTAAAATTATTCAACTAGAGAAGGAATCACCTTATAGCTCCTTAAGAATTTATTTCTAGGCAGACTTCCCTTCATTTGAAGTCTTTTTGGTTGCAACAAGTGATTTATACATTGATTCTAGCTCAGCTATGCTCTCCTCTCCCTCTTCAAAAGTGCTTGGATTTTGATTTATCTTTACAAGAATCTCTACATCAACAAGGTCCTTGACACTGGTATATTCTTGGCCATCACCAAGTCCCCAAGCTATCTGAAATACCTTATATTGTCTTCTTTCTATCATTGTAAGGTGAAATACTTGTTCTACAAATTTGTAATGGCAGATTAAGAGGTATAATCTTTGTCTTGTATAGGATTATAAGCTTCGAAGGCATTATATATTTGTGACTCAATTGAATCCATCAAGTCCTTAATGCCTTGAGTTGTTTTTTTCTAACTCATGCAATACAAAAATAAAGTCTTGGCCTGATCCAAGAGGATTTGGAAGATCTAAAAATTTAGTCTCGAAATTTGACAAAACTAGTGTCATTGGACATAGCTCACTGACACAAACTTGATGCAACTTGAACCACATCAAAAGGATATTGTATGTGAAAGTTATGCTTGGTAAAATTTTGGTGGGGTGAAGATTCCAAGTGTTGACTCAAGGCCGAAAAATTGATCATCTCCAAATCAATCCAAAAAAATGCCAAGTCAAAGGGCTCATCGATATGATTTTGATGCTGCCTTAATTGTATTTATTGGAGTCCCTACATGAAAGTTATGGACGGTCAAAGTTGTGAACAAAAATGGGTTGACCAAGTATAAAATGATGACATCAACATGCTGACATGGCATCACTAGAGCTTGACATGTGGTAAATGACAAGGCATGGTAGATGACATGGCATAGTTTGACAACATGGACCAATCAAATACTGACACATGTCTAAATATTGGAAAATAAGAAAGAGCCACATGTTCCAATGAATGAATGCCATTTTGAACCCTAAAAACCTCTATTTTCATGGCAATATTGGTCTAAAAGTTGGTTGGGGGGATCAAACCCCCAACCTCTATATCCCTATTCTCATGTGCTACCACTACACAACACAACTACCTTGCTATATACATGGACCTAAATCCTATTTATTATATAAACAATGGAAAATCCCATAAAAGGGGATCAAGTGGTTTGAACCTCAATCTCCCAAACACCATAAAGTGTACTCCACCACTACACCATTCATGATTAATGGGATTGTGAATGGAAGACTTACTATAAAAAGTGAACAAACCAATTTTAGAGGATTTTGGTAATGATATAAGGGGGCTGAAGCCTATATAAAGGCTTAAATCACATGAAACCTTTAAAAATAAAATGAATAATTGTTTTAAAGGGGCTCAATTATGAGGGCCATAAAAAATTAAGGCCAAGACTTTTAAAAAGGATTTTTTAAATAATTTAATGGTTTTAAGGGCTTAATATAGGTGATTTGGGGAATAATTTTGTTAACCCCCAAATAGTATTTTGAAAATGTATATAGGGGGGTGTTATTTCTTTTTTAAGGGGCAATGAATTATTTTTGGGAGGAATTTAGGAAAAGTAATATTGGAGATTTATGTAATCATAGAGAATTTGTAGTTTATATTTCTTTAAGTGTAATTGGGAGTGTAAGGCATTTGAAGCCTACCCTGTGAATACAAGTGAAGAAGAATACAAAGGAGTCTTAGAGTATTCAGAGAGACTATGAGAGAATTTTCAATGTTCGTCTGCAACTTAGATGATTTAAAAAGGAAATTAAAGCTTGGTATTATTAATAAAGTGGTCCTACATTAAGAAGCTAACCGAGAGACGTAGCTCGAGCATATGGGTGAACTCCATTATCAAATTCCTTATCACTCTTGTATTCTCTCTTATTCTTTCTAGCTTCAATTTCTTATTTGAATTTCAATTATGATATTTAAGTAATTATTTAATGTTCCATTAGTTTGTGTAAAGAGTTAAGTGAACTAAATGTTGTAGTTTCAATGGTTAAAGAACATAACCACACAATTCTATTTTGCAATCAGGAAAATCTATGATTAGGATTAAGTACAAGTTGTTTTGTAAAACTTTAATTATAGATCAAGTTTGGTATCAGAGCAGTTTAATAGGAAATTGCAAGTGGTGGAAGTTGACTAGGTTTGGCTTTTGCAAGATTGGTAAAGGGTTGAAGCGTGAAAGGCTCCAAGAATTGGAGGAGATGAATCAAAGAATCCAAGTAGAGAATTCTAGACTTAGAAGACAACTTGAAGTTATAGAAGTTGGAGGATATCTCCTATGTGCCAAGAAACCAAGGTGGTTTCCTAGAGGATTCATCTTAGGTTTCAATGAAAGAAGGACAAGGGGAGTAGTTGGAAAAAATTCAAGAAGTGGACCAAGGTTCACTAATGGGAAAGGAGGTAAAAATTACTCCATGTTCAATTCCTTCCCTTGATAATGATAATACTTCTTTTGGTTTGCTCAAAAATCATACATTATGAATTGGAAAAATATCCTAACCAAGATGGGGTATAAAGGAGGTTGTCTTTGCATTAATGGTGAAGGTATTTTTCAACCACTAGAGGTTATAGTCAGACCGTGATTGGTAGGTCTATGGTATAATGGCAGAGAGAGCCTAGAAAAGGCTACAAAAGGAAGATTTTTGGAATCTAACCTAAAATTAAAGTCTCTTTAGCAAGAGAAGGGTAAGTCACCTACCAAGAGTGATAATTTTTTCAAGAGATCCCCAGGGAGATCCAAATATCCTCAAAAATCTATTGGTAGCATGAGTCCAAAAAGGTATAAGTCCCACTCCAATGCATTCTTGAACTATAAGAAACATGGTGATATATTTAATAGCCTATATAATAGTTATCCTTGTTTTTTTTGGCAAGGATAACCATTGTGTTGCCAAGTTTGGAAAATGAAGGTGTTGTCGAGTAGTGGAGAAATTTGACATGAAAACCATTCTTTCCAAAAGAAGGAGAATGACAAGAAGGATTCAAAGATGAAAAAATTTTGAACTCATTGTAATATGAGTGGACACTATGAAGAAAAGTGTTAGAAGATACATCCAGAGCATTGTCGCTCACCAGGAAAGAAACCTATGCAAGAACCTAGTCAGAAGAAGGTTCATAGGAGAAGGTAGAGCATGTGATTTCCATTCTTGAAGAAGTTTGTGAAGAAAATTACCAAAGAAGGAAAGTTCTTTTGACCGGTTTAGTAAGATTTGGATAGACTATTTGTCTAGTTGATCAATTGTTTTATATTTTTCTTGTAAAGAATCATGTGTTGCTTGAAACCCTTGAAGGACACAATTCTAAAAGTGATGTGAGTTATAAACATCACTTGCAACATAATTCTTGATTAAACCTATTTTTTAAGGTCTTTTCTGGTGGCCTTGTTGGAAGATAGTTACAACAATAATTGACAACATGTTCACTATTTTTGGAACTAGACTTGAATCGGTTTCATTTCAAAGGACAAAGGTGTAGGAGTGTATGGAAGCTAAAGTGTAGTTTACCATTGTTCGAGTAGTTCATGATCAAGAAGAACATCACTATTATTCTTAATATTCCTTGAAGTTGTTGATTATTCCATGAAGACCATGTGATGATAGGGAATGACAAACTAAATGAAGATAAACTTTTAAAGTTTAAAATTTCTATCTATGAGAAGGAATGATCTAGAAGGATCCAAAAACCCCTAAAAAATGAAGGTCTTCAAATCTTTATTGACATGGCCCTAGTACGTAGAGCTTTCTAGTATAATCCTAATGCAACTTGAATCATGTCAAAAGAGGCCAGATACAAATTTTATGCTCGATCAAATTTGGTTAGGTTAGATATTCTATATGTTGACTCAAGGCCAAAAATTTGATCATCTCCAAAGAAGATGGAAATGGCACCAAGTCGAAGAGCTCGCCAATGTGATTATGATGCCACTTGAATTAGATCAATCGAAGTCTATACATGAATATTATGGCTAGTCAAAGTTGTGGAAAACAAGAGTTGACCAAGTACTAATGATTACATCAGCACATGTTGATGTGGCATCACCAACAATTGACATGTGGCATCCATAAAACTGACATGGCATCACTAAAAATTGACATGTGGTATTCATACTAATGATGTGGCATCAATAGAGCTTGACATGTGGCATTTTTATGCTAACATGGCATCACCAAGGCAAGATATGTGGTAGGTCGTATGCTGAAGTGGTATGTATAGTTTGCATGCTAACATGGTAGGAGCATAAATTGATGCTTACATGGACCAATTGAATGTTGATATGTGTCAGTAGGAAGGCGAATACTAAGGCACCACATGGCCCAATGGTTGGGTTCCACATGGGACTTGACTGAAAGGTTGCTTTGTTTTCATAGTATTTTGAACTAAAAGTTGGATGGGGGATTCAAACTATCAACATCAAGCTCTATATAAGGGATTCCTTCCTATATATATGGAGCTAGTTTTATTTAAAGTATAGAAAATCTCCAACAAGCTAAAAGTAGGAGGTTGATGAGCTTGAACTCCCAACCTTCCTCTCCCCACCAAACACTCCTAACCACTAAGCCAAGTAGTTTGTGTGAGGTTTAAGGGCCTAAAACCTATTTAAAGGTTTACATTGTGGATATATTCAATTAAACCATAAAAAATATATTAAAATCTTGACACCCAAATCCTTAAAGGGTTTAAAAGCGTTTTTATAAATTTTTAGTTTTTTGAAGGGCTTTATTTAGTTGATTTGGGAAATATTATTATTTAAACCCCAAATTTTATTTTGTATATGTATTTAAAGGGGGAATTTTTCTCTTGCAAGAAAATTCTTGAGAGAGAGGAGAAGGGAGTAATTGGGAACTAGAATAATTATCTTAGAGAGAAAAAGATGAGGATTTTGTTCACAGAGATCATTTTTCTGTTCTTTGAGATTGAAGAGAAATAGAGAGGCAAGATTAAGGTGTCTCAAGACCTATACATAGAAAAAAGGTTTGCAAGTGGATTATTTTTAATTCTCTATATATATTCTTATGCTTGGGTTGTATATCAAAATTAGATATTCTATTTAAAAACAATTTTTGGAAAGAGCATCAAATATGCTACAATCATATGTATAGAACTGCATTACCTTCCAACAAGTCATCATGCTCTAACATATTGCTAGCCAAAACATCTAATTTCATTGGAGTATGAGATAGATTACCAAAAGATTTTTGGTCTTCCTTTTATTTTTCTTTGGAGAACATTCCTCTAATTTAGTTTTCTTATTCTCAAACTTCTTATGGATATGTACAGTGAAATCCTCCTTTTCTCTTTCTATCTCCTCTTCTTTGAAAGTGTCCACAATGTCAACCTTTGGCTTCTTCACTCTGGTGCTTTCTTCTTGTGAAGAACCTTCAATACTTGTGGTGGAACTGCTTCTTCTTTTCTTTGTAATTTTTTCTTCATGTTCTAGTTTGATCTCGATTTATTCTTCCACAAAAACACTTAATTTCTTTTCTATAAAGTATTTTTACTTCTTCCTTCTTCTAGAGGTAGTAGGGGTTGATACCGAAGGAACATTATTTCTCTTGATTATTCTTGTGCTTCCAGTCCAAAGGTAGTAGTGGTTTATTCATTTACTAGAGCACTAGGCTCCACCTTATTCCCCTTAGCAACAACTATAGCGAAGGACTTGGGCAATATAGAGGTAGGGGTGGAAGTTGTTCTTTCTTATCTCCTTTGTCCATAGTCCATTCACCAGCCACTCGGGCTTCTCTTTCTCTAGCCTCCTTGATTTCTTCTTTTTTATAGCCTTCTCTTCTTTCCCACTATTCAACAGTTTTTCTTCCATTCTTCTTAATTTTTGGTTTCTTCAGTTCTAAGTGCACTTCTAATGGTTTTTCCTCATAATTTTTATGTCTTGCAAAAGAGGGGTTCTTAGAACTCTTGAGCAACAATCCAACATATCCCTCAACATCATTTTTAGAAAATTCATATCCAAGAGGATCAATCCACACTATTCTAGGTTAAGCTACCTCAATTATGCATTCATTAGTTGAAATAAAGAAAGTAATAATTTCCTTAGCATAGTTCTCTACTAGTTTGTAGGAAAATATTTCTCTTTCATGCATTTTCTTTTGAAGAAATTTACAAAAAATGCAATTAGTGCATCATCTTGAGATTTAAAGTCACCTAAATTTTTCATGTCCCATATTTGATGTCCCATAGGTCTGTTCATGTCCCATACAATATCTTTCCTTCCAAGAAGTTCTATCAAGAAGTAAAACAACAAACACATAATCAAGGTTTTGAATTTAAATGCATACTTCTTGCTAGTTTACTTCAGGTTCTCAAGAAGTTCCTTCTAAAAATACTCACATAGATCATAATATTTTCCATTTACAACCATTTCATGTGTAACATACACACTTGTTACAGAAATTGAATTCTCCCTATTTGTGAAATATATTTTGTTTCCTATCATTATTGAAGCATATTTCATAGTAGATTTTTGATAGGTTTTGTTGTGAAGGCTCTTTTATCAAAGGTAGCACCAGTTAAATCCATAACAAAAATTCATTCTTTATAGATTTTAGAACTTGTACAGGTCTAGTATCACACAACCCTATCACTACCTTCATTAGTTCCTTAGATATTAGTCTAGGCATTCTGTTCCACATGAATTTATCGTGAATTCTTCTCGATATCATCCTCATGTACTTATCATCTGCATCACTACTATAGTTGAGAAACCAATTCTAGATATCAAGTTTCTTTCGCACTAGGTTAATGTATTCTAGTTTTACAAAGAAATCATCTCCAGAAAGCTCATTAGACCATAAGTCTTTAATTATTTGGTAATTATACTCTTCCAATATTCCATGTATGTAAGCCCTAGTGTCGTCCATGGGTAAAACCCTAGAAGGAACATTTGAAAATGCACTGACGGAGTCACTATCAAATATTTTCATTAAATACCTCTTGAATTTTGGTATAGGTCTCTCGATGATGTTGAAAATGGTTTGTGTAGCCATTATAAATTCAATTCAAACTCAAATTCTTATGAAATCACTTCTATTTCAAACCCACAAAGAACATATAGTTGTAAATACCTTTTATGTGCACAATAGGATCTAGTGTTTAGATATTCTGCATTGAATTTGTCTTCAAAAATCTTTCAATTCACTCTTCTTTCTTGAACAATTCCACAAATGTAATTAAAATAAACTTAAGAATTCACTTTATAACTTTTTGATTTTCCCTAATTTTGCATTAAATGATTCAATTTCCATAAAGATGGTAAACTCTTCAGTGCTACACTATAAACACTAAAATGCTCCATATTTCTTTAGATCTACATATTTTATGCTGGCTTCTTTTCCAAAAGATTAAGCATGTCATTTTACACCATATATCTTCGTGTCACTCTTTGAAACATCATATTTCTAGGGGGTTGTTATTTATTTCTCCCCATAAGCCCATGCCTAGGTTTAATTCCCAAGAGAATTATTTGCACCAAAGGGAGGTATAGATACATTTGATTCATATTAATTCTTAGGTTCTTTTTTTTCCAAATATTATCCATTTCCTTCTCAACTTAAGTAGGAACAATATTCTTCACAGGTTCATTCATCTTTATTAAATTAGTCTATATTCTATTCTTCCTTCTATAAAATATTGAAATATGTCTAGGCTTGTTGCAACTATAGCATACTATAGTGTTTTGAGCAAATTGACTTCTATTCAATATTGATCTTCACTAGTTAGCTTTGTGTCCAAATGCATTATATGTATAATAGTAACCATTGAAAAATTGAACCATTCTACGAGCATTATAAATATTCATCATCTAACTTTTGCATCCAATAGCTCTATGTCCAAATTTTTTTCATGCAAAACATTGTCCAAAGAAGGATCTAGTATTATGATTCATTCTACTTCTACATTTTATTTCCTTGTGTCCAAATTTATTGCATGAAAAGTAAATGGCATTAAAAGATGAATGCCTTTGAGCATTTGGTTATTTGATATGGGATCTTCTAGCATCGCTTATTTGATTCTTGATTTTTTTGACATTTCCTTGAGTCTTCTTTTGATTGTTAACCTTGTTAGGAGTTTGATTTTCCTTTGAGCTCTCTCCTTCTACAAGTCCCAAACCACCTTTATCTTTAGATGGTTTTTGTCCTCCAATTAGTCCATTGAGCATTGTAGCACTTGTTTTGAAAATTTTCTCAGGTAAACTCACAAAAGTGGTTTACAATTCAAGTGAGGAAGGAGAATTTGCAAAAAGCAAGGGTATATGTAGGATCATGATGGGCCGAAAAGTGGAGATAAGAAAGTGATATGATGGCCCATGTGTCTAATGACCTTTTTTACCCAAAATTAATGAAATGAAAAGGGTTTTTAAAGGAGATTCTCAACTTTCCACCAATATAAATTATGCTTTACTTTGAATTTAATAAATAATTATTATTCATTTTCTATTTGAATTATGACTAAAGTCCTAATTGATAGGTTTATTGAGAAACATCTACAGCTTTCAAATGGTATCACATTTTTTGAATTTGAAGCATGCATCACATTCTATAATTCACATACTATAGGATTAAAAAAATGAATTTCATGAAGTTTTTACCAAGTTAAGGTGGTCAAACATACAATTTTTTAAATGTTTTAAAAGTTGTAATTAATAAAAAATTCATAATTAATTATTTAATTGGAAAAATATTACAAAAAAATATGCATCACATCAGTCCATGAGTCCTCAACTTATATCTAAAATATTATAAAAAAATATTATAATTAAATTATGATGGTTAGGGTGGTCAAATAGACACCTACTTCTTATTTTTTCCCTAAAATTTAAGTACTACGACATTGAAATTTCAAATTTTCACCAAATAGATTTTTTTTTTAAACAAACCTAGTAGTTTAGAAACTAAATTCAATTTGTTGCAGATTTTATTCTTACATATTTTTGAAACAATATAGATAACTTATTCAAATTTTTAAGTCAAGTATCCGAACATTGATATTTTGAATTTTCATCACCACTTAAGGGCCTATTTTTTCCATGATTATCCTGCACATACCCATGACCCCATGAAAAACAATTTTCTTTTTGGGTTTTGAAGGAACTATTTGGTTCAAGCGAACACAAAAGGGGTTTTCTTGAACCAGGGTTTGAGGGAACCAAAAAGGGGTTTGCTCAAACCAAGGTTCGAGTGAACACAAAAGGGGTTTGCTCAAACCAAGGTTCGAGTGAACACAAAAGGGGTTTGATCGAACCCAGATTCGAGTGAACATAAAAGGGGTTTGCTTGAACTACAGTTCAAGAAAAACAATTAAATGTTAGCCCCTCATTTTCCATTCAAAAAAAGAAAAGAAAACGGTAAAGGAAGGGGGGTTCGCTCGAACCCCTAGGGGTTCGCCCGAACCCCCATTCTGCCCCCTTCTCCCCCTTAGGAAACAAAAAAGTCAAGAATTTTACACTTTGAAGCTCAGGTAGAGGATGAAAATGGAGGAGACTTCACACACCCAATTGGATGATGGTAGTCCTCGGAACAAGCTATCCAACGAATATAATTTTAATATTTTTTGGTTTTATTATGTATTTCTTTTTAATTTTCATTAAACATAGGTTTTTCACCAAAAATAAATCTCTTTGTTGTACACATGTGAAAAAATAGTAGATTATCAAAAAAAAAAAAATACGAGTGCTCCAAATATTGAAGTTTTTGATCCAATTTTTTTTTTTCAAAAATCAATACATACAAAAAACGTTACATTGTATATGATGAATGCCTATGTCTGAATTATAATTGGTTTGACTTTGAAACTTGATTAAGGAAATTTTTTTCAAGAAAACACTATGAGACCAATTGGAAGCACTAGATATCATAGTTACAAATCTAAATTTGAAAAAAATATAGTTTTATCATTCATAGAAAAAAGCTTATGTTGTATAAAATGAGCGTCACTCCTTAAAAATGTTGTTTACCAAAAAAAATCCTACTTTCTAGAGGAGATGGAAAAAGAAGTGTAATCTGATTGCAAATTTTTTTAAAAATATATTTAGAATCTATAGAAAAAATGTCACAAATCACTAGTTTGCATCATCTTCAAATTCCTCATGGTTTAGCCGCTATAGCTTCCTGAAAGTGAAGATTTATTTAAAAAATTTATTTCAGTGTCAAGTTTGGCCAAAAATCATAAACCAGTATTGTGGGATCACCCCCTCATGAACTCTTTCCTTTTCCAGATCTGATCTCACATTTACCACTTCTTATCAAATGTGTAGTCATCAGTCTTTCTTTCTACAAATGCATTCAAAGGAAAGATAAAGAAATACATAGGGGAAAATCACAGAAAGAGGAAAATACTAAGAAATATGTCAAGTGTTCCTTTTGTAAGAAATTGGGGCATACTGAACTTGATTGTATGAGGAAAAAAATAAACGATCTTACTCAAATCATTGAGAAAAATAATATTATAGATTCTGGATCTTCATCATCTATAGACACTAAAAAGGAAAAAGAGAATTCAAAAGGACATTCTCTCTGAGTGATTTCAAGATCTACTATATTACTTCTCTTGTTTTGTAAAATGTTTGTTGTTGTACTCTCTTTTTGGAGGATAGTTTTTTCCCATTGGGTTTGATATCTTTCTCCACTTTATTTGAGAGTCTGCTCTGTAAATGAGTACCTTATCACGCCTAGCTGTTGGGTCTCAAATTTCAATTGTATTTTTTGTGCCCACCTAAGTAATGCTTAAGGAGGGGTGTTAGTTTATAGTTTTAATCATACACATAGGTTGTAGTTAGGGAGATTGATTTCTTGATTGAGGAGTCATATCCTCAAATCATGGAAATTGACAAACTTGATTGAGGATTTCTATCCTCAATTCATGGTGCCTGATTTCTTGAATTTCTCCTATATTATGTACAACTCTTTCATCATCATGGAATTTGAGTTGTTGGAGATAATTTCAAGCTACAAGCAATGTCTTCCACCCATTGATTAAAATCTCTATTCTTCATAGACGACTCTATTGAAATCTATGATAAGGGTGGATTTGAGAATAGCATGTCCATTCTATTGAAGAGGTGCATTTGAAAGCAACTACGAGTGCAAGAGGAACCGTCATTTGCCAAATTACTGGCATTTGAATTTGTGTTGGTTCGACTAATCGATGGTGTAAAGTGTTGACTCAAGATTTGGGTTTGCAAGATCCCATGTTACCGCCAAGCAAATTGTTGCCTTTGTATCAAGAGTTAGCTCCACAAAATCCCTACGCATGCATTTTATCAAAATCTACTTGTGAGGAAGGCACGATTTGAGATTGGAGGCATCGGTTTCTAAGTGTTGAGGCTAAGCCACATTGAAGCACCTGATTTAGGAGGAGAAAAGAGGTGTTTGCAGGCAACCAAGAGTCCCATCCTCAATCTCTCAAGGGGAGGTAAATTGGAGAATGGAAAAAGAGGAATTTCAAAGAGGGCGATTGCGCTCAAGATTTTGAGCATGTGTTTAACCTCTAGAAGGACCGAATCAAAAAAATTTGTGATATTTAAAGTCGAACGCAATGCAAAAAAAAAAAAGGGTGGATGAAACCATAGGTCAAATAGCAAGGTAAATTACAAAAGGTGCCTCCTTCTTGATTTTTGTGTGTCTTTGTAGAGTAGATGGGTAGAGTTCCCTGTCAAGGTCGATGGTGGCCTAAATCAGCCTAAAGAATGGCTCGAATGTGCACATTGAAATCATGAAAATCACGGACTGTGCACTCCTAAGTCAATGCCCAGATCAATGCCTCCAACAAAAAATCACTCACCTTTGAATTAAAACATAGAAAAAGAGGGGTGAAACAAGTTCCAGAGGTATTCAGAAGAGTCACATTTCAAGAACAATTTCGACCATCGAAGAGAGATTCTCTTCCGTCAACACTGATGAGATATTCAAGTTGTGGCCCAATCGTTATTTTAACCCTCGTTGCCCTTTATATGGGCATCTAGAAAGCTTCAAGCATATTTTTTGGTTTTTTCCCAAAGCTCAGCAACTTCGGATCTGGTACATGATTTTTTTTGGCCATTCCAGTCAGAACCCTTTTCTTGGCATATGGTTCTGTTTGGAGATCCACTAGGGGTCCCTGTTGAATTCACCCAGCTTTGGCACACTTTCAAGGTGGAAATACTCTTCAACATCTGAAAAGACAAAAATTCTTGCATCTTTTCTCATTCTCAATTAGATGTTAATATTTCTCTCTATGCTAAAGGTGTTATATGTTCTAATGTTCTTTTACCGATTCAAGTGTGAGCTAATAAAGTTGCACTGGAGTTAGCTCACCTACAAGTCCTCTTTGACCATTGGGGAAATGCCTCGTGTGTCATCGCTCGGGTCGCTGACTCATCCTCTTCTGCTCGCCCTCAATCCTAGTCCCCTGCTCGGCAAGACTCTCACCCTCCTCGGCGTGCTCGCTCTCCTCCCCCATAGGTTTCTCATGGTTGGCCTTCTGGTGGTGCGACTAGAAGCAACGGTGGCAATTTTGGGTGGCCTTCTGATATTCCACTTGCTTATGGTTCTGGATGGCCTACTAGTGGTAAAATATTTCCATGACTGACACTTGCAATCTCATCCCGGCATGAGGAAGAAGATAAGGATAAAGATAAAGATGATGATGGTTGGGGTGCTCCTCCTGACGTCACTCGAGGACCCCCTGATGTATGGGAGAAAAACATGAATGACAGAGACCCCCGGGCTTTGTTGGCACTACTTTGGATGCTTAATGGCCTGCTTGTTTTAATTATTTTTGCTTTTAGACTTTTGGGCTCGGCCCATATGATCTGATTTATTTTTTCTAGGCATTGCCCATGTGACTCTCTGGGTGTGCCTTCTTACCACCCGCCCTTTTTTTTTGAATATCTTATCTTTAAATTAATATAGATATCTTCCTATTCATAAAAAAAGGGCTCTAATACCATGAATACTGATTTCCAATCAATTTGTCTGAGCTAGCAGGTGTGATTGAATTTTAGGTGTCTTTTTTTAGATCTCTTTTTGGAGCGTAATTTTCAATTGGAAGTTATTTGTTTACTTGCAGACCATGTTATTCATCAAGGTGTGATTTGAATAAGGAGTAGATAGGGATTTATGCCTTTAACTAATGTGCAAGATAGAGGAGGCACTAAATCTCTGACGTGTTCTTTTTTTTTGAATGGGCAAAGGGAAGATTATACTTGAGTTATTTGGGGTTTCAACCCCTAGTTTTTTCTAGCCCATGAGGGCTTAATTTTCCTCTATAATTATCTCTCTATTTTCTTTTAAAATATTTTTTTTCCCAAACTTGTAAATGCAAAATTCTCTGTGAAAATCTCCAAGAGAATGAAAATTTAAAACTGTTTTTCTTAAAAGTACTTATATTTCAACTTCTATTCAATGATTGTGATGCACACTAATATAAAGTGGCTTTTTCATAATCATTCTTGTATGAAAATATATGCACTAAAATAAAGTGCCAAATAGGGGGAAAATAAAAAATATTAAAAAAGGGGGGTATGTTAGAGAGAGTTGTGATACTCCAAAATTTATTTTCTCAAAATCCTAAAAAGTTGTAAACCTAAAGAAGCATGGATTCCAATCATGTAATTAAACCTCTTACACTTTTTTACTACCATGAGTGGAAGCATCATGTACAACTTACACTCAAGAACAAAGGTTTGTATAGAGTTACAATGGGTACTGAAAAGGAACCAAATGCTGTCAAGGACAAGGAAAAGTGGTTCAATAAGTGTGACCAAGCCTTTAGATTCTTGTGTCTATGTCTCTCAACAAAAATTATACTTCATGTGGAGGCACTGAAAACCCTACATGAAGTATGGTCAGCTCTTGGAAAGTTATTTGGGAATGTTGATATTAAAGGCATGAACTAGAAAATGAATTAATTAGCTTAAGTCCAAGTAATTACCCAACATTACAAGAATATTTCACCAAATTTAAGTCACTTCACCAACAACTTAAGGAATGTGCAATTGAAAAGAAAGATAATCACCTTATCTTATCAACTCTTTCCAAGTTCAGATCTTCTTATTCAGTTTTTGTGTCAACATTCTTTTCTACAAAAAGGGCCTTGGGCTCTAATTGGTCTATGCCAAATATAGATGACTTTATTGTTGATTTAGTCAGATGAAAAATTTAACTCATCTAGATGGGGGCCATAGTATCCAACAAGCCACACGCTTTAGTAGAAGAAATTGTAAAATCTGAAGAATTGACAAACAAAATTGAAGAATGGAAAGATAAAGAAATGCATAGGGCAAAATCATAGAAAGAGGAAACTACTAAGAAATATGTCGAGTGTTCCTTTTGTAATAAATTGGGGCATACTGAACTTGACTATATGAGGAAACAAATAAACGATCTTACTCAAATCATTGAGAAAAATAAGATTGTAGATTTTGGATCTTCATCATCTACAGACACTAAAAAGGAAAAAGAGAATTCAAAAGGACATGCTCTCTGAGTGATTGCAAGATCTAATATATTACTTCTCTTGTTTTGTAAAATGTTTTTTATTACTGTCTTTTTGGAGGATAGTTTTTTCCCATTGGGTTTGATATCTTTCTCCACTTTATTTGAGAATCTGCTTTGTAAATGAGTACCTTATCAGGCCTAGTTGTCGGGTCTCAAATTTCCATTGTCTTTTTTGTGCCCACCTAAGTAATGCTTAAGGGGGGGTGTTAGTTTATAATTTTAATCATACACATAGGTTGTAGTTAGGGAGATTGGTTTCTTGATTGAGGAGTCATGTCCTCAAATCATGGAGATTGACAAACTTGATTGAGGAGTTTTATCCTCAATTCATGGAGTCTGACTGCTTGAATCTCTCCTATATTATGTACAACTCTTTCATCTAAATTATCAAGTTGAGTTGTTGCATTTTTGTGTGCTTGTTTCCTATCTCCGAGAATCCTACGTTTCTTCACTAAGGAATAGTCCAAAGATAATTCTAACTAGATAATTTTTCACTTTGACCAAACTCTAATAATACAAATCATAAGAAGGAATTTTGAGGGGAATTTTGACCTAATTGTATGAGAATTCATTATTATTTATTTAATATGTGTCTTTTTCTTATCCATTATTGAAAAATAATGAGTGAAAGACCTTGTTACTATTATACATGTATGATGATACCACTATCAACCTCTCTATGCTAATGATGTTCCTCATCGATTATTAACATTTTTCCCATATATTTTCTATGTTTTATTTCTTTCATCTTTACCATAACGTGGGAGATTAAATTTGTACTCTTTTAAAGTCATATGAGACTTCTACTTCCTTCATACTTATCTATCAACTTAAGTACCTATTTCTAGTTATCACGCAATACCGTACAATGAGCTATATTTACCTTTTCATTAAGAAAGTTAGACATTGCTATGATCTTCTTTTTGCATATACCTTTTGTAACATTATCATATCACACTAGAGGCATCATGCATTCCCTACTTTATTGTGTTTTCATATTGTTAGAGTCACATTAATGAAACCATAATGTTCCTCACACAATTGATTGCATGTCAATGTCTAATATCTCATACACCTAGATCTATCTCATCACTGGGGACCTTCTACCTTACCTAGATAATTATGTGTTTTTTGTTGAAACCACCAATCATATATTCATTTATTATATGATTACAATACTTTCCAATTTACCTAATTTCTACATAATTCATTCATCAAATTTGATTAATTTACATAATTTCGATTCTTATATTCTTAGCTTGCATTTACATTTCTTGTATTGGTTTTCTCTCTCATCAACTTATTTGTATTTGATGAATCCAACTAATTAAAGGGGCATATCATTTTACTTAAGCACTCCTTTGTTGAGCTTCCAACTAGCCCCAAGTTTTAATATATAGACTCTTCACTATGTTGAAATAGACCATTATCTTATATTACAGTAAGAGATATTATGTTGTACCACTTCCCCTATACAAATATCTTCTAACCATGATTTACGTCTATGCCATGATTATTCATAGTAAGTTTTGTTTGGATCTTTTTTCAATCTTTACTTACATGACAAAATCTACACATTGAATATCTTCCTCTACTTTTAAGGTTCGGGTATGGAACTTGCATGGAAAAGAATGAGTACACATGATTAGATCTACAATGGTCCATTACTTTAGAAAAACCTTAATATTATTTACTATTTTAATATTTACTTTACATGCATAAATTTTATTTGAATATTTACTTTACGTGCATGACTTGGAGTAATAATTTATTTTTAAAACATGTTCATAAGTGACAACACAAATGAGTGTCCTTTTCTTACCTTAGCAAGACATTTAAATCAATATTTAAAATATAAATTTTATCATTATTACAAGTAAACTATTAAGAATTTTAAAATAACATAAACTAATAATTTGTGAAATTTTCTATGTAAAATATGTTTTTTATTTTTTAAATGGAAATAGTTAATCATTTTTAATATTTTTTAAGAAATTTATTCTTAAATTTCTTCTACTTTAATGAGATATATTTTTGCATAGCACACAACTTAAGTTAGTCAAAATATTTTCATAATTTTCTAAACATATATCATTAACATTGATAAATATGACACACCTTTTTAGTAGTTTCTTGCAGTATATTGTATTTATCATTATAATTAAAAATCAAATAATTTTGATTTAGACACATTTTTTCATAACACAGAATTCATTACATAAATACCCAAATTATTATTTATTATTTATTGGAAGAAATAAATCAGTATATATAAACCTCTTAGTTTTTTTTTCAAAATGTTTTCTATTTTACATGTGTGTAGAGTAGGAGTATTTTTTTTTTTATAATGAGCCATAAGATTATATAATAATAAGATTACATTTATTAAAATCCATATATTTTTAAAAAAATTGTTGGAAAAACTACTTTTGTACAAAATTTCATGTTATAATGACTTCTTTTGACTGCAACAATTGTGATCCAAATTAGTAAGTTTATGTCCAACAAAATCTTTCCATGTAATTTGGAAGTAAGAACACACCAAATCAAATCTTTAGGAGACATGCATATTCATGTTGAGAATATCATCTACAATGAATAAATTTACTTTTCCTTGTGTCCAAAGATTCGAGCAAACTATTGTGGTAAAATACTTTTCATAAATTTTCAAAAAGGCATGTGCCCAACAAATGAATGAAAATTTTTTGTTTCCACCTCATGTTTTAGGATTCCAACATTCCTCAAAGTCAGATCAAAATAAAATAGTGAAATTCGCATACCTAGGTCAATTCCCATTTAATTTTGGGCCCACTGCAATGGAATGGCTTGTTACAATTATAGAGCAACAAATGACACTTTTTTTTGCAAAGATGTATCTTTTCCTCAATCTCTCAACCTTCTTTATTCACACTCATTTCCATACATTTGACCATATATTATTTATATCTACACATGTTGCTATAGATTTTGCATCCATTACACATCCTTGCAATCACTCTCAAACATTCATTTCTCACATTCATATTAGCATATTCACATTCCCTTATACTAGGTCAATCCCATGGTGCATGTGAGCAATATTGTGTCATGTAAAATTAACTCAATTTTTTAAATTTCAAACTTCAAACATTTACGTTGTCGCAAAATACAATTGAGTAGTTTTTTAGTAAAACTCATCAATCCACATTTTATGAGTAGTGATTCAAACAAACCCATATCTCAAGAGCATGAATGGTCCACTAAGAACTCATTTGATTTAGTTGATGCTCACAAGGGTGAGGCATCAAGACTTCAAGGAATTCACCCATCCTAGTACTACTTCAACTCAAGTTTACTTAACCATGGAGTTTCTTGGAGATGAAGCCCACTTAGCTTGCTAATCCATTTGTCAAATCCTACATATTACTGTATACACCTAAAATTGATCTGGAGCATCCGATTAATTAAATATAAATTATTTGATTAATTATCCTATTTTCCTCTACTATTGAATAAATAAAAATATTTATTTATATAGTTCACATTTAAATTCGTCTTAATTAAATAAAAAAAATTAAATACTTTGTTCGATTTAATTATCATTTCCCTATTTCAATCTATCACATCCATCTTAAATTAAAAAAAAAGACAATAATACTTTATTGATTAATTGCTATATTCTTCTGTCTAATTTAATAAACAACTATCCTATAGTTTGTTTTATTAAATTATTTATCCCTCTTTTGCTAATTTAAATAAATCAAAATATTTGAATTATTGCACAAAAAATATTCCATCCATATTCTCTCAAAAATGAATTATATATCCTATGTTTAAACCATGTCTAAAATATATCAAAATTAATTGATTGAAACTTCACGGGAAGTTTTGGAGAGAAATTGGAGACAAATTTGGAATTTGATCTCTCAATCCTCCTCCATCAATCGTTCCTCTTCTCTTGCCTGGTGTTTTCATGGGTAGAGACAATCTCCATCTTTCTCTCAATCTTCTCCATCTCTCACCATTCAATTCTCTAGATTGAATCCAAGCCTCTCAAAGCTTTCCCTATGCATTTCTATAGCTAGGAAATCTATAAACAAAGCCTCATTGAACCAAGAAAAGGATCCAAATAATCAGGTTTATGCACTCTTACTCTGCAGAAATTCAAGCATCAAGCATCAAGCATTCACACATCAAGCATATCTAGCAATCAAGCTTCAATCATGGCTGCCTCTTGTAGCTACAATTATTTGTTTCACATCAATATCATGCTAGTTTAATTGATATATCATTTAGCATTACATTATCATCATCTCGTTCTTCAGATAGTCGTTTTAATAGTCTTATTTGCTTACACAATCAGAGAGCAATTTAGATTTAATAAATATTTGGAGATAGAGAGCAATATGACACTTTCAATTGATTACTTTGTTGAATGAATTGATTCAATTTGTTTAATCATTGATATAATGTCATATTAAGAAGTGTTTTAATCTTGTTTACTTATTCACACTTACATTTTGGTGCCCACCATGGGGTATTAACCCCAATTTTATCAAAACTATCAATTTTCTGGAAAGTGTCACATAGGTTCTCGGTGTGTTTTTCTTGTAGTGCTCCCGTTAAAAGTTTTAGCGCTTCTGATCACTGTTTTAGTGCTTTTGGTCATTGTTTTAGCACTTTCAACTTTAGCGCTTCTGGTTACTGATATAGCACTTCCGGTCACTATTTTAGCGCATCAGGTGTTTTAGTGCTTCCATGGCAAACTTCAGTGCTTCGGGGTCTTGTTTCGGCGCTTTTGGGTTTTAGTGCATCAGGTAACTGTTTTAGCACTTCGGTGCAATATTCCAGCGCTTTTGTAAAAATAATTCAAGATTCGATGCATCCGCGGCCAAATTTTAATTTTTTCATAGTTGGACTAAAATTGATCAATCTAGGATAGTCACTTTCTTGTTTTTCTTATAGAAAATCTATCAATCCTAGGATAGTCATCACATTCTTACAGTAGAAGTTAAAAAGAACATCATGATTTTTGTGAAGGAACACCTTCACATAGATTAGAAAATTTCCTTTTGGGCTTTTAAAACAAGACAAACTTATATGTTGTGCTTGTGGTGATTAGGCTTATGCTCTCCCCTTAACTGGGTGACCAAAGTGCCAAATTCACTTTTACTTCATGTCATTTACACTTTATTAAAACCTTTAGTAGGTCTGCCATAGTGGGAAAAAGTACTCACCCTATGGGAACGACCTAAGTGGGAACAACCAAAGCCAGGTTATCCAACCCACTATAATAAAAATGCATGTTGTTGATGAAAGTCCAACTTGACGGTAGTGAGCAAGATAACCATCCCCAAAATATTTGTTCTAAAGATTGGGAGGTCTCTTGAGGGAGTTTATCTATTTGCCGCACCGAACGGAACCCTATCTACGAACCATAGAGTAGTTTCTTGCCAAGTCAGTATCCATACATTGTCATACTCACGGTGCAAGGGGAGGGAAGAATCTACCCCCAAGACACTCACCATATAATTACCAAGGACCCCTTGCTCAAGGGATTCGGTATCCACTTCCGTCACTTTGAGTATGCACTTGGCAATGACAAAAACACAGGCACCCTCTAGGGGGTGACACGACTGTGTGAGTCAACGTAATTGCAAGATGTGGGCTATGAGTATAATGATGACCTACTTGTCCTTAAGTGTGTGTCTATTTGATTTGTGTACAATAGTCAAAACAACCCATCAAAATCAATAAAGGTCATTCGTGATTTTTGAACATACACAATCTTTTCAGTTTTAAAACACTTATTCAAAATTGTTTGCCGTGTTTTCACAAATTCATTTAAATCAAATTAAAGATCATCCTAAAAACATCAAGTGAAAACAAATCAGAAAATTCATGCTGAGAAAGTGGAAGTCCACCACGTTTGTTAAAATAAAAATCAAGGTTACAAGGCCTAAGCAACCTCTCAGTTATAGAAATAAATTGAGAAAACAACATTTTCTATATCAGAATCGAAAACTCTTCTTACAACATAGAACATTCATTCATCGATATCATGATTTTGCTAGGGGTCACTCTTTAGATTACGCGGTAGAACCACTCTATTCACGGGCCTTCTTTCAAAGAAGAGCCCTCACGCAGTTCCACAACCATAGTCAACAGATTCATCCTTCATATCTTCTGCAGTCCTTGATACAATATGCCACAAGACCAGACCAGATTCTACAATAGGGAAAATTAAACTTCTATTTTTAAGCGTTCTGGAAAATTGTTTCAGCGCTTCTAGTCATTGTTTTAGTGCTTCTGGAAAATAGCGCTTTCGGGCACTGATCCGGCGCTTCGGGTCTATATTTCAATGCTTTCAGTAAAGTAGTGCTTCTATCAAATTTTACAGCGCTTTCAGGCACTATTTCAGGGCTTTCAGTAGAATAGCGCTTTCATCAAATTCTACAGTGCTTCCAAACACTATTTCAACACTTCTATCACCTATTTCAGCGCTTCTGGGAAATAGTGCTTCTGGCCTCTATTTTAGCGCTTTTAAAATAGAGAGTTCAAAAGTTTTACTAGTCAATCAGTCTGTCATTTTATCCACATTATTCATCATAATCAAATTTCTTCTTATCAGAATCACTGTCTAGGAACCAAAGTCAGAAAGGTTTATACAAATTTCCAAACTTATCAACTGAAACAAGATCTTGCAAATCACAAGTGTCAAAATCAAATACATAATCAATTACTACACTGAAGTTTCATTATCAGGATACTATCATCTTTCATCACGAAACGAAGTATAGTGATTAAACTTTTTAAATATTGTCTCATCAATAAGATCAGTCATCTTATTCGACTTTGTTTAAAAAGGTTCAATTGATACTATCCCACACATAAGATCAACATTTCAAAAGAAAGGGCAAAAATTTGTATGCCAATCTTAACTAGGTACCAAAAACAGAGACTCTTAGAGCAAGAAATTTTAAAATCACAAGAAATGGTAGAAGAAAATCCTTGGAATAATCTAAACTGCAATGATAAGAATGAAATAACTCTGGAAGATATCCATGCGGCTCAACAAGATCCCAAGTTTCACATATTTATGGAGAAAATTCTAGAACAAGACATGGAAAAATATCTTTTAATGTTAGCCGAATCAGGGGCAAAACTTCCAAAAGATTTTGATCTAAACTGTTTGAAAGAAACACCGAAAATGAGTGAGGCTGAAATTTTACAACCAACACAAACGATAGATCCAGTTGCCGCTTTAACATCTCAAATGCAACTGTTACAACAGAAAGTACAAGATATGACACAAGGGACTACCAAGAGATATGTGATACAGGACATTTGTCCTTATCCCTTCGATGCAATGGTCAGCTTGATACTTTTTCCAAGACATTGTGAGATCCCAAAATACGATAAGTATAATGGTAGAACGGATCCAATCGATCACATCAGAGAATTCAAAACAATGAGTCTTGAGTTTGCACAAGAAGAGACATATTTAATGCGACTATTCCCAAGGAGTTTGGGAGGATCATGCATGGAGTGGTTTTCAAAGTTAAAACCCGGTATTAGAACTTTTGAGGAACCCGTTAATAGATTTATCTCCCAATATTCCTTCAACATCCAACACGATGTAACAATCAAGGATCTTTATAATCTAAAGAAAAACAAGGGGGAAACATTCTTGTCTTTTCTCCAAAGATGGCAACGCTTGTTCGCTCGGTATCCAAGATCAATTCCTGAAGAGGAAAAGATGGAGTTATTCATTGAAAACTTGATGGAAGAAATGAGTTATAGATTGGACTTACAATGTCCTCCAACGTTTGAGAAAGTCATCGAAAATGGTCTTAAAATCGAAGATGCATTAGTCAAGAGAGGAGTTATCAAAAATTTTAATGATAAAACAAACAGCACAAGTAACTCCTCAAATCAATACTCAAGCGGTGACAAGCCAAAATTTTGGCAAAAGAATTGAAATACAAATGAGACAATAAATGATCCCCAAGACGTCAAACCGGTCTTCAACTTGACCGCATCCACATCAAAAAATCAAAACAACGAGCAAAATGTCAAGACAAATACCATACAAAGTAATGAAATCATAAAACCATAGTCATATCAAAAACCGTCAAATCGATGAAGGTTCACACCTTTGGGTCAATCAATGGAATTAACAATGAAGGAACTAGTTACTAGAGGACTTCTCACGTCACGGGAAGCTAGGTTCTGTGACCCAAAATTCAAACTATCATGGTGGAATGACGCTGATTACTGCAATCTTCATAACAACAAGGGTCACAAAACCAATGACTATATGGAATTGAAACATGTAGTACAAGATTTGGTGGACAACAACAAAGTGTATGTGGAAGGACCTCAAAATAACAATGATCATTCGGCCTTCAAAGATCCTTTGCCAAATTATGACAAAGGTGCATCATCCTCAAATAGCAAAGGAAAGAACACCAATCATGTCTATGACACAACAATCCTTTGTCTATCTGAAGTCAAACATGATCATGCAGTTAGTGATAACATTGAAAAGAATGAAACCAACAACATTACCTCTTTGGATTTACTCCCAAGCATGCAAAACTCTGATAATCAAATAAATGTCTTAAAATCAAAGAAAATCAAGAACATCAACCCACCAATGTGTTAACTAGGGGACAATCCAAGGTAATGTTAAAAGGAATTGGCTCCACACATGCAGTTCCGCCTCCATCACATTATGATGTTATCAATCAAATGCAAAACACCCCCCGAGAGAATCAAGAACATCAACTGACAAACGTCACGACTAGGGGGCAAGCCAAGGCAATATTAAAAGGAGTGGGATCTCAATGTGTGGTTACACCTCAATCTCATTATAATATTATTGATCAATTGCAAAACATCCCCACACAAATATCAATACTGGAACTCCTTAAGTTGTCACCATCACATAAAAAAGTTCTCGAACAAGCATTAGTTTCCACAATCATACCAAATAATCTGGATGTTTGTCAATTCCAAGCTATGGTGGGACACCTGACTACCCCGCATTGTCTATCATTCTTTGAATAGGATGATGTCTCATTCAACCATCCACATAATACAACATTACATATCGAAGTATGTATCCATAATCATTGTGTTAAGAGAGTTCTAATAGATGGAGGAGCTGGTCTGAACATTTGCACCCTCAAATTAGTCTGTGCACTAGGATATTCCGACAATGCTATTGATGCTCGAAGGAAAATGACCATCAAAGCATATGATGAGGAAGAAAGATCGTCCCAAGGTTTAATTGTATTACCCATTCAAGTGGGACCCATGAGGGTGCAAAAGAAAGGTAAAGAAAAGGAAACGAGTCATGTTGAAACAAACAATCCGGATACACAAACTTCTCTATCAGACAAATTTCAAAAGCAAGTTCAGTTGATAGATAAAGGAATGGGACAGTACTTAATGGAGCAATCGCTTAACTTATCATAGTTAATGCCATCTCCTAGGAAATATGGTCAACCATCAATGATCAAACCTCCAACATCTTTACCTAGCACAATTCTTCAAGAAACATTTGTAAAATCCAGAACCATAGTAGAAGAAACAGACAATAAAGCAATCCTGGATTGGCTTTACAAGGATGAAGAAACATCAACATCAGAGATCAGTATCAAAAATATTAGCATAAACACAAACAAGTATGGAAAAGGAAAGGCTATTCTTGAAAAGATGGGTTATGAAGGACAAGGGCTTGTGGGATTAAGAAAGGAGGGAATCTCAGAACCTTTCACACCTCTCACTCTCCACACAAAAGAAAAACCAAGACTAGGATACTCTGAAGAAGAGAAGCAGGAGCTAACAAAGATAGCTATGGAAAATATCCTTCACTTTAGAGATGGTTCTGAAACAGACTCAAATGAATATTAGTGGGCACTACCTTCTGATCTACTTTTCATTGATATTCTAGTCGATGTGATCCAACAATATAGACCCACATGTGAGGAGGGCCAAGGCTCTGGGTCTAGACCAATCATGGGAGAGTCACTAAATATCGATGACTTTAGTGAGGAAGAACAGAGTTTGAGTGGACTAGATGACTTCGAAGAGGGTACCATCATGGATCTCGATATCCCAAATGACAATTACGATGATGTTGTTGTCCTCACCCTTACTTCCATTGACCTAAATCAATCTGATGATACCATGCCATTAATCCATCCAGAACTTATTGATTGGGAACCTATCGAACCATTGACTGTACCAAAATTTTCAAATGATGATGCCGTCGTGCATTTCTTATATCATACCGGACCTGATACAAACACTATCTATAATACTCATAACAATACAACTTAGCAGGAGGGTGTCAAATCTTCTATTTGCAAAATTGACAATAGGGAAAATAGATTTAATGGTGAAAACCATTCTATGGCAGCATTAGATCTGGAAAAAGTAAAAATAAAGAATGCATCCAACGGTGAAAACCTTTTCGAGGCACTGAAGGATGGAAGATTTGACACTCTCCCAGAACATTTTGAGTGATCATTAGTTCTGGTTGAACCTACAGAATCGGTGGACATTGGCATGAAAGAGAAGGCAAAAATCCTACATCTGGCATAATCCATGAGAGAACAAGAAAGATCGACATTCATCCAATTCTTTAAAGAAAGAAGCATCAACTTCGCTTGGTCATATTCTGATATACCAGGCTTAGATCCAAATCTCCTTATGCATGATTTGTCATTGCCAATAGGAACTAAGCCTGTTAAGCAAAAATTAAGAAAAATGCATCGTCACATCACATTAATGGTAAAGTCAGAATTAAAGAAATTATTGGATGCTAAATTCATAAGGTCTATAGACTATGCTGAGTGGATATCAAACATGTGAACCCCTAAACCTACAACAACACAAAGACGTCAAACATTGTTAGTGTTAGATCTAAATGCAAGCAAACAATGAGGGATTCCCCATAAAATCCATTTGTTAATAAACTTAAAATAGGAACAAAGAAAGAACAACTAAAATAGATGAAGGTTAGTCCTAATTAAGTAAACAACATGATGATCCTATGGGGGAATTGGTGCCAATGATATGTTGCAATTGGCCCTTTCCCAATTCCTATGTGCAAATGTTGGTTGATTGAATCAATGGTCAAATCTCCAAAGAGATTTGAGCATAATCTTGTTATGAGCTATGAAAATTGATGGATGATTGGAAGCAATGAGCAAAATTAGTTCTCAATTGAAGAGAGTAACTTTGCATGTGAGTTGTGGATGAAGATTGAGGAGAAGAGTCTCCAATTTATAGATTCAAATCTTGGAAGAGATAGTGGAAATAAGCAACGTGGGACAAAAGATAGTCCAATGGCATTGTGCCACTTGTCCAAATGTGATTGGATGAGGAATGTGCAATTTTTGGCCAATGTGCCAATAAATGCATTTAGGTGGCATTTCAAATTTGAGAAATGACATGTTGAAGAGGGAAAGGAAATGAAGTTAATGTCACTTGGCTCAAGGCCAAGGACATGTAAGAGGCATTGAATGCCTTGTTGGAAGGACCAAGTCCACTTGGCCTTTTTGAATTCAAATAAGGAATATTCCCTTTTGATGCTTTGTGAGAGAAAATAGAGGAATTAATAAATCAAAGTAATTGATTTATTGTGCAACTTGCATTCTCTAGAGAATTTTAGTGAGAAGGATTAACTTAATCAATGTTTTGATTAATTTAATGGAGAATTAGGTGATTTGACAATTTTAGACTTAGATTTATGAATTGATTTAAGTCAGAAATTGAGAGGAAATGATTTATTAGATAAATGATTTGATTTATTTAATAAAGAAGGAATGTGTTGGATTAAATCAAATAAGGTTTAATTTATTTAATTTAATAATAGGACTTTAGAGATTTTAATCAAATAAAATGATTTATTTAATTAAATAGCAATGTAAGGTTAATTAAATTAAATTGATTAATTTAATCAAAGGAGGTGGTAGACTTAATCCAATAAGTATTGAATTAAAGGATAGACAGTGATGAAATGCTGAGAATTTGGTTTAAGAGGAAACGTTGTTAGTAATCAGGATCAGGTGTGCCAAAACGAACTTGTACATTTTCCATTTCTACATTTTGCCCCTCTTTTAAGCAATGTACTTGTTGCATTGATTTAAAGAATAAACTACTGTGATCAAAGGTTCGTATTTTCTTTGAAATTTTTTTAGATGCCCCACTGTTGCCCCAGTAGAAGGATATTGCTCGAGAGATCGGATGAAAATTTTGAATTTTTGGATGATTTCGTGAAAAAAGATAACAAGGTGTCCGATAGGCCAGAATGCCCGAAAAATGCATTAAAATGCCAGAAGGGATGAAGAATGACCTTTGGTTTGGTGAAAACGGGATCAGGGAAAAAAACCCCCTTCGAAAAGTCAAATTAGGTTAAAAGGAACCCTAATTTTCGAGCTTAAATAGACCCTAAGGGGTCATTTTCAAAACATTTGCACTCCTACCTTTGAAGATTTTGACATTTGAGCTCTAAGTTCTAGACACCATGGCACAACGAGAGCTTCCCCTGCACGTTTCGGAGCGGGTACGAGTATTTCAACGTCCAGTCGCCGCAAGACCCGTGGTATGTACCCCTATCCGACTTTTTATTTTCTCATTTTTCGTGCATTTAATAGGGTTTTCATGTGGTCGAATCGACACGATGCGATATTGCGCCGTAAAAGCTCTCCAAACTGGCAGAGTTTAGGAACTAGGGAATTTCTCCTTCTTAAGTTGGCTGCCTACTCAAATAGTGTCGTGTGGGTCAGGAGCTATCTAAGTCCACCGCACGGTGGACTTTGTGAAATTTTTGCTATCTAACTCCACCATGCGACGTAGTTTAGAGACTTCCAAACTGCCCCGCTTTTGCAAACATCGCCGCTTTTGCTATTTCAAAAGAGAAAGATGACAACGGACACCAAAAAATTTTTGGGGAGCTGACGCGGCACTTTCCTTCTACAGGAGACACCCAACATTATTCATTCGAGGGAGCACCGATGGCCAGTACTTGAGCGTTTATCCGATATGCACATATTTCTTCAGGAGCAGCTTGGGATGTTGGCCTGTGGTTTGTTGCCTATGTCCCTCCTATGCAAGCTCATCTGGGTATGATGCATGCTTTGGCCAAGTGATGGCATAGTGAGACTTGATCCTTTCATCTTCCCACAGGCAAGGCTACCATCACTCTCGAGGATGTCTAGCGCATCCTGCGGCTACCCATTCATGGAGAACACGTTATTTATGATCTGGAGGAGGGGAGATAGGCCTGCTTCGATGTCATGGGTCTGAGCGAGCTCATGCTCTGCGATGGTCAGATAGACCTGGAGAGATACCGGGGTATAGCCCCTACTAATAGCCTTGTTTTGGCTACCATTATTTCTGGCCTTGTAGCTCTTGATCAGCGAGGCCGATACTTCAATCCAGGTTGGGGACTAGCTTGGTAGCAAATGTTCACTCGCCAGGTGCATTATGCCTGGGTACCAGTGCTGTTGGCCTCCTTATACAAAGATTTACATGAGTTTGCTTATCTAGAGGGTCGAGCTCTTGGGGCTGGCTTGACTCTTATTCACGTTTGGGTTTTCAAGCAGATTCCAGTACTTCGCCCGTTTGTGACACCAGTTGCCTTAGATATTGATGACCCTTTGGTGTGGCAGTATGGTGAGGTGATGATTCGCTTCACCCACATGCATACAGAAGTCATAGCTCACTGGCACCGAGTTTTGGATGAGATGATAGTTTTTATCTAGATACCATATATGGGTATGGGCCCATGGATGGATGATGCAGAGCAGCTTTTCTTTGCCCATCAGGACAGACTTATACAAGGTCAAGAGCATACGCTGATAGAGCGATATCTTCCAGATAGAGTGGTCAGACAGTTCGGGGAGGTGCAGGCTATACCCGACGCACAGTATACAACTATCTTTTCCTGTACAAGAAAGGAGACAACATGGGGAGAGCCCATTCCGGCAGACAAGGCGGTGACCTCCTTCAGGCAGTTAGTGGCTCAGCCCTGGGCATATGATCAGGGGCCAGTAGATGCAGGGGTGACCCCCACATATAGGGTATGGTTCGGGCCATCAGTGAGATTGACAGTTCCAAGGACAGTGCTTCCTCATTGCAAGCTGAGAGGTAGGTCAGCAGGTAGGGGTCAAGGAGGTGTACCACCTCCTCAGCAGTCACCTCTGAGGGATCCCACGCAGCATGCAGTAGGGTAGGATGGACAGCCCCGGGTGCTAGGATAGGATGGGCAGCCCCACGTGCCAACGCAGTAGTCGTCGGTAGTAGAGCCGGCAGGACAGCCAGCGGGCTAGCTAGATGCCTGCGATATACTAATTCAGCAGTTACAGGGACAGATGCAGGTTCTGACAGCTGAGCGGGATGAGGCCTGACAGCGGGTTGCCACATTGACAGTAGAGAGAGATCAGGCACGATCTGAGAGGGATCAGGAGGTGGGCTGACGATGACAGTTGGAGAGTGTTGCTTCCACATCCCAGGGCCGATCAGTTGATATCCAAGATTACTGGGATGCTATCAGAGAGGTCGAGTACTATCGGCATCATTATCGTCAGGTAGTACCATCCGATCGCAAAGTGCCAAATTTTTCATAGTAGACAGGGAGGTGACCAGCAGAGGCACATGGTGAGAGGTAGGATGGGGAGGGTAGCAGCCAGCAGGGTCCGCTCCCTTTTTGATCACATGATAGTTTTGCTTCATTTTTTATATACGGGCTGCAATATTTTGGCCCTATTGTACCATGTACTTGATGTATACCTGATCTGATTTGTATTATAATAGTATTTTTGATGATATATATGAGATGGTTCGCCCTTTTATGATGTACATGTATAATATGTAGATGCAAATATGTGATGTTATGAGATGTTTCTATCCTTATGCTTTATGTGATGCAGTGTATGTAATGAATGTATTTCTTTTTGTATTTTTCATATTTTAATGATGTAATGCATATTAATGATTGTAATGGATGCAAATGGTAACGCTAATGGTTGCAAATGATAATGTATGATGTAATGTTGTCCTTAAGATTCTTAGAATATATTATTCCTCATAGCTTAATATATTGATATGATGCTATGTTCTTCTGATGCTCACGATCTAGTGGATGCAGGATGTATGCATGGGCGATGTTTTGATTACTGTTATAATACCATGTTAGTGTGGAAAGAAGGTAGAAGAAACACATAATTAATGAGTTAGTGAGGATGATGATGATGATGATTTACATTTGCATATAGGATTTAAGATTTTCAAGGGGTCAATTGCATTATGTTTGATAACACACATAGGTACGATGCATCAAGGTATAAAGGACCAGGATGGCATGGTACCTAGTGTGATGGACTTTGACATGAAAAATCAGATAGGAATATTCTTGTTCACACTTAGCGTACATACTTTATTCAGGATGTTGTTCATACATTCTAAATATCTTAGACCAAAACACAGAAAAGCAAGCTTTCCTTTGTGGTCAACAAGATACCTAAAATATCCTTCCTACAAACCAAACAAAACATGCATAACTAAGTTATTTTACAAGCGTATCCCACAAGCATAGAAAATAAAAGATAACGATCATTGGCCCATTCCTTTCTCTCTAAACCTGTTTTGTTTAGGCATCATTGAGAGGTCCTTGGAATGAGCGCAAAATAAGATAAGTCAAAAGAGACCAAAATAGAGTAAACAAACAAGCTAATGTTCTTCATACCGCTAGCCAAGACTAAACTACTGTGAGGGTTACCTAATGCTTATGTCCATCACAGGAAAGCTTCATCCTAGGACATGCAGTGATCAGGGTTTTGATGGGGCCGATTTGGGTGATAAGCTATTGATATTCTGAGTTGATCAACTTGCTTGCTTACTGACTCAGACCTCCAAGACTTTTGACGATTGCGCGTTCACTTTGGAACCTGCTAAAATTGCTTTTGACTGACTCACCAAAGGCTGAAAGTGACGATACTTTATTAGGAATGGTGACAAATCATGGGTGAAAACAAGATGAAATGGATGCACCATTTTGGATTTTCAGATTTTTTGAGGTTGTTTTTGGGATTTTGAAATGTTTTACAAATGTTTTTGGTATTTCAGACTAACTTAAAGACCTATCCTAGGGGTCTCAGGAGTTGATCCATAGATGAGCTTTTCCTACGTTATATACGCAAAGACCACGTAGTTTGACTGATGATGGACTGACTTGATGATAAAATGGATGGAAAAATAGATTGCCCCCATTTTTATTGCTTAAAGGACTGACCTAAGATGCAGAACAGATGGGCAAACAGATTGGCAATGCGATGGACGCCTAAAGGACTGACCCTAACTGTCTCAGGGGATGACCAAAGATCAACCTTGCCTACGTTCAAGCTCAAAGACGACGTAGCTTGACAAGGTGAAAAAATGACAAGACCCAATGATGAAAATTTTGAAGTTTTTTTCATGATTTTCACATGTTTTTGGATTTTTTGATGAATTTTTTGATTTTTTTGGATTTTTTGAATGATTTGAAAAAGATCACAAGAATATACATGAATCCCATCCGATGTTTGTGAAGATGTGCCCCTAGCATGGTGCGATAGACTACTTCGATAAAGGCAGGACAAACTGGCCTTAGAAATGCCAAGTAATTCCATGGTGGAATATGGTACAGACACCAATGTAGGCTATGGTATGGATCCGAGCGGATGAGTGGATGGGTGGATGGGTGTTTTTGAGATGTGATGGACTGAGTCGTGCAGATCCTAGTAGATGGGGAAGGTGCTTTATTTACACTTGGTGCCTGTTTGCCAAGTTTCCGCCAAGGTACTTGCCCAAAGCGCCACCGAAGTGGTTTTCACTTAGAGGATGAATTTTTTCTCTTTTTTATTTTTTTTGTTGTCACCAAGACGCCTATTTGCTAGGTTTTCATCAAGGTAACCATTTTTTCAAGATATTTTTCTAATTTTTTTTGTATTTTTTGGTTCTATACCTTGCAAGATTTAGGCATAAAACTTTTTGAGGTGTGAACTGTTCATGGGCTCTTGCAGGGGCTCACCTTTCGGTGTTGATAACTGATATGCCCCCGATTTGTAACATGCAGTGATGATAAAGGGTCCTAGCCAGTTGGGTTCAAAATTTTCCTTTGTATCCAGATTTGGCACGTTCTTTTGGTTTTCTTTTAGCATGAGGTCACCAACTTGGAAAGTGCATTGTCTGATCTTCTTGTTGTAGCTCCTTTTTAGGCGATTCTGGTACACTTGTAGATGATTAAGGGCATCCATGCACCTTTCATCTAGTAATTCCAGCTCATTGAATCTTGTGACCCTGTATTCCTCATCTGTGATGAGATTCTGCAGTGATATTCTTAGTGACGGGAGCTCGATCTCGATAGGGAGGATGGCTTTTGATCCATAGACCAGAGAGAATGGGGTGGCACCTATTGGCGTACGAATGCTGGTACGGTAGGCCCATAAGGTGGGATTTAGCTGCAGATGCCAGTCACGACCAGAGTTGTTGACTGTTTTCTTCAGGATTTTCAAGATGGTTTTATTCGTAGCTTCTGCTTGTCCATTGCCTTGTGGATAGTATGGAGTGGAAAAGCAGTGTTGGATTTTGAATTTTTGACATAAATCATGGACATCCTAATTCTTGAAAGGTGTCCCATTATCCAAGATAATGGATTGGGGAACACCGTACCGACAAATGAGATAGTTCAGGATGAACTTTGATATTTGCTTTCCCATGATGTAGGTCATGGGAATTGCTTCGACCCACTTTGTGAAATATTCGGTCGCGGTGATGATGAACTTGTGGCCATTGGATGAGGTGGGTGAAATTTTACCAATGAGATCGAGCCCCCACTGCAAAAAGGGCCAAGGTGTGACAATGGGATGCAGTTCTTGAGCTGGTGCATGAATAAGGTCTCCATGTTGGCATTGTAGGCATTTTCTGACAAAGTTGTGTGCCTCTTTCTCCATCATCAGCCAATAGTACCTGGTTCTCAGCAACTTTTTAGCCAAGGTCATACCACTCGAGTGTGATCCGCACATGCCATTGTGTACCTTAGTTAGAGCAGTCATAGCCTCCTCACGTTTTAAACAACGTAGCAAGGTTCCATCGATACTTCTTCGGAAGAGGGTTTCTCCTAGGATGACGAATCATGAAGACCTTTTGACAAAAGTGTGTTTTAGGTTTGGGGTGATGTCAGTGGGGAGGATTCCTAACTTTAGGTAGGTGTATATATCATGATACCAAAGATCACTAGGACCAACGAGTTCACACGCGTATTTTGACTCTGGTACCTTGAATGTGGGTATGAGAAGCTGCTCTACGAGGAATTCATGTTTTGAGACGTTGCGAGGGATGTCTAGTAAGGATCCAATTGTCACCATTGCATCGGCTGCTCTGTTGTTTGTCCTTGGTATTTGCTCAAAGGTGGTGTCAATGAATGATTCTTTTAGGCTTTCTACCACCTTTTTGTATGGCGTGAGCTTATCATCCTTGGTTTGGTATTCACCATTGACTTGGTTGATGATAATTTATGAGTCCCCATAGACTTTTAGTGCCATGATTCACCATTGTGCTGCAATCTTGAGGCCTATGGTTAAGGCCTCGTATTCTGCTATATTGTTGGTACAGGAGAATACCAGCTTGTATGATCTAGGTATGCAATCTCCTTGTGGTGTGATGAAGAACACACCAGCTCCTGATCCATGTTGCATGTGGGAGCCATCAAAGTATAATTTCTAGTGGTCTGCTGCACCAAGGTTAAAAAGAGACTCATCTAGGAATTCTTATATGAGTGGGTTATCCGTGTAGAGGGGAGCTTCTGCTAGCTCATCTGCAATGACCTTTCCCTTAATTGTCTTTTGCTCTACATACTCAATATCATGCTCGAATAGTATCATAGCGCATTTAGCCATTCTGCCTGTAAGCATTGCTTTTGATAATAGGTAATTGAGAGGGTCTATCTTTGCAATTAGCTTAATCTGATGAGCTAGCATATAGTGTCTAAATTTTTGGGCTGCAAACACCACTGCTAGGCAAGATTTTTCTATTGATGTGTAATTGAGCTCATGCCCTACCATTGTTCTACTGATATAGTAAATGACCCACTCGGTTCCATTTTCATTTTGTTGGGCTAAAAGGGGACCAAGGGCAGTTGTCGTTGCTGAGATGTATAGAATCAGTGGTTTCCATACAATGGGGGGCATTAGTACTGGTGGTGTAAGTAGGTATTCTTTGATCTTGTTAAATGCTTGTTCGCACTTGTCATCCCACCTGAATGCTACTCAATTGTGGAGTAGGTGTGAATGGGCAATCTACTTATCCGCCAGTTGTGCTATGAATCTCCAGATGGACTAGAGTCTACCTTGCAATCCTCTCAATTGTTTTAACGTTATTGGTGCTTCCATTTCAAGGATTGCTTTTACCTTTGCAAGGTCCACCTCTATTCCTCTCATTGAAACTATGTAGCCTAGCAACTTTCCCGATTGTACCCCAAAGACACACTTCTTTGGGTTGAGTCTAACATTATATTGTTTGAGCCTGTCAAAGATAGCACTTAGAGTTGCTACATGGTCATGTCTCTTCTTTGATTTAGCCAGTATGTCATCCACATAATCTTTGACTGCTTTGTGGATCATGTTGTGGAAGTTTAATGTCATTGCTCCTTGGTATGTAGCTCCTACATTCTTCAACCCAAATGGCATTACATTCCAGCAGTAGGTGCCCTAAGGACATGTGAATGATGTTTTTTGTTGGTCTTCTTTTTCTATCATTATCTGATTATACCCCGAGAAGCCATTCATTAGGGATAACATCTCATGCCCGGCCATCATATCCACTATCATGTCAATGTTGGGTAGTGGAAAGTCATCCTTGGGACATGCTTTGTTTAGGTCTCTAAAATCAGTACAGATGCGGATGCCCCCTTTCGGTTTTGAGACCAGTACGAGATTTGATACCCATTCTAGATAGTCAATCGGGCGTATGAAGCCAACATCCAGAAGTTTCTGTAGGTCAATTTTTATGAGCAAGGCTATTTGTGGGTGCATCTTCCTTAGCTTTTGTCTAACCGATTTTTCTCTTGGGTAAACGGCCAAATGATGAACTACTACTTCAGGGTCCAGACCTGGCATGTCTGCATAGGTCCACGCAAAATTTACCTTTCTCTCCTTTAGGAATGTTGCCAATAGTTCTTGTTCCTCTGTTTGAAGTGTTTGGGCGTAGAATGTGATTTGTGGTTCTGTTTTTGTTCCCAGGTTGATAGGGTTGCACTGTTCTGCCAATACTACTGACTTCTCCTGATGTAGAGCAATAGGGGGGAGATTGAATCCTTCATCCTTTGGTGCCTCAAAGAGGTTTTCACCATTAGATGTGTCCTTTATTTTTACTATTTTATGGTTAGAGAGCGCCACCGTGTGGTTTTCGCTCAATAACAATCAGCTTATTCTCGATATTTTTCTTTTGCGACTAAAGGACTCAATCATCTCCCCATAGTATGCTTGTGTGTTTAGTGTGATGTTGAATCTAGCCTTGTGATCTCCGCATGAAACTGTATCCCTTAGTCCCATGAATTCTGAGAGAGCCTCATCGTTTTCGAACAAGTCTAGAATTGACGGTCCCCGTTGGGCGTGATCGATGAGTTGGGGGTATACTAAGTGGATTTGGTGGGTTCGTTGGATTGGCTCAGCAGGTGAGGCACTAATCATGAGCAAAGTGGAATCCTCAAAAATCCTAGGGAGACTTACTATGGTATCCTCATCGTCACTATTGGCACAGACGTCAGTGACGTCAAAGGTGTAATTGTCGAGTGGGATCCCTAAGCAAACGTGTGGTCTAGGAATGGTTGTTGTTACCTAAGGAGAGGGCTGGACTGCTCTTCTGGGAGTACTTCTACCATGTAAGATTATACTTGGAGGAGTATAACCGAGGCCAAGGTTTCACATTCTTCTTTCCACAATGATGGGCTCCAGCCGTCCATGACTATTTCTTCGTAGGCTTTCATTCTTGTTATAGCCCATGCCGAACATCATTTGTAACTCTCTATTTGTTTCCTCCATGGGTAGGGTGGGAGTGGATCTTTCATCTTGGTACAAAGTGTTTGTGATGTCCTCCTCATCCACATTCTCCCAACTGAGATCCCCCCAATAGTCGAATCCAGAGGGTTCTGTTCTAGTGCGAACAGGTGTTTGAATCAGTTGTGGTTGCCCATGTGACCTAGGAGATTGTGGTAACTCTCCTACAACAAAAGCATTTCTCTTAATTCTATAATCACCGCATCCATTGTCCTGTATCATGTTCTTGATCTCAGATATGTTAGGGATAGGGGGTGTCTCTGTAGCAGAAGTGGAGGCAAGATTAGCTGGGTCTATGTATGAAGTAGATGGTCCTTCATCGTTCTTGGGTACTTGAGGGATCTTTTAAAACTTTGCTTCCAAGTTTTTGCAATAGGCGAAAGGTTCGGGATCCCCATGTATAGTGACCTCCATATTTTGATATGAGAACTTAATGCACTGGTGATAGGTTGAGGCTACTACCTTCATTCCATGTATCCATGGGCGTCCCAAGAGGATTTTGTATGGTAGGTCAAGGTCGAGGACTTGACAAGTGGTTTCCATAGTTGTTGGCCCCACTTGGATGGGGATCTTGATAGTGCCCTGAGACACTCTTTCCTGGTCATCATACGCTCTTATTGTGATGCTTCTGTTCTTATTGATGGAATCCTCTACGAATCCCAATTTCTTTATAAGCTTTAGCGAACAAATATTGAGACCTGCACCACCATCTACCAGGACTTGTTTGACTTTCTTTTTATGGATGAGAACTTGGAGGTGGAGAGCACGGTTATGAGATGGCTACGGAGGGAAATCTTGATCCGAAAATGTAATGAGGTTTGGGGTAACGATGTTACCCACCATAGCCTGAAATTGCTCTGTATCAAGGGTGGCAGCTATCGTAGACGCAGCTAGTGCTTCATCAAGGATCTATCTATGGGCGGCAAAGATTTTCAGTAATTCCATGACGGAGATTTGGGTGGGTGTTCTTTTCAACTGGTCAATAAAATTGTAATCATAGGGGATGGCCTTTGTATTGGCAATGGGGGTCTTAGCAGGTGCCCCGGTGATGGTAACCTTTCCGCCTCATGTGGTGACTCCACAGTCATTGTTGGCTCCCTTGATATTTATAATGGTGACCATTTCATCAACACATCCCATGATCTCCTCGTATACTACATTTGCACTAGCGTACTTTTGTTTGCCCTTATTATTTCCTTGATTATTTCCTTAGTTATGGTTCGGCATCGAATTCGTGTAGATTTTCAGGTCTTGGTTTCCACCCGGTTGATCGATGTTGATGACTTTGTCCTCAATGAGGTCCTGGATGATATTCTTGAGTCTCATGCAATTGGCGCTGGTGTGTCCTCCGACTTTGTGAAAGTCACAAAGGAGATTCTCATTGTACCACGGCGGTGTGGTAATGGGCTTCGTGTATTGCTCGGAGTTAGAGATATTGATTAGATTATCTTTGACCAACTCCTTCATTACCGACTCGATTGATTCACCAAGGGCCATGAACTTCCTCTTGGGGGGAAACTTGTTGTGGGGAGGTGGTCCTCCTTGATTACCCACATTGTTGACTTGACTGGTGGAAGGTGGTTGTGACTGTGCTACTACTGCATTAGTTTGCACATTGTTGTGATTATGATTTTGTGGTTGATGATGGTTTTGGGTATTTTGCTTAGGAGCACTGATGACTACCTTAGCATTGACCACCCCATCATTCATGATATTTTTGTTCCTCAACCATGTTCGAGGTTTATCATTGTAGTTGTTAGCCGGGCGGTTATCCTATGGTGGAGTGAATGTTGGTGCACCTTCTCACGTCGTAAGGGCCCTTTCAATGTTGAGCACCTTTGGAATCAGTTGGTCATATGATGTGATGCACTACATTTTCAAGTAAAACACCAAGTTTTTATTGAGATTGGCTATAATGGTGCAAACTTGTCATTCTTCTAGCATTGTCCACTTGCTTTGATTGGCCTTGGATCGCCATCTTTGCAAGAAGGATGCGAATAACTCTCCTTTTTCTTGTTTGAGTGCAGACAGTTCTTCCAAACTGACATCCGCACCCATATTGAAAGCATAATTTTTAAGGAAAGCCTCCACTATTTCCTTGAATGTTTTAATGCCCATGGGTAGGCGAGAAAACCATTCCATAGCTTGACTAGTTAGGCTTCGGGGGAAAAGTCGCATTAGATACATGTCATCATATGCGACTTCCATGCAGTGCACCTGAAATTCCCTGACGTGGTTTTCAGGGTTGCCCATTCCATTGTATTTATCAGATTTGGGGATCTCAAATCCCTTTGGGAACGGTACCATGGTGAGACTTCGATCGAACGGATAAGGGCACAAGTTGTCTGGTGTCCTTGTGGTTTTTCCTGCTTGCAAGTCCAACACCTGCTGTGAGAGTAGTTTGATTTGTGTTGCGACATCCTTGCTCAGATCGGGGGGTGGGATGAATGAGTTATGAGGTGTTCAAGGTGTTTGATGGGTGAGGAGAGTACTGGTGGGCATTTGTTGCAAGCTTGGTTGTGCGTTCAAGGCTTGGTGGTATTCCTGCATTTGTTTCAACAACGCTTATTGCTGATCTTGTTGTGCTTGTTGTTGGTCCATCTGTTGTTGTTCCCATGAAGCTTGTTGTTGGTCAATCTGTTGTTGGGCTAGTAAAGCTTGCTGTTGGTCTAACTGTTGTTGTGCCAACAAAGCTTGTTGTTGGTCGAGTTGCTGTTGGGCCAACAAGGCTTGTTGTTTAGCTTGTTGTTGTGCTTGAAATTCTTGTAGGGCTTATTAGTAGGCTTGCAGATGGATCGCTTGCAATTGCACTTGGTACCGTGCTTGAGCTTACTCTTCGGCTTGGGCTTGAGCTTGTGCTTGGCTTGCGCTTGTGCTTGGGCTTGTGCTTGGGCTTGTGCTTGCGCTTGAGCTTGGGCTTGTGCTTGCACTTGAGCTTGCGCTTGGGCTTGCGCTTGAGCTTGTGCTTGGAGTACTCTCTGTTGGTTGGCTTTTTGGAGTGTTTGGATCAGTGTGGTGAATGATTTTTTCATATTGGCTTTTGGTGGGATCGATGGTGGGATGGGAATTGTGCCAACCATTTTGGTAAATGGAGGGATTGTGGCGGTGATTGGGATTTGGGTTGTGGGGGGGTGGTTGAAATGATTGGTCCTTGAGATGGTATGCTTTGGGATACTTGAGGACCAATCGTGGGGGCAGCTTGTATGGTTACCACTTACTGTTGTGATGATGTGGGCAAGAAGATGGAATTGGGCGTGATGTTTCGATTGCTAGGTTCTAAGAAACCGTTGACGTTGATAGGAGGAAAGCCCAATCCAAGGGGTGATGTAGTGGCAAATGGAAATGGGGGGAGAGGTGGAATGTTGCTTTGGAAGAAAGGGTTTGCAACGTCAATTTCTTCAAACAAGTTGCCTTCTTCAAGTGGTAAAGAAACTTGTGTGTCTAATTGACCAGCGGGTGTTGCATGGAATGAAGATGAGCCAACATGGTTATGAAAGGTGAGTGGGACGTATGGGTGAGATGGGTTTTTGGGAATGCATGTAGCCGGTGTGGGGGTGATGATTGCTTCTTTATTAGCCACAAGGCGGTGTTTTTGCAATTCTTGGAACATGGCACTCCCCTTGTTCACATTCGGGGAGGTTGGTGTGATGACTGATGTGGTGCAAGGTACTTCTTGATTGATCTTTGACAATGGGGATGCATTTGGAATGGGTGTATTTGTACTAGTGCTTCTATTAAGGTCGGGAGGGGGCATGACCCCTCCTCTTGCTACTGTATTTAGGTATTTGAACATAGCACTAACAATTTTGTGGTTCTCTGGATTTTGAACCATTTCCATGATTTCGGTTTGTGTCATCCCCATGTCTTCATTTCTGTTGTCCTCTTGATGACTCTCCTCTTGAGGATTTTGTGAAGATAAGGGAGAGTTGCTTGGGGGATTGCTTGATCCCGCTAGGTTCACTTCGGTGTTTAAATGACTCATGTCCATAGAAGCTGATATTTCTTTGATATTCTCCATGTCTTTCTTGTGTTGAGATCTTGTTTGGACCATAAAAAATAGGGATTTGTTTGATCCTAATCCTTTAGGTCCAAAAGAGAAGAACTAGGGAAGCTAAAAGATCAAAGATGGTAATAATGGTGATGGATCAAATGGATGGGATGAGTGAAAACTTTTTTGAAGAAATTTTGACGGTGTGTGCTAAACTTGCAAGGGATTTTGATTTAATTGATCGTGATAATTTGACTAGATGCATTAAGTCAAACAAGATTGTTGTGAAGTTGTTTTCCCTAAGAAGTTGTGTTATCCTAGGGGGAACTTGCACAAATGGATGAATTGACAAAGTGTGTTATGCCAATGCGTTTTGAGAAATAATAGACTTTAAGAAGTTGTGTTATCTCAAAGAAAACTTGTCCAATGGTTTAGACTATGTTGGCTAAGTGTGTTAAGCCAAGATATGATGATGTTGATTTAGCCCTCTAAGTTTAGCACGATGATTAATTCTAGGGTTCTCAAAAGGTTTGATGATGAAATGAGATTTGGTTGATGGAGGAATGGATGGGAATGAAAACTTTGATCTTGAACCTTAACCTAGATGCGACTCTCTTTACAAAACCTCAGTATTGAAGAACATGCTAGATTTCCTATGGGAGAAATGCAAACCTTTGAAAAAGTTTGGGATTTTGTTGACAATAAAATGCATACAATGCGGGATTGTTCCTTGAGGCTTTTTTGTATAAATTCTATACAAGTCTCTCGCTTACTTCAAGGAGCATCTCAAGGCGTTGCTCATGGATTTTTAGACTTACTTTCTTGAACTTTGGCTTTGGGATTTTAATCTTGCGGGAAATCATTGGAAACAACACATGTCTAATTCAATTTGTCTTTTTATCTTGGTTAAATGAGGTTCTTTTTATCCAAGACACTTGCTTGCTTAGGCTCCAAACTATATGTCTAGTGTCCCATTTTCTTTCTCATCCCACAAGGTCCTTTGTGTGGAAATCAGGGAAAATAGGGCAAAAGTTCCTTATGTTTATCCTTATCGAAAACAAATGATGGTAGAACTTGTGCACTTAGAAACCTCTAGGAATATGATTCCTAGGGAAAGCAAGAGTGGCCAAGTTCATCAATAGGTATTTTTTTCCCACAAGGTGTTTGAAATTTCAGGGTTTTTGTGTATGTTTGTTTTTCAAAACGTTTTCAAGATCAAGCAATGTATTTTTTCCAAGCACTTTTTACACTCCTAGGATGATGAGGCAATATCTTGTTGGGTTCCCACTTGGATAAATCCAGCTGTGCATATCTTGTGCGAATGGCTAAATGCTTGACCACACTGCCTCCCCTCCACAACACTCACTTATTCGGGTCAGCCAAGCATTAGTACCCATGAATCTCCCATGGCATACTTTCCATTTCCACAACAAGACTGCATGTTATGTGGGGCGGCTTCAAAGGACATAACCTTTTGCACCAACAAGATAGACAAGGTTTTGGCCTTTTTCTAAACAAGGGGTTCTAATTCGAGCATTCCATTTGTGGGGGATTATCCAACATCAGTTAGAGTCCATTGATGTCCATCTCATTGGAATAATCCTCGTTATATTGGCCTTTGTTCCAATATCCACAGTTATATCCTGGGTGGAAGTCGCTTGGCTTTAGCGTGTTCTCGATTGGGTCATTCCCTTGGGTGATTACTTTTTCCCACAAGGCAGGCCCTCTAAGATAAACAAAAGCGAGCTAACATATCATGTCGTTTACACAAACTTTGTTGAAAAACAAAGGGGAAAACCTCCACAATATGTCATGCTCACACTCCCATGCTTTGTTCAATTTTAAGTGCCCAAATCGAAATGTGGAGGCAATCTTTTTGACAAATTAATATCACAAAAATGCTTTTGATTCTCAAGATCACTATAAAGCGTGAGAAAAGCGCATATGCATTTTAATGATGTTAATCTATGAAATTTTTTGCAAAACATAAAAGACACTTGTTCATTTTAATCCTCGAAGCAAAGATGAATTCTTTTTAAAAGAACCAAATGAAGTGTGAAGTTGCCTTGTTCAATTATTACCTTTCAAACCAACTCTAGTGTATTTGCCTAAAATCCTTTTTAGCCTCCTTGGCAACTTTAGAAAACAAAATTTGATTGTTCTTTTTAAAGCTCAAAGTAAAATTTAGTGCCCTAAGATCAAAGATTCTAACAAGTTTCTTGAAAAGTGTTGAAGAACAATTAAGTGTTTAAAAACATTTTACATATAATAAACGTGATATCATAAAAGAAATTTAATTGTTCTTTTTAAAGCCCAAAGATTTTAACAAATTTTCTCAAGGAGTGTTAAAGAACACTTTTAGTGTTTAGGAACACTTTTAGTGTTTAGGAACACTTTGGTTTTGTAAACATGATGTCATAATGATTCCTTCCTTTGCTCCAACCTGCAAAATGACAGTAAAACAAAGAGCAATAAAGATGGGAAATTACATTAAAAGGTTAAAAAAAATTGAACTTAAAAAGCCCATGTTAATTTAAGATTTTACTATCGTCCTACGGCGAAGTTTAGAGATGCGACAAAGTTTGGAAGATAGGCAACGCTCTATAGCGCCGCGCGGGTGACTTTGGGAAGCGCTCTGCATAGACAGAGAGCGCAACAGCGACGTGACAAAGGCCTGCGGTGCGGTTTGGAGGTGGCCTACTTTAAAAATTTAAAATTATGGGCGGGAACAGTGACGTGGTGGAGTTTGGAGAGAACGCGGTTCAGAATAGAATCATAGTAGTGAAAGTGGCGAAGTTAGGACCTGCACAGTGGGGTTAAGAAATTAAAAACAAAATGACAGGTGGGAATACCACGGCGTAGTTTGGACGATGTAACTGCGGGTCGATATGGACCCACGGAACTAAAAGCGGCAAGATATTGCACCACGGCACTGAAAGCGGCCCGATATAGCACCGCACGGGCTAGTTTGCCTGTGTCTACAACAAAAAATTAGAAACCACGGAATTTGAAAACGTGATTTAATTTTTTGACTTGCACCAAAATGTGAACCCCTAAACTTGCAATAGCACAAAGACATCAAACATTGTTAGTGTTAGATCTAAATTCAAGCAAACAATGAGGGATTCCCCATAAAATCCATTTGTTAATAAACTTAAAATAGGAACAAAGAAAGAACAACTAAAATAGATGAAGGTTTGTCCTAATTAAGTAAACAACATGATGATCCTATGGGGGAATTGGTGCCAATGATATGTTGCAATTGGCCCTTTCCCAATTCCTATGTGCAAATGTTGGTTGATTGAATCAATGGTCAAATCTCCAAAGAGATTTGAGCATAATCTTGTTATGAGCTATGAAAATTGATGGATGATTGGAAGCAATGAGCAAATTAGTTCTCAATTGAAGAGAGTAACTTTGCATGTGAGTTGTGGATGAAGATTGAGGAGAAGAGTCTCCAATTTATAGATTCAAATCTTGAAAGAGATAGTGGAAATAAGCAATGTGGGACAAAAGATAGTCCAATGGCATTGTGCCACTTGTCCAAATGTGATTGGATGAGGAATGTGCAAGTTTTGGCCAATGTGCCAATAAATGCATTTAGGTGGCATTTCAAATTTGAGAAATGACATGTTGAAGAGGGAAAGGAAATGAAGTTAATGTCATTTGGCTCAAAGCCAAGGACATGTAAGAGGCATTGAATGCCTTGTTGGAAGGACCAAGTCCACTTGGCCCTTTTGAATTCAAATAAGGAATATTCCCTTTTGATGCTTTGTGAGAGAAAATAGAGGAATTAATAAATCAAAGTAATTGATTTATTGTGCAACTTGCATTCTCTAGAGAATTTTAGTGAGAAGGATTAACTTAATCAATGTTTTGATTAATTTAATGGAGAATTAGGTGATTTTACAATTTTAGACTTAGATTTATGAATTGATTTAAGTCAAAAATTGAGAGGAAATGATTTATTAGGTAAATGATTTGATTTATTTAATAAAGAAGGAATGTGTTGGATTAAATCAAATAAAATGATTTATTTAATTAAATAGCAATGTAAGGTTAATTAAATTAAATTGATTAATTTAATCAAAGGAGGTAATAGACTTAATCTAATAAGTATTGAATTAAAGGATAGACAATGATGAAATGCTGAGAATTTGGTTTAAGAGGAAACGTTGTTAGTAATCAGGATCAGGTGTGCCAAAACGAACTTGTACATTTTCCATGTCTACTACATGTAGTACCTGTTTCAAAACCAGACAACAACATCAGAATCTGCACGGATTTCAGGGACCTCAATAAAGCATGCCCGAAGGATGATTTTCTACTACCAAACATTGACATCATTGTGGACTTGACGGTAGGGCATGCCATGTTATCGATCATGGACGGCTTCTCTGGGTACAATAAAATAAGAATAGCTCCTGAAGATCAGGAAAAGATAGCTTTTACATGTCCATGGGGAAACTTCTGCTGGAACGTCATGCCATTTGGTCTAAAAAACGCAGGAGCTACATATCAATGGGCTATGATGATAATTTTACATGATATGATGCACACCTTGATGGAAGATTATGTGGATGACATCTTGGAAAAATCTACTACAAGGGAAGGACATCTGCATATCCTAGATAAAATCTTCACATGGATAGAGAAATTCAATGTCAGGTTAAACCCTAAGAAGTGTGTCTTCAGGCTTACATCAACAAAGCTGCTAGGGTACATTGTCTCAGAAAAAAGCATTGAAGTGGATTCGAAAAAAGTCAAAGCTATAATGGAGATGCCACCTCCTAAAAATATAAGTCAACTCCGATCATTGCAGGGAAGGCTCTTGTCAATCAGAAGATTCATCTCTCAGCTGACGGATAAAAGTCATCCTTTCAATCATCTATTACATAAGAATATAGTTTTCAAGTGGGACAAAGGATGTGAAGCGACATTCAATCAGATCAAGAAATATCTAATGTCACCACCCATTCTCATGCCACCAACAGAAGGAAGACCCCTCATATTGTATATTGCTACAATAAATATCTCATTAGGGGAACTTTTAGCACAAGAGGATAATGAAGGAAAAGAGCACGCCATCTACTACATCAGTAGAAATTTAAATGGCTATGAAATAAACTATACATTCATAGAGAAGTCTTGCTTAGTAGTGGTGTTTGCTACACAACAGCTAAGACACTACATGTTGACTCACACAATCAGGTTAATTGCAAAGATCGACCCTTTGAAGTATCTACTAGGTAAAGCTGCCTTAACGGGTAGATTGGAAAAATGGGTTATGCTCTTAAGTGAGTTCGACATTCAATATGTCGAAAGAAAGGAAATCAAGGGATAAGAAATCGCTGAACAGCTAGCTGAAGCTCCTCTACCAGATGATCGCCCAATGACAATGGAATTTCCAGATGCAGGCATTATGACAACAATGCCCCACCAATGGATACTATATTTTGATGAATCATATACATAATGGGGATCAAGAGCAGGAATCTTGTTCATATCTCCCCAAGGACACACAATTCCAAAATCATATAGACTCATGTTTCAATGTACAAATAATATGGCAGAATATGAAGCATTGATTATTGGGGTCAAAACAACAATTCAGTGGAATATTAAGGACTTACAGGTATATGGGGACTCTCAACTAGTCATGTATCAAGTGAACGATGAGTATCAAACAAAGGATGAAAAATTGATGCCTTACAAGCAACAAATAGACAATCTAAAATAGTCCTTTGTCAATATCAAGTTTGAGTAGATTCCAAGAGCAGAGAACAAAGTTGCAGATGCTATGGCTTCAATTGCTTCATTACTACAATTGCTTGAGAAACGTGTTTGTTATGAGTTTATGGTAGAACAAATATCATGTCCTTCCCATTATCAATCAGAATCTGCTACCATATGCCATATAGAAACCACTAAACCCTCCATCTACGAAAAAACCTATGCTTACCTGAAAGATGATATTCTTCCTCCGTATCTTTCCAGGAACCAAAAATGGAACTTTATCCGCCAATCCGCCTGATATACATTAATCACAGATATCCTTTATCGTCGAGGTCTTGATGGTACCCTACTCTGATGTCTAGAATGCAACGAATCTGAAACGGCCCTACGAGAAGTTCACGAGGGTATTTGTGGTACTCACTCGAGTGGAATAACTCTAGCTAAGAAACTCCTCTATTTAGGATATTATTGGCCGTGCATGGAGAAGGAATCATATCAATTTGTCAAGAAATGTCAAAAATGTTAGGTTCACAGTAATTTGGTTCATGCACCAGCACAGGAATTGCATCCCTTCACATCAACATGGCCTTTTTGTCAATGGGGCCTAGATCTGGTAGGAAAAATCAATCCATCTTCATCTAATGGACACAAGTTCATTATTACAACTACAGAGTATTTTACGAAATGGATAGAAGTAGTACCTCTTACTACCATCACTGGGAAGCAGATTTCCTCTTTCATATTGAACTACATCATTTGTCGCTATGGAATCCCTCAATCTATAATCATAGATAATGGACGACCTTTCAAGAATCAAGATGTCCAAGAGCTATGTGATAAATTCCACATCCAACATCATTTTTCAACATCGTACTATCCTCAAGGGAATGGCCAAGCAGACGCCTCAAACAAAACAATACTCACAATTCTCAAAAAGATAGTTAACGATGTTGGACGTGACTGGCATATTCAACTTAATCTTCCACTATGGGCCTACAAAACAAGCATCAGAACACCAATGGGAGCTACACCATTTGCTTTAGTATATGGATCAGAAGCCATATTGCCAATTGAAGTTGAAATTGCATCCCTTCGCGTATCCCTCAGAGGTATCATTTCAGATGAAGACTATAGGGTATCTAGACTATAGGAACTGGAATTGTTAGACGAGCATCATCAACAAGTTGTTAATCATCTAACAGCTTATCAACAAAGGATGTCAAGAAGTTACAATCACAGGGTAAAACCAAGGGTTTTTCAGGTTGGTGACTTGGTACTAAAAGAAAACCCTAGGAATCAGCAGGATAGGGAGAAGAAAGGAAAATTTGAGCCTAACTAGCTTGGTCCCTTTGTTGTCATATTAGTGTATGGATCAAGAGAATATTAGTTATCCATGTTAGAAGGGGATCTGTTTGATGAACCTATCAACAATATTCATCTCCGAAAATTCTATGCTTAAAAATCCTACTACATGGTGCAAACTTCTGAAAACTATTTTCTTGGTGAAAACCTGGCAAATAGGCATCTTGGCAAACACGAAAATACAAAAAAAAAAAAAGAGAAGAAAGAAAAACGGAAAAATAAGAAAAATACAAAAAAACACAACGGGTGTAATCAAAGCATATGGTGAAAACCTAGAAATAGGCATCGTATGTGATTCTAAGATCAGCTTTTCCATCTATCTCGATATATATCAGGATCATTAGTCTGGCAGTCAGTATCATTTCATATCCTATCATTTGTTTGGCCGTCTTTGCATCCATATCAAAATCATTTTCAAATAGTCAACATATCACTCTATAGCTTGGGGGGGCAACATCTAGATATCATTAGGGGCCATACAAACGTATCAATTTCAACAAAGGACAAACAACAGTATACTTAAAGGAAAAAACCAAGATCAAAGCATAATATCAATCATCGTCAGAAAGCATCAACCATTCATATCATATCGAAAATCCAAAAACATGTCAAAAAGTTAAGTCTAAAATCTCAAAAATCCAAAAAAAACATAAGTCTGTGTCATTCAAACTACGTGGTCTCTACATGTGTAACGTAGACAAGGCTAATCTTTGATCAGCCCCCGAGGCCCCTAAGATAGGTTAGTAGGTTAGGTCTCTAGTCAAAATCTCGAAAATCCAAAAAGATGTCAAAATCAGGATGGATGATCTAAAATCTGAATAATGAATGAAACACTCTCAGTAAACAATGGATATATTATACTTTTTGATTATCATATCTTTAGAGTAACTCGATGATGTTTTGAACTAGAGGAACAAGAAAAAAGAATGATATTTTTATTGTTTGTTGTATGTATGATAATCATATAAATGTGTGAATTGTGGGGGGATGTGCTATGCAAATGTATCACTGATGACATTCAGAACTCACACACTCAAATGATTATCTCTACCTATTTTACGCAATAAATGCTCAAATGCTTGTGTTCGATTGCAATATCAAAAATCATGAAAGTAATACTCAGGTCATCATTGGTCTAACACATACCATTGACGCTTGTATTCATTTTCAACATATAATAAAGCTCTATTATGATACCAAGCACAAAAAGACTGTTAAAATGACATCTGTTTTGCATATCATTGCATGATTAAATTAGATTGCATTCATCATCATTCATTACCTGCAGAGTATTTACTGCATAAAGCATTCCAATCAATGATTATCTAATCTATAAATAAAACTGAGTATACTTGACATAAAGTCCAAAAATCATCAAAAACATGTAAAAGCCACCATTGCATCATTTAGTATCATCTACCAACATCATATGCATACATCATTTACCATCCATACATTTAATAAATGAAATCATGTCATTCTTATTATTACACCCATCAAAGATCATTCATCATAAGATCATTTCATAAAATAAAAAGCATTTATCCAGCCATCCAACATATTATCACATCACATCATTTATCTATATATCATATTCTACACATGCATTTATCGTTGCATCATTGCATTCAAATATAATCAATTCATATACATCATCACATTTAGATTTAAATCAGCACAAAATCATATAATAAAAGCATTCATCACATAGAAATCATAAAGCCATCGTCATATCACATCAACTGCATCTCATATATATATATCACAAATGTCAAGTATACAATGAAAGTCTGGACTACAAAATACATGATCAACAATGAGCTACAATCATAATATACATCATAGAGGATCACAATGGCATCTATGACCTGCTACTACCAGAGTGAGCAGGCCCACCAGGACCTGTACCACCACCACCCCAAAAAGGACCCGGATCTCTGGAATCTCTACATGGAGGCTGTGTCACCCCCTCACTGACTATCCGTGTATGAATCTGCCCAGATCTCGATGGGGTATAACTGACTCGACGCTCGGTAGGCACTGCATCATGATATCAACCTCTATAGAACTCTGCCTCTAGGCCAACCCAGATAACCTCTCTCATATAATCACCTATAGAGGTGCCATCGGCCAATCTCTGGAGAGTATCCGCTGTCTCTAGTGCCCTCTCGGCAATCTACCGAGCATTGTCTTGCTCAACCGTCAGGGTATCAACCTATGTTTGCATGGTGGCTAACTGCCTCTGTACCTATGCTAAGGCCTGTGCGTGAGCTTGTCCCTAGGCCTGCATCTATGTCTGAGTCTGCACAAGCATACCCCGAGCCTGTACCAACTGCCCCTATAAAGTCTGGACCTGTGCCTGGAGCCCAGCTATCTACCTCTGCTGCCCGACTACTGGCACTGTCACTGCTTGCCTCTTGCGAGGCTTGCTAGAAGAAGGAGCACTGTTGATGCTTGGCCCTGCCCCTCTGTCTCCTCCACTACCGCCATCACTATCATCGCTACTACTGTCAGAGCTCCCGCTGCTCCCTGAACTATGGCCTGATGAAGAATCCTCTCCACCCTTGTTGTCTACAGAACCCTCGGTTACATCTCCCTCTATAGGTAAAGGTGCTGGCTCATTAGGGATAGTAATACGAGGATGGAGGACCAAGGCCAAGAAGGCTGCATACTCTTTTGTCACAGCTGCCTCAAAGATATCATTCCGCATGTCCCAAGGAGATGGTCGTAATGCTCTGTACCCCTCTACAAGAACATCATATGACAGTGTAGGACCCCAATCAGGAATATCCATTCATCGTCATGCATAGTGGGCTACTCCCTGTGGCATGCACTCAACAATACCATACTATCTGTATACCCGACAAAGTAAGAATCTCTCTAATACAAATGGAGTCCGACCAATGAGGTACATAGAATCACACAAAAACCCCAACACTGCACCATCCTCATCCCACTCCTCGCAGTCAAGGTATGGATGTCAGATAATTGTTTCAGTGTCATCAAACACCCGTCTCCAATGCTCTAACTTGCCCATCCGGGCCTGTGTGAACCGACCTCTGTATCTAAAAACATACGATCTGCCGACCGGTCTGTCTGCAGCTGGAAACAACCGACAAATAGAAAAATGCTCCCAAGCCCACACTTGTAGCAGGGTCATCCCTGTTGATAAACTACGTTCATCTAAGTACACAATCGAGTGTAGATCATGATAAAGATGAGCTAGCATGCACATCCCCCACGCATATCTGGTACCATGTACCATCATGCTCTCAAGCATCATACCCCAGCCAACGAGGAATCCCTTTGACCTATGATCAGGGCAAAGGAAACCTCCAATGAATCTAGCTAGCACTACTGGTAGTTTTGCATAAGAATCCGCGATCCTCCGCCATCGAATGCTTGGACCCTCTATGTCCTGATCCTAAAAAACTCTATGAAGAGCATCTCTGCTGCTGGTCCCATGAGAATCATAAGTAACAATCTCCCTCATAAATGGAATGCGCAAAATATGCCACATCCTCTGGTGTGACTGTCATCTCACTGGTGGGTAGGTGAAAGGTGTTGTGGTCACTATGCCACCTCTCAGCCAACGTAGTCAACAGACCCCGATTAATCCTAATTTGGGGAATATCAAGCAAGCTCGTAAGGACACAATGGCCTATCACCAGAAGCTCATCTGGTGTTAGATGAGGTATCAAGTTTGTTGTCTGAGGAAACCTCTCTCACATCTAGAGAGTACCCAGATCCTCCTATAATCCAAACAAAAAAATCTACAATCAGTTAACTATGTCAAGAGATAATAGGTCATTCTACTATCAAGTCTATTTCAAAAGCTTTGGTATGAATTTTCGATCAAAATTCATAGGCGAACATCAAACCTCACCTATCATGAGGTTCTCAAATCATCAACAGACCTCACCTATCATGAGGTTCATAAAAAAATTATCTAGATCTCGCATATCATGAGATTTATCAGATATTGAATCATTTCCTCCCCTATCACGAGGATCATCAATAAATAGGATTTCTTCTCGCCTATCATGAGAGTTAGTCTTATTTAAATCATCAAATCCAACATCGAGAATTTGGATGCCAATCATACCAATCAGAAGAATGGACATGATCGAAATTGACGAAATCAAGGTTCACTAAGTCAAAATCTTCAATTTTGACATGGAAGCGCTAAAACAGGCTTCCAAAGCGCTAAATCCTAAAAGTGCTACTTTATCAGCCAAAAGCGCTAAATCAGGGACCTAAAACGCTAAAACCTTGAAAGCGCTATTTCAACACCTAGAAGTGCTAAAACATGCTTCTGAAGAGTTAAAAGTCCCGAAGCGCTACTTTTTCGCATCAAAGCACTACAACAGTTCGTCAAAGCACCGTTTTACCAGAAGCGCTAGAATAAACCCTAGAAGCACTAATTCACCGACTCAAAGCGCTGAAAGTCTCAAAGCGCTAAAATCCGGCTTCAAAGTGCTAATTCTTGACTCCTAAAAATTACAATACCACTTGGAAGCGCTAGAATTTTTAACGCAAGCGTTAAAATACCTACTAGAATTGCTACATCGAAATGTAAGCACTACAGCGCAGCTCGAAAGCGCTAAAACAGACCTAGACATGCCTAGAGGGTAAAAAGCATAAAAAATAGAAATGCCCGAATTTCGAGGAGGTCGAGGGGTACATACCAGAGGTCCATATGTAGGCGGCCATCGGTGATGTCGAACGCGCTCAAATCGGTGAGTGTGGTAGGGGATAGGCATCTCGCTCCAGCTGGCAGAAAAGTCTTTATCACTAAGATTTTTGAACTCAAAAAGAAAATATGACTTTGAAAATGACCTTTTAGCACTATTTATAAGTTTTGAAAAGGTATTTTTGATGGATTTTATTACAGTTTGATTAATGTTATCCATGAAATTAATTATAACTCATCAGAGGGCTCTTTTCTTCATCATTTGTCGGGAGATAAATTATTTTATTATTGAAACATCATCGAAACATCGGAAAATCATTAAAAAAATTGAAAAATTATAAAATTATAAAAAAAAATTCTTCAAATCATTAATTTATCTCTCGAGGGGGCATATTGTCATCAAATCATCTGAAAATCAAAATCTGGGGCATGTCTGGGGCACACGAAATTATTTTTATAGCATTGATCTTGGCAGTAGCAGCAAAATTTTCTTTGAAGCAACATGTAAACACATCACTTCGAAGAGGGGCAAAATCTATACACCTAAAATTGGTCTAGAGCATCTGATTAATTAAATACAAATTATTTGATTAATTATCCTATTTTCCTCTACTATTGAATAAATAGAAATATTTATTTATATAGTTCACATTTAACTTTGTCTTAATTAAATAAATAAAATTAAATACTTTGTTCAATTTAATTATCATTTCCCTATTTCAATCTACCACATCCATCTTAAATTAATTAAATAAAGACAAAAACATTTTATTCATTAATTGTCATATTCTTCTGTCTAATTTAATAAACAACTATCCTATAGTTTGCTTTATTAAATTATTTATCCCTCTTTTGCTAATTTAAATAAATCAAAATATTTGAATTATTGCACAAAGAATATTCCACCCATATTCTCTCAAAAATGAATTAGATATCTTATGTCTAAACCATGTCTAAAATATGTCAAAATTAATTGATTGAAACTTCACGGGAAGTTTTGGAGATAAATTGGAGACAAATTTGGAATTTGATCTCTCAATCCTCCTCCATCAATCCTTCCTCTTCTCTTGCCTGGTGTTTTCATGGGTAGAGACAATCTTCATCTCTCTCTCAATCTTCTTCATCTCTCACCATTCAATTCTCCAGATTGAATCCAAGCCTCTCAAAGCTTTCCATGTGCATCTCTACAACCAAGAAATCTATAAATAAAGCCTCATTAAACCAAGAAAAAGATCCAAATAATCAGGTTTATGCACTCTTACTCTGCAGGAATTCAAGCATCAAGCATTCACACATCAAGCATATCCAGCAATCAAGTTTCAATCATGGCTGCCTCTTGTAGCTACAATTATCTGTTTCACATCAATATCATGCTAGTTTAATTGATTTATCATTTAGCATTATATTATCATCATCTCGTTCTTCAGATAGTCATTTTAATAGTCTTATTTGCTTACACAATTTGAGAGCAATTTAGATTTAATAAATCTTTGGAAATAGAGAGCAATATGACGCTTTCAATTGATTACTTTGTTGAATCGATTCAATTTGTTTAATCATTGATATAATGTCGTATTAAGAAGTGTTTTAATCTTGTTTACTTATTCACACTTACAATTACAATAGTGATTTCGTGTCAACTTGGTACATGTTTGCATGATTACTTGCTATGTCTAAGTTATAGTTGAAAGAATTCAATGTGCTTTCATTCCTATCAAAAAATAATTAAAAATCCTATGCATTTTGAAGAAGAATGATTATAAGAAACTTTTCCTTCAAACATTGAAAGAGACCCAATTCTACATCAAGACATTCTAAAATATTTACACAACTAAAGAGTGTCATATTTGATTGAATCCTTGACTATAAAGTTAGTCTAAACAATGGAGCAACCAAAGAGTACATGATCCTTTGACTACACAATTTTCCCCAATTACGTTTAAATAGTTTGAATCCTTGATAGAAAGCAAGAAACAAAGAATTAAACAATTTGAATAGAAAAAAGTGTACAATGTGCCAAATCAATATTACATGCTCGAGGTTAGATTTATTCAGAATATAATTGATCCAAAAAATTTGAATCAAAGAAGTTCATATCTACATGGAGTTTCAACAGAAAGCTACACAACAAGAACATTTATTTTCCCATACTTGTACATAATTTCTGCTACATCGAATATTAAAAATAATTTTTTTTAAGAAAAATATTTTAATTCTTCACATTTTTTTTTGAAATTTAATATATTCAATTAATTATTTTTTGTTAATATCAATTAATCTGTCTAAATAACTTTGTTTATTTGAGCAAAACTGAAAAATAACATCCCAACAAAAGAACGGCTCAGAATGAGAAGAAATTTAAATGCTAACAGAGAGCAGACTAGATAACTTATTAAGATAATTGTTATTTTCCCTTACAATGATGAAGATTAACTTAAAAAATTATGGTACTTGACAATATCTTAACCTTTCATTTAAGTTGATCTCTGCAGGACTCAACAATTTGACGACGCTCTTGCAGAGAGTAAGAAAAAATTAAAATGTTAAAGATATCTATAGATTAGAGAAAAATTTACTAAAATATATACCAGTAGTTAAGCTGCACTAAATATAAGGAGGTGGCAGAATGTCGTAGAGGTTATTAAGTTAAAGTTTATTTAAGGTTAAGCTAACAAACTTTCTTAATTTAACAGAGCGTATTGAGTTATTTGTAGGATAGTTTAAAGAAATTGTTCTAGAGCGTCTCTCTGATGGGTTTTAACAATAAATAAACAAAAATTACTAGGGGTTATGCAATCAGTCCAAAACATATATATTTGCATCTGTCTAAAAAGAAGCGGATCTTATCTGATGATTTTATAATATAATAAGTATCAAACATTAGAGATTATTGAGGACATAATTGAAAATTTTATTGAACTTACTAGTCACCATAGTAAACGTATCAGGCAGCGATAAATAGAAAGAGAAAAGTATTTTAGATTCTCTGAGGCCAAAATCCATGAAGCATGTCAGACACTTTCTAAGTTCAAAAACTAACATAGTTCTGTAGTTCAATAACCAACAATAGACATGACTAAACATCAGAGCCCAAATACCTACAAACGAAAAGAAAGTAAATGGCGTAGCAACATCGATGTTATAATTGTTTCTGCCCATACTACGCAAATTCGTTTCTTGTTCACCTGAGGGAGGCTGTCAACAATGCTGAGCATTGCTTTCTCAAGCTCGCCAAATTTGCAAAGCTGTCCACAACACAAATTTTTAATGATTGGCAACCAAGTTGTGAGAAGAGAAATTCGAGAAGCTCTTGAAATTATATCTTTCTGTCTCCTGTGGCCTTCATAAACCAGATCATAGTGCAGAACGCATCTTCACTACATTGTCTGTATGTGTCCCAGGCAAGCTCCTTTACATGCTTCATAAATTCTGGATCTCCAGCAAAAGCGATGAATGCAGCTTCGAGTATCTCTCCCTCACAATGCTCGATAAATTTAGAGAGCGACCTTATCGCGGAGAAATTACGAGAACTGATGGATGATTTGAACTCTCGCAAAAGCACACGCCCGCATACTTCCACAACTTCTCTACATGAATTTCCCTCGAGGATGCCCATTATATATTGCTTAGCGATTTCCCGGCTCCTGGTGACCTGATGGTGACCTTGAATGAGAGAGACCATTTGATTGATAATCCCTTCCACAAAAATCATATGGTCATCGTCTTCTTTATCTAGCCTGGCCGCTAGGTCTGGTAGAGATTTCAATCCCAGAGAAGGGAGCACATCTCGAATTTGGGATTCTTGATCAGCACTCCAACGAACTGCTTCCAAATATTGCATGCATTCATCGACCAACAACTCAGAAGCAATTGAAGGAATAGCAAGGCATTCCTCAACGTTGAAGAAGTACACCCGCTCGCCATACATGAGTTCAATGCACTTTAAATAGTCATCAAAGTTATGAGAAGTAATTACCCTTATTTCGGTTGGTTTACCCGATGAGCAGGGCTCGCGCATCTTGACTTCGAAAAACTCCGATGTTTTGAGAATCACAGAATGGACATAAACTAGATTTCTTTCATGATTTTTCTTTCTTGGGCTCGTCAACCATAATATGACATCTGCAGAGGCTAGGGATCCGAATCGAAGCTGAGCTTCTTCCATTGCTAAATGGATACGGGTTTCGACATCCCTTGTAATGGTTCCGCTCCTTTTCATGAACCTTTTTCCTCTGTGCGTGCGAGGAGGTTGAAGCGAGAGGGACTTATCTTAATTCGTGTGTCACAAAGCTTAAGTGAAAGGCATTTATCTTAATTCGTGTGTCAAAAGTTCAAGTGGAAGGCATTTATTTTAATTCGTGTGTCACGAAGTTGAAGTGAAAGCCATTTAGTGAGTTGAGGTCGGTTTGGAACATCATTCATGTAAGAGATTTTGTTTAATTTATTTTATCGATTTGTGTGTTCTTGGTATTTCATTCATCTATTTTTATATATATCAAATATATATATACCTAAAAGAATTGATAGTGGAGAGGAGTTGATACATTTGCACTTTAAGTTCACATGTGGAGTGCCATGTAGATCTCTTGGAAAAGTAATTTTTAAAATAAAAAGTCTTTTTTTTTTGTGTTTTTACATAACACGTGTAAATAGTCAATCTGGTCAAGGTGTCAAAAAAATGCCTATTTGGCCATGTGACCCATATGTACATGGGCCCACCCCCACAAGTTGTGAGGCACGAAAAATAAAGTGGACATTGTCATCACGTCGCATAGTTTCAGGTCACCACCCTTTCAGTCTAGTTGTTCGTACTAATCACCTGTCGCCCCCACTAGTTCTTTTGTACAATCACGTTTAATGTGTGTCATCTTACCTCAAGGACATGTCACACAAATTCTAAGCACTTCTGAATTGAATGCTCTTACTACCTCACACAACTTGCCAACTTTCTCCCCTCTCTTTCTACCATCTTCTCAACCATTCTTTGCAAACAGACCTAAAAGGTATTGACTTAAATTCTCTTCAATTTCAATCACGCCACCACTACATGTTACACTCAAATATCGGTCTCGCTTCAACTAGCCCCCAGTACATGTTATACCCTGATAGTGGTATCCCTTTGAGCTTTGCCATACATACTCCCTCATTTTTTGGTGCCATTGCAAGGAAGACATTGTTGCAAGTAATCACTCCTTTTTTGTGTGCATGTGATTTATTTAGTTTATAGTCTTCATTTGCATGTAATTTGGTTTGCATTCATGGGATTGCATGTTTTCTAGTTTGCATGCTTGAATTTTTCCACGTGTAAGATGACAAGCTCAAAACATGTCCACTGAAAACAACGAAAATCCCTTGGTAGCACCCATTCAACGCAGGTGAGGTTCAAACGTCACTAAGGCCTTACCAGTCTCCTTTTTTGTTTTTATCTTCTCTTACATAATTTTTTTTGGTGTTTGTTGATATTTTACAGATTGTGAGGTGAGGGTGCTTCTGTATAAACTTCCAAGTATGTATGAGCACTATATTATGTTCACAAACACACTAAAAGTTTTTTTAGGAGATTAATCTTATGTTCAAGCATGACTATCTTTTTCATAATGGTTTAATCTTTTTCAATTGAGTAAGATAAATATTGTTAGTTTTTTCAATGACAGATAAATTTCGAGGTGTTCTCTTTTTTATGGATTTTGCTTCATCTATTCAGTGAGATTAAATATTGTTTTTTTTTCATTTGCATATATAGATTTGGGTGTGTTCACTTTTTCATGGGTTCTACTTCAACAATTTAGAGACTTGATAAATAATGTTGCCTTTTTCGGTGCCATAGATAATTTTGGGGGTGTTCTCTTTTTCATAGGTTTTGTTGAACATCAATTCAGTCAAGTCAATGTTATTTTTTTTCAGTGTCATAGATAAATTAGGGTATGTTCTCTTTTTCATATGTTCTGCTTCAGCAATTCAGTCGGGTAAATGTTTTGTTCATTTTCAATGCACCATAGATAAATTAGGGGGTGTTCTCTTTTTCATTTCAATCATAAATATTGTAGGTTTCATTGGTGTCATAGATAAATTTTGGGTTATTCTCTTTTTCTTATGTTTCCCTTCATCAATCTAATGAGATAAATTTTCTAGGGTTTCTCGGTACAATACATAAATTTGGGGGATTTCTCTGTTTTGTAGGTTCTTTTTCAACAATTTAGTCACAAAAATATTGTTGGTTTTTTTAGGATAGAGATAAATTTGGTAGTGTTCTCTTTTTCATAGGTTTTGTTTGGTAAATTCAAGCAGGTAAAAAAATTGTATTTTTAGCTACCATGGATAAATTTGGGGGTGTTCTCCTTTTCATAGTTTGTGCTTTATCAATTCAATCGGGTAAATATTATAGGCATTTATAGTGACATAGATAAGTTCAGAGGTGTTGTCTTTTTGATAGGTTATGCTCCATCGATTCAGTCAGGTTAATATTGTAGGTTTTTCAAGACCATAAATAAATTTGGGGGGATTCTCTTTGTCATTGGTTATGCTTAATCAATTGAGTTGAGTAAATATTTTAGGTTGTTTAGAGCTACCATGGATAAATTTGGGGGTTTCTCTTTGTCTTTGGTTTTGTTTCATCAATTGAGTCAATAAATATTCTAGTTTTTTTAGATGTCATGGATAAATTTGGGGTGTTCTATAATTTTTCATAGGTTTTGCTTCATCAATTTAGTAAGTTTAATATTTTTAGTTTTATTGGTGCCATGCTTAAATTTGAGGGTCTTCTCTTTTTCATATATTTTACTTCATCAATTTAGTAAGGTTAATGTTTTTTATTTTATCAGTGCTATGGATATATTTTGGGACACGTTCTATTTATCACAAGGTTTCCTTCATCAATTAAGTGAGGTAAATATGGTAGGTTTTTTGGTGCCATATATAAATTTCAGAGTGATCTCTTTTTCATAGGCTATGATTCATCAATTCAATCAAAAAAATTATTGTAGATTTTAGGTGGCATGGATAAAATTAGAGGTTCTCTCTTTTTCATAGGTTCTTCTTCATCAATATAGTGAGGTAACTATTGAAGCTTTTTTAGGTTCCATTAATAAATTTGGGGGGTTTTATTTTTCATAGGTTCTTCTTCATCAATTCAATGAGGTAAGTATTGTAGGTATTTTAGTGTCATAGATAAATTTGGGGGTGTTCTCTTTCTCATAGGTTCTAATTCATCAATTCAACCAAAAAAAATTTTATAGCTTTTTTAGGTGCCATGGATAAATTTGGGGGTGTCCTCTTTTCCATAGGTTATGCTTCATCAATTTAGTTAGGTAACTATTGAAGATTTTTTGTGGGTCATTGATAAATATGGGGTTGTTCTCTTTTTAATAGGCTTTTCTTCATCAATTCAATCAGGAAACTATTGTAGCTTTTTAGGTGTCATTGATAAAATTTGGGCGTGTTCTCTTTTTCATGATTTTCTCTTCATCAATTCAATCAGGTAATTATTGTAGCTTTTTTAGGTGTCATTGATAAATTTGGGGGTGTTCCCTTTTTCAAAGGTTTTGTTTCATCAATTCAGTGACATAAATATTGTAGGTTTTTTAGTGCCATAGAGAATTTTTGGGGTGTTCTCTTTTTCATAGGTTTTGATTCATCAATTCAATTTGTTGGTTATTTTTTAGGACCAAACTTAATCTCAATCACTATCTATGGATATGCCACAATACAATACTAAATAGTGTCAAGGAATGGCCAACACACAAGTAAGGATTCTTAGGCCCTTACTTCTACTCTTCCTAGGAGGGTAATCCTAGCAATGATCACATAATATTCTTGTGCCATTTATATCAATAACATTGCAATATGCATAAATATTTCTCATATAGAGGCTCATCTAGTAGACATATTAAAGAAATGGGATGCTTCCTACTAATAGTTAACATTTAGAGCATGAGAATGGTAACACCGTATATCTTTCTAACCCATTTATACGAATTTGATTTAATGAATGGTCAATGGTTGAGTAAATCAACACAACATGACATATCAACATAACTTAGACTAGTGCCTCATCTTTGGATCAAAGTTAATGCTAATACCCACATAACATGACAGTAATTATCACATATGACATTATTTGAAGCTTTTAAACATTGCATTATGATCTTCCAACATTATATCTTAACCATTACTTCTTACTAGCATCCTATCCCTCAATTTAATATAAATTTATAGTCTTATTCAAGCATTTATATTAATTCTTTGAATTAATGACCAAGAAGAAAACCATACGTCCATTGGAGATCAAGAGAAACAAATATAATAATAATTTGATTATATTATTCATAATCTATAAAACTAGTACATAAGAGAGTAAATGGTGTCTAACTTGCACTATTTTTGTTCTATAGTGTTATTATTACTATCAATATTATGTATGCATATTGACAGACTCAAACCAAATACTTATCACTAAACTATTTAGTATCCCTTACAATTCCCTATGTGACCAGCCCTAGAACAACCAACCACCCAACAAACCTTGTAACCAACCCTGAAAACCCATTTATAGAGATATGGGAGTGACAAGCATCAGATAAAAATTATAAATACAATTTAATTTTCATGTGCCAGTTAATTTCATTCTAAATTCAAAGATTCCCCAGGTAGTTACATTTAATCATTACAAAATAGGTGGAAACCAAAATCAAAACTCCATGCAGTACGTTCAAAGAAGACCAGCCTACCTTCCAAAAGGCATCATTGGCTATTGCAGTAGCTCCAAAAACGCTCATCCACGTTGATCAAATAAGATTCTCCATTAGCACCCAAAACACAAAATCATATTTTAATCAATAAAGGCATATTTTCCATCGAATTAATGGAGTCCAACACCTCTCATTTACACTAGCCATAACAGTTTCCACATTAGTATCAAAGACAAAAAAACCATATGCTTGCTAAAGAGGACAAGTTTGCTATAGTGGCCATGATGTCATCAAAAACAAAAGTAGAGTTGGGGCACTACTTTGATTTGTCAACATCAAAGTATGCTCTCCTGCTTTGTTTTTGTGTTGAAATTGGAGAAGCAACTACTCCTCCCTCATTAGAATCCTCATGTGGCACTAGAGTGAGCAAGTAATGGCCATACTTTGGGTCAGTATCTCCTTCATCACCTGAAGGGTTGTTTGAAAGTTCAATGGTAGAGTTGTGTCATCCCATGTAAGTCTTGTGATACATGTTCCTCTTCTTTGTTTCCCTCATAGGCTTGACTGACTCTTTCTTTCTAAACTTGACCAATTCTTCTGAAACAATCGTGCTCCTCAAATTATAGGTTTTCTTGACAACACTCTTCTTATTTTTCCATGGGAACTCCTTTTTCCCTTTAGTGTTGTGAGAGCTCTCGGTATGCCAAGTTTATTTTTAGGAACATCATCCTAAGATTCAAGAAGACTAAGTCTCCTTGACCTCTGGACCAGCTTGACAGACCCACTTGGTTCACCCATTTTCACAGATGACAGAATGATAATAGAGAGACTCTTAATTATAGGTAGACTTTTACTAGTTTTCTCTTAGAAAGATTTTGCAGAATAAAACACTCAAAGCATTCACCACCCTAGGAACTAACCCAAAAAATAACTCGTATGAAATTGAAACAAGAAAGTATGAGAACTTACGCTATCTCACTATCTCTACAACCTCCTACACTATCCTCTTCACAAACTCAAACTTAATTCCTAAGCTTCTCATTGCAAACTGTGATGAAAAATATGGTTGTTGATCCTCATTATACTGAAAAATTCAAGTGTGCTTACCATTAATTCTTGAAGAAAGCTTGTGCGAACAAGCTGACAATGAGCTGGTTGATTTTTGAACCTCAGTCATCGATTAGACATTCAATTAAATTAACAGATAATTACAATCAAAGTAATTAATTATGAAGAGGCTAACTGATACCCTTTTCCAATCAGAAAAGCCAAAGTGGATATACATCCACTCTGTGTGCACACTTAATTACCCATTTAGCATTAAAGAAAGACACATCATCTCCAATTTTCTCACTCGCCAATGGGAATTAATCCACTTGTAGCTCATCTTAATGGGAGGATGAGGAGAGATCTTGATTTGATCTCAAACCCTCAGACCATACTCTGCCTTAATTCAATATTACCTTCCCTCATGTACAAATCCCTGACAAAAATAATGGTCGAGATCAAAAACTACTCATTTCATCTCGAACATGTGCCTAAGAACTTAATTATTTCTCGCACCCTTAGTCCTTCATGTCTTCCTTGGAAAAATTTATTTGCATTTAACCCCTACTAGTGTTTATTCAAACCTTCAAATTGATCCATGCGTCAATCGATCGTTGCCCTGTTGAGGAATGAGAGGTACAATTAGGCCCATCTCAAGATGTCGAGGAGCGGTCAAGATTAAACCACTTATCCCACCATCAACCATCAATCTTTGCTCCATGAAGCGTTCACCATCTCCAAAGCTAAGAAGGTCCCTCCAAGAAACAACAGGTGTCAATCACCCGATCCCCCATTGAGATTTCTTTAATATAAAATAAGATTGGAGGGGGAAGTGGGGAATAGTCAAGATGAAGAAAAATCGCCCCATGATCACTGTCGATTCCACCTTAATATTGCTCACATATTATTTTAAAGGTACCAGACCCATCGGCGTAAAAGATACATGGCTCGCTCCCTATTTGCTCATGTGATTTTTTTATTGAGGAATAAAACAAGATGGGGAAGTGGGGAATGGTGGCGATTTACTCGATGATCAAATGACAAATAAAGAATCTACTATATGCACATGCCGAAAATGTTAGTCTTAAGAAAGGGCTATTATTAGGTGGATGATAGATAGGGACATAACATTTATGGTTAAAACCTTACGCGAACATATATTTTTTAAGACCCAAGATTAGATCAAGACAAAGTATTTGGAAGAGATTGACCCTAACTAAAATAAGGAAGTGATTTTAATACAACTGTGGGCATCGATCGACCACTAGGACCAAGGGGCCAGTAAAAGAATGAACCCGACCACATAAGTCACAACTTAAATGACCAAGAACCTGTAAAAAAAGGTCAACTATAGATTAGAATTTTTGCAAGGATGAAGGCTTAAGGATTATTTAGGAAGGATTTTACGAAACATAAACCCCTAAAGTTTTTTGAAGAGAGATAAAACACTAAGGCCCAGGACAAGGGATCATCCCCCGACTTGTAGAAATTTGAGATGGAGCACAAAATTTTAGGGGTTCCATTAGTGCCTCCTATTTGAGACACATGCCTCTAGTAGGCATGGTGAGATCCGAGAATCAAAGGTTGAAGTAGACCGGTCGCCAAGAACCAAAAACCAAGACCTACCCAGACTAGGCAAGATGTCCACACCAAAACAAGCAAACATATGTGATGGAATCCCTAAAAATATTCATGTTCTATCTCAAAATCCTACTAAATTTTGGGTTAGGTTAGTATCGAAGGGCTTAGGGTTTTTTTGCTATCATTTCTCAAGGGTTTATGTCACATGGGACCCTCTAAAAAAAACCCTCAAGATTATGTCCTTGTGCCAAGGTTTTAATTTGTCATTGACTCCTTACTGTCGATTCTCGATCTTTCAAGCCACATTTTATGCCATTGGAACCCATGAAATAACCGACCCTTTGGTCTAGTTTTATCGGTTTTCATACATTGGTTCATTACTTTAATATTTATGAACTCATGCTAAATATTCCCTGTTGAAATCCTTAAGTCATAAATCCCATGGGTTTTGGTCTCATTGACCTAGTCAGGCCCCTATCTTAAAACTAACATTTTCACATGTACAGATATTAAGTGCTACGTTGACCATTCGATCATCATGACCATGTCACCACCGTTCCATGTGTGCCTATGCTATTTTATTGTCATGGGCTATCAGGCATAAGCTATGTGTTTTGTGCATTGGAAAGCCCGATGTCTTTGTTAAAAATTGTGGGCAGTATTAAAGGAAAATCGATAGTGGTCGTTGAGTGATGTGGCTACATCTTAGCCGCTCCCTGTCACCTTCTTCAATTTTATTTTTCATTAAAATAATCACATGAGTGGATGGGTAGTTGCCGCATGTCTTGTCTAACAGTGGGCCCAATGTTTCCAAGTGATCAATAGGTGGAGCTTTGAAGAGAATCAATAGTTGATAGCAGGTGACATGGGTCAATCTTGATCACTCCTCGCTATCCCATATGGATCCCACCCCTCCTACCTAGTTCTCAATGGGCTAACGAAAAATTGCCACATGGAATAAGTTGAGGGGCATGAAAGATAAAGTTTGCACTACTAAAGGAAGGTATAATGCATGTGTTTGAGATCTTGTAATCTGAGTTTTTAATTATGTCAAAGGAATAAGGCCGCAAGAATTTGGTCTAGGAATAAGGTATGGGTATATCAAGGTTGTGATATTTAATCCCAACCCTTCCCCATCTCCCCAATGATGAAAATTCCATGTCCAGGTTAAGATGCATAAGGGCAAGGGGAAGAATGCACGTGGGTTCTTGCTGCAACGACAAAGAAATGGTGGAGCCTATAGATCACTAGCAAGTGGTTCCATATGGTATACTGTCATTTGATGAATATTACAGCTATGTATAGTCATATTTTTCAAATCAAGATGATCAAATCTGGATTGCCCATCAGTTAACTCACCTACACAATTAATGGTTGGCATTCAAATTTTAGTTTGAGGGAAAGTAAGTCATTTTGGTTCATATGAGTGAGCATTAATAGTGAAAGGACATCAAGCTACCAAAGCAAGAGGTTGCATGGGCTATTAAAATATGTCTTAAATTATAATTGAGCATTGTGAAGCTCATTGTACACACTTGAATCGCTCATGCTACAATTTTCAAGCTTGTCTTATGTTGAGGTTAGGGTTGAGGGTTGAGGTATAGTGTTCAGGATTGAGGGTATAGGTTTAAGTCTATAGGGTATTAGGATTAGGGTTTAGTATATTGGGTACATAGGGTTGAGGGTTTAGGTTTTAGGTTTTAGGGTTCAAGGTTTAGGGTACAAGGTTTAATGTAGGATTTATGGTTTAATTATAAGGTTAAGGGTTTAGGGATAATGTTTAGGGTTTACGTTATAAGCTTTAGGTATAGGATATAAGAATGAGGTTTGAGGGTGTAGGGTTTAGGGTTTAAGGTATAGGATTGAGGGTTGAGGGATATTGTTCAAGCTTTCAAGGGTATAAGGTTAGGAGTATAAGGTATAGGGATTAGGGTTTAGGATATATTGGTTATAGGGTTGAGGGTAATAGGTTTAGGGATTAGGGTGTAGGGTACAAGGTTGAATTTAGGGTTTAGGGTTTAAGTATAGGGTTGAGGTATAATGTTTAAGGTTTACAGTATAAGGTTGAGGGTATAGCTTATAGGGTTGAGGGATGAGGGTTTAGGGTTGAGGGTTGACAGATAGTGTTTAGGGTTGAGGGATGAGGGTTTAGGGTTGAGAGTTGAGGGTTGACAGATAGTGTTTAGGGTTGAGGATATAGGGTTAAGTGTTTGGGATATAGGGATTAAGGTTTAGGATATACGGTATAGGGTTGAGGGTATTGGGCTTAGGGTTGAGGATTTAGGCTACAAGGTTGAATGTAGTGTTGAGGTTTTAAGTATAGGATTGAGGATTGAGGAAATAAGGTTAAACTATATAAGGTAAAAGGGGATTAGGGTTGAGGATACTGCATATAGGATTTAGGGTGTAGCATTAAGGGTATAAGGTATAGGGTTAAGGGTTGAGAGTGTATGGTTTAGGGTTTAAGTAGAGGGTTAAGGGATAATGTTCATGGTTTAGGGTATAAAGTTAATGGTATAGGGTATAAGGATGATGTTTGAAGGTGTAGGATTTATGGTTTAAGGAATAGGTTTAAGTTTTGAGTGATAGTGTTCAGGGTTGAGGGTATAGGGTTAAGTATATAGGGTATAGGCATTAGGGTTTATGATATTGGGTATAGGGTATAGGGATTAGGGTTTAGGATATTTGGTATAGGGTTGAGGGTATTGGGTATAAGGTTGAGGGTTTAGCTTACAAGGTGGAATGTAGGGTTGAGAGTTTAAGTATAGGGTTGAGGGTTGAGGGTTGAGGGTTGAGGGTTGAGGGTTGAGGGTATAACTTCGTTAAGTGTATTAGGTATAGGCATTAGAGAGGGGAAGAGGGAAGGAGGGAGAGAGAGAGAGAGAGAGGTGAGATAGAGAGAGGAGAGAGGGAGGAAGAGAGATGAGGGTTAAGTGTATAGGCAGTGTTTGTTATATAAAATAATACCTCAAAGAAATGGGGTCTCACAATGATGTACATCACCATGAGACCCCGTTTCTTTGAGGCCTTTTTTATAAAACAAGAACTACCTTGTCAATGTGTCAATGTGGTAGAATTGACAAGGTAATGCTCATTGTATGAATAAATTCCTCAAAGAAATGGGGTCTCATAGTGATGTCCATCACCGTGAGACCCTGTCTCTTTGAGGCATTTTTTCATACAATGAGCACTACCTTGTTAATGTGTCTATGTGTTAGCATTGACAAGATAGTGCTCATTATATGAAAAATGCCTCAAAGAAATGGGGTCTCATTGTGATGTACCTCATCATGAGACCCCATTTATTTGAGGAATTTTTTCATACAATTAAATTCCTCATATAAATGGGGTCTCCTGGTGATGTACATCACTATTAGAACCCATTTCTTTGAGGAATTTTCCATACAACAAGCACTACTTTTTCAATGCTACGATATTGACACATTGACAAGGTAGTCCTCATTGTATGAAAAAAATGCCTCAAATAAATGGGATCTCAGGTGATGTTAATCATACAATGAGCACTACCTTGTCAATGCTATCACATAGACACATTTACAAGGTAGTGCTCATTGTATGAAAAATGCCTCATGGAAATGGGGTCTCAAGGTGATTGTAATCATCATGAAACCCATTTCTTTGAGGTATTTTCCATATAATGAGCACTACCTTTTCAATGCTACCACATTGATGCATTAAGAATGTAGTACTCTTGTATGAAAAAATGCCTAAAATAAATGGGGTCTCACAGTGATACATCACTATGAGACCCCATTTCTTTGAGACATTTTTTATACAATGAGGGTTTAGGGTACAAGATTGAATGTAGGGTTTAGGGTTTATGTTTATGGTTGATGGATAATTCTTAGGGTATAGGTTATAAGGTTAAGGGTATACGGATGATGGTTGAGGGTGTAGGATTTATGGTATAGGGATTAAGATTTATGATATTCAATATAGGGATTTGGAGATTGAGAGAGAGGGTGAGAGGGAGAGAGAGGGAGAATTAAAGAGGGAAGAAGAGAGAGAGTTGATAGACAGAGAAGTAGAGAGTGAAGGAGGAAGGTGGGGAGATTTAGAGAGAGAGAAGGGAGGGAGAGAGAGAGAGAGAGAGGTATATAGGGATATGTTAGATAGAGAGAAGTAGATAGGTAAGGTGGGTGGGAGGAAGGAAGAGAGAGAAAGGGGAAAATCAATAATATTAGATAGGGAAGGAGGGAGGGAGTGAGACAAAGGTGAGATAGAGAGAGGTGGGAGGGAGGCAGGGAGAGAGAATGGTGCTTGATAGAGAGTAGAGAGGGAAGGGAGAGTGAGAGAGGGAGATAGGCAAGAGGGAAGGAGGGAGGGAGAGATAGATATGGAGAAATATAGAGAGAAGTGTATAAGGAAGGAGAGACAGTGAGGGAGAAGTATATAAAGAGAGAATGGTGAGATAAAGAGTAGAGAGGAAAGAAGAGAGCAAGAGAAAGATTGAGAGAGAGAGGATGATGATTGGGAGATTGAAAGAGAGGGATAGATTGGGAGAGAGGGAGAGAGAGGGGAGGGAGGGAGATGTAGATATTGAGAGAAAGAGATAGAGATAAGTATATATAGGGAAGGAGAGATATAAAAGGGCGAGGAGGGAGGGAAAAGTAGAGAGATAGAGAGAGAGAGGGAGAGATAGGGAGGGGAGAGAGGTGATAGTGAGAGGTGATATAGAGAGAGGAGGGAGAGAAGTGAGATAGAGAGTGTAGACACAAAAATAATCCTAATTGACATTATGCACCTAATTCTCATTAATTATCATCAAATTCTTCTATTAATCAAATAAAAAAATTTATTAGATTAATTCGCTAATATCCATCATGTTTAATTAATTAAATAAATTTGTTTAATTAAAACCCTAAAATCCTCTCATCTGATTTAATAAATCAAATTATTTAAATTAAATGTCATAGACCCCTAATCCCTTCAAATTGATTAATTCTGCATTAATTAACTCCTAATCCCCATTACCCATTCTCTAGCTTTTCACTCAATCTTAGTCAAACTAAACCCTTGATTAACTAACCAACTTGCACATGAAAATAATTTCTTTTAATTAACTAAATAGCCCATTTTCCTCACAAAGGCATATTATTTTAGAATATTCCTTCAATAACTCCACTTATTTTACTTTCTTACTCAAATATTAATTCTTCTTACACATGCTTTAATCTCTCTTACATCCTCACCCACATCCTCTTACATATCCAACCACATGTAGTTAATATTCTTACACTCTCAACCATATGCATTAATCTTGCTTACATCCTCTTAACCATGAACATTCCCCAAAATGTGCTCCACCTCCAACCATTAGCCTTGTGACAAGTGTCACAATCTCATTGGATTTCCTTTAATCCCACATTCATCCAATCTCTTCACTATTCAACCCTTCAACCCTATTTATAGAGGGCTTCTATATGAAGAAAGGGTCCAAAACTTGAAGCATTCTCACTGTGTCACCAAAAACTGTGGACTTTGACATTTTTCGATCATTTGGACCTTTGCTTATGGAATTTAGACCATTTTCAACCACTTTTTACATCCCTCCAAGCCCTGTGATGAAGTGATGTAAGGTTTTGTAAAACATTTTCACACTCTCCTAGTCTTTTGATCACCAAATTAACCACTTGTTATGCTATAATGACCCCTTAATACACATACAAATTTTATCTAAGTGAGTTATCATGAGACAACCCCAAAAAATATAAACAATTACATTTTAACAACTGAAAAACAATATAATTTTCCCAGGTGGACTAGGTCCCCACCTTGGGCGACCTAGTCCCATGTGGCATAAATTTCAATTTTAAGTTAATTTCTTTTGGGATTTTGGTCTCTAAAACCCTAAGGTCGGCTTGTATGGTGTTGTTTCAGGAAAATTAGGGCATAACTTGTATAAATAAGCTCCAAAACCATAATTCCTAATTATTCATCACCCATTTTTCCTCACACATAATTCTTCACTCCTCATCCACTTCTTCTTCTCAAGCAAGCTAGGGTTTCACATTCTAGGTCAATAAGACATTATTGTTGAAGCACTCAAGGGTGAAACCTCCATTGCTGCAACTCAAGATCAAACATCATGGAAAGGTAAAATCCATTGTTTCTTGCTTCATTCCATGCTTTAATTCATTGTATGTTCATTTGACTTTATTATCTAAAAGAGGTTTGACCAAGGCAAACCCCTATACTCTAACAATCAACAAGTTTCCCTCTTTGTGTGATTTGCAGGTCTTTTAGGAAGATTTGAAAAGAATCAACATAGAAGATTCTTCAACAAGTTTTCCAAGCTCTATAGGTTTAAGAAACCCTAGTTGAAGCTTGGAAGACCTCCATAGATCTTATTCTGCACTTTCGAGGCCTGACACCTAGAGGAGTAGAAAACACAGACCGATACCTCAAGATTCCACTTTCAGACTTCCCAAAAGGATGAAAGGGACTAGGTCACCTTTAGGGGAAACCTAGTCCCACCATATATGCATTTTTGAGTTTTTGGTGGATCTGAGTACCCTTTTAGAAAAAATTGGTCTTGACAATTTTTCTGGACAAAATGACTAGATTGCCCAAAATAGCGTAAGTTTCCTTCTCAGCTTTTCCAATAGTTTTTCTAGGATTCCAGACCCTCATCTCATTCATCTTAAGCCCTTAGGTGCACATATTTATTTCTATTCATTTATGTAGTTGTTTATTTATGTTTCCTAGGTTATTTTGTATATCATAGTGTGTTTTCCATCATAAATACATTTCTTAGGTTTTATATTTATATTACTAGTTAGTTTATTTTATTCATTTGCAACACTTAGACACACACAAAACAACACATTAACACCCCAAACCCTCTTTGAATTAAGCCTAAGATGAAAAGGTGTGAAAGATTGTTCATTTCCCATTAGCTAGCTTCTAGGTGAAAAACTTTAGAGGCTCATTAGGGAATCCTCTTTCTCTTCTTCACTTTTGGTGGTTCATTTTGGTGAACCTGGCCTTCCTACACCTTATTTTTATTATTTAGACTTCTTCCACATATTAGGATTAAATTTCATTCTATATTGCATTAGTGAAAGTTGCATCCTAGGGTTTCAAAATTTGCATTAGTGAAAAGTGCATTTAGGCTGCATTTTTACATTGTAAAACATTAACTATTGCTGTAAGTTTGCATTTTCATGTTAGCTCTACATCACCCCATACAAAAACCACTTGTACCAATCCAAAACACCTGAAAAATCTCAAAAAAATCACCAGGTGGACTAGGTCGCCATCCTGAGTGACCTAGTCCCTTTAGGCTTCTGAAACTGCCCTTTACAGAGCTTAAAAGCTAATTTTTAGGCTTTCGTTTTGAATCATTACCTATCTAGATCAGTTGGTTGAATATTTGTAGCATGAATTTCATTAAAATTACCTTGCATTAGCTCATTTCATGCATTTCTTAGTTCCAATTTTTCATATACTACATTTCTTTTTTAGATTGTTACATAGTGTAATAAAAAATTTACCTTGTTTTCCATCTGAAAAGTTGCATAAATTCAAAAAAATTATTTAAACTATTGCATTTCATTCTCTCTCCCCTTTCCCCTCTTACAATTTTTTCTTTCAAAAGATGTGGCTCTGATTCGGTTTCTAATGTATTACAAAACTTCAACATTCTTTCTTATGAGTTCAATGTATATTCTAATAATGAATTCATTAAAGCACATGTTAATAACCAAAACATTGACATAATTCTTAACTCTACATTATCCCTTAATGAGGATATTTTTGTTGAAAATCATAACAATCATACTTGTACTTCACCTTATACCTCTCCTATTAGTGGCGAAGGTATTTTGGTGACAGAAAACACAAGTTTTGAAGGTCTTGATTGTCCCTCTCCTCATCCCCATTTTCCCAACCTTAAACAACAAACATTTCTTGACATCACCTTAGCTAGTCTCCCTAACCCCGACTCTCCAACTTTCCCTTCTTATAATATCCCTCCTCGATGCCAAGAGGATAGGATGGTGTTAGAAGATATACCTTTTAACAATCATGAGACTATTGACCCTCCCTTCCCTAACGCTCCTATTCTTTGGGATGATATATTTGACAATCATAGTGGATCTTCTCTTGATGCATCCCTCCCTTGTGGTGAAGAATGTGATGAACCTCTTGCATTCTCTCCTACTAGGGTAGATGGTATGGAGCAAGTGAATGATACCCTAGACAATCAAATAGACTCCCCTCTTAACCATCCCACCCTTCCTTATCCCATCATTGATCATCCCCCTACTAGTGATGCAAATATTTTAGAAGAACCACTCATTCAATTTCAAGCACATGAAGCTTGTAGTTCTTCTAAACTCTCTCCTCCTAGGGAGGATGTCATGATGCAAACCAAGGATAAAATTGAATCTCCTTCCCAAGGTGATGTTAATATTATTCAACCTCAACTTGTCCTCTACCCACCTTCTAAACCTAAATTCACTCTCTCCCCACCTAAGCCTAATGTGGTGGAGAAATTGAGTCATAATACCATTTCTCATACACATTACACCCACAACAACTCTCATTCCCAACCATAAACCTCAACACCCTTACCTTCATCTCCTTATATTCTTCTCGTTGCCCCTTGCTTCAATTCTTTTCTTATGGAGTATGACCTTTGTGACCAATCAAGGCATACTCCCACAAAAATATCTTTATGGGACCTTATCCAAGCCTCCTTTCACTATCGCCACATAATGTAAGATTCCTTACAATAGATTCTTATCCCTTCCAATGCACAAACAAATGGCATTGTAGCTATGATCCAAGGATTAAATGCTGGCATTGTTTTCCAACAAAGTGAGCTCCCTCCTTTGGAAGTGCAAAAAAAATTTGAATCATTCATGATCATATCTCAATACAAAAGAATAGGGATCAATCAAACCCTTGTTGATAATGGCTTTGTTGTCAATGTGTGTAGTGTCAATCTCTTAGATAGGCTTCATATTGATAGATCAACCATCCAACCTTCCTCCTTATCCCTTTCTGGATTCGATAGTATCAAACAAAAGCCGCTTGGTGTGATCACTTTACCTCTTACCACTAGAGTGACCACCTTAGACACATCGATCCATGTTATGCCTAATGATGTTTCATCTAATCTCATCTTAGGCAGACCATGGATTCATGCAATGAATGGTGTGCCTTCCATACTTCACCGAAATATGAAGTACATCTACAACAACAAAGTATACACACTTGATGTTGATCCTGAACCTTAGAGTGTCTTACATCTTGAAAAAAAAAAATCCAAACCCTTCAACACTACAACAACCAAACCAATGGAACCCATACAACCAAATTCCTTTGATGATGGTTGGGTTTCCTTAAAATTCACACCTCCTTTACTAGGAGACTCAAAGTCCACAACCCAAGACTCTTCAAAGTTCAACGTAGTATTGTTAACACAAGACTCGATTGATCCTTCGATAGAATCCACCTCAACTCCTTTAGCCTCCAATGCAAAAAATGAACCCTCACCCGATCCAAAGAATTTGATAAAGCTCTATGGAAAAGGTTATGAGATCATGAAACAACTTGGCTAAAGTTGACAAGGTTGTGGTGCTAATGAACAAGGTATTTGCAACCCTATCGAGCCTCATATGCAAAAATCCACCCATGGTCTTGGATTTTGTCCTTTCATCGAAATAATCAATCCTTCCCCACACACCAACTCTATCCCAAACCACCCTTCTCACCCTCCCTTCCAAAGTGATCCTTTGGGACCAAAAAATGACTCTTCTCTTAAAGCTAATCTCATCACACAACCTCCTTTTGATTCAAATTTTACACACTCCTCCAAAGGAGTCTACAAAATATTATAATCCATAGAGCCATGTGTAGGTATGACTTCCTCTACTAAGCAAGACCCTCCCTTGTTTCCAACCCAAGAACCACCTTCTACCCCTAATCAAGAGGGAATGTTGTTGACACTCCTCCAAGTTCACTTGATCTCCCTACCTCCCATAACTCATAAGAAATGTTTCCAAAATCATTCATTTTGTGCCTACCACCGAGTTCATGGTCATCACACAATGAGTGTAAGGCCTTGAGTCATAACATCCAACATCTTTAGGGTTTTGGTGTTCTTCCTTCTATGGGGGGGCATCTCCTTCCTTTAATTGATCCTAATTTTCCCTCAACCTTACATCCCGTATATCCCTTTCGGCTCACTCTTGTCTTGCACTAAGTGGTGGCAAGGGGTTCGTTAGCCTTTTTCCCTCATATGTCACTTGTCGTTAATATTTCATGAACATATAAGAGCGAGCTTGGGATGTGGATGACTTGTCTTAAGTTGACTCACATGTGACATACTATCCTTTTCATGATGCAACTTACTTCGGAAACATATGACTCGACATAGGGATTTCCAAACAAGCTCTTATGTCTTCATCTTACTCTTCTACTTTAAAGAAATCACTCACAAAATCGTGTTTTACAATTCCTTTAAAGTTTGGGCATACATCACCACTCAAATTTTATAGTGTGATCTTCTTTTTCCTTACGATTCCTTCTCTTGAAAACATTACACACAATGTTGTTTAGGATGAGACATTTTCATTTTTTCCTCTTTTACATACAAGATGAGCCCTTTCCTCTCTTGCATATAAGATGAGTACATTTCCACTTTGCTTCTCTTGGAAACATTACACATAAAGTTCCTTAAGATGAGACATCGAATGAACAAATCAAAATATCTTCGAACAAAATCTTATCAAAGTTATCACGAGGTATAAATTTGGTATGGTTAAGTGGGAAGACCAACAAGCGAAACGACTTTCCCCATAGCCACCTTTGTGAGTACACACCAACCATGTGTATGTTTCTCACCTTTTGGGACAACTCACCCCACAGACAATCTGATGTTCTGCGGCCCCAAAGTGAGCACATATTTTTCACCGCTTCCATTATCTTCACAGTAATCCTTTTCATTGCATGATCATGTATCTTTTCTTGATGTAATGAATTCACCCTTGAATGTATTTTGCATTGATGTCAAGTTTACTTAGAATCTCAATTCCTTAGGGGCTTTAGCACCTCCTTCATCTTTCCCATTCTTCTTCTTTGTAATTCTTCGTGATCTCCATTGGCTACTTTAGTGTCAGTTTGAAGCAAGTTCACCCTCTCACTAAAGTGGGGGCTAAATGTGTCACCAAAAAGTGTGGACTTTGACACTTTTCGCTTATTTGGACCATTTTCAACCACTTTTTACATCTTTCAAAGCCTTGTGATGAAGTGTTGTAAGGTGTTATAAAACATTTTCGCACTCTCCTAGGCTTGTCATCGCCAAATTAATCCCTTGTTATGCTATTATGACCCCTTAATACACATACAAATCTTATCTTAGTGAGTTTTCATGAGAGAATCCTGAAACACATAAATAATTACATTTTAATTACCGAAAACCAATATAATTTCCCAAGTGGACTAGGTCACCACCTTGGGTGACCTAGTCCCATGTGGCATAAATTTAAATTTTAAATTAATTTCTTTCAGGATTTTGGTCTCTAAAACCCTAAGGTCGGCTTGTATAGTGTTGTTTTGGGAAAATTATGTCATAACTTGTATAAATAAGCTCCAAAATCCTAATTCCCCATTATGCATCACCCATTTTTCCTCTCCTACATAACTCTTCACTCCTCATCCACTCCTCAAGCAAGCTAGGGTTTCACATTCTAGATCAACAAGACATTATTGTTGAAGCACTCAATGGTTGAACCTCCATTGTTTCAACTCAAGATCAAACATCATGGCAAGGTAAAATCCATTGTTTCATGCTTTATTTCATTGTTTCTTCATTTTATTTTATTATCTAAAAGGGGTTTGACCAAGGCAAATCCCTATACTCTAACAATCAACAAGTTTCCCTCTTTGTGTGATTTGTAGTCTTTTAGGAAGTTTTGGCAAAGAATCAAGGTCGAAGAGTCTTCAACAAGTTTTCCAAGATATATAGTGTTGAAGAAACCCTAGTGGAAGCTTGGAAGACTTCCACATATCTAATTTTGCACTTTCAGGACCAAACACCTAGAGGAGCAAAAAACACATACTGAGACCTCCACGTTCCACTTTCAGACTTCCCAAAAGGATGAAAGAGACTAGGTCGCCATTAGGGATTACCTAGTCCCACCATACATGCATTTTGGATTTTTTGGTCAATCTGAGTACCCTTTTGGCAGAAATGGGTCCTGACAGATTTTTCTGAGAGAAGGACTAGGTCACCCAGAATTGTGTAAGTGTCTTCGGCTTCTGCAATAGTTTTTTCTAGGATTCCAAACCCTCATCTCATTCCTCTTTAGCACCCAAGTGCACATATTTATTTTTGTTCATTTATGTAGCTATTTGTTTATGTCTGCTAGTTTATTTTGTATATCATAGTGTATTTTCCAAAATAGTTACATTTCTTAGGTTTTATATTACTACTTAGTTTATTTTGTTCATTTGCAGAACTTAGACACACACAACACAATAAACTCACACCCCAAACCCTTTTTGAATGAACCCTAAGATGAAGGGTGTGAACGAGAGTTCATTTTCCATTAGCTAGCTTCTAGGTGAAAAACCTTAGAGGCTCATTGGGGAATCCTCTTTCCCTTCTTCATTTTTGGAAATTAACTCACTATAGGAAAATTCATCACTCATCACTTGCATCTTCATCACATCTAAGGGGTTTGGAAAGGGAATCCTTTCCACATCAAAGGAGCACCACTCCCACTATGGGATAGGGTTTGAACATTCTTTTATATGCACTTTTATTTAACTTCTTTGGTATCTTATTGTCTTGTTTTGCATATATAGTATGTTTAAATATCTCGTAGGAGTACTTTATTTTCTTTGTTTAAGTTGACTAATGTTAATATTGGTCATTGTTTGAAGCAAACATAGGTTAAGTGCTCACATTTTGGCACCTGTCATGGGGCTTCAGGAAATATTTCACCATTTACCATACTTCCATTTCATTAGAAATTATATTTTTTGTGTATTGGTTATCATAACTTTTCTTTGCATTTTCTACACTTTAGGTATGATAGGTTATCATTAGATTTAGTCTGCTAGATTGTAGCTAGAGTATTTTTTTACAATATAATATCGCCATATGTTGGTTGCATAGATACCATGCCATTACAGAAGGTACACAAACAGTAATAATTTATATGTGAATAAATTCAAAATGAGTGGAAGAGATATGTTCCCTAGACTAATTATAACAGGAGCATCTTGAGTGTACGTGTTAGCACAATTGAAAAAATATTTAAATTATTTAAGCCTCTCCTCTAAAGATTGAACCTTCTGAAAGGGGACCCTAAGAAAAGATTTTTAAACATCAAAGGAGGGATATCTTAAAGGAGAATTTAAAGGGGAAGGAACACCAAGCATCAATTGAGAGCTAGAAGGGTTGGGACTTCTATAATATATTTGACTAAGTCTAGTAGGACTATACCTTTTTGGGGGTATGGTAAGTCTCAATATTCTTCATGTACTATGTTTGGAGGTAGTATATTAGGTTGTATATATCATAGAGGATTTCTTATAATGCACAAATTTTCTAGCTATATTAAATAAGAAGACTTAAGAGGAGGGTATGTGCAGGATCATGATGGGCCAAAAGGTGGCAATATGTAAGTCATATGATGGCCCATGTGGTTGATGATCTATGTTTACCCAAAATTGATGAAATGAAAAGGGTTTTTAAAGGAGATTCTCATCTTTCCATTAATATAAATTATTCTTTACTTTGTATTTAATAAATAATTATTATTCATTTTCTATTTGAATTATGACTAAAGTCCCGATTGATAGGTTGATTGAAAAACATCTATAGCTTTCAAACGATATCACATTTTTTGAATCTGAAACATGAGTCACATTCTATGATTAACATACTATAGGATTGAAAAAATAAAATTGAATTTCATGAAGTTTTGACCAAGTTAAGGTGGTCACACATACGAGTTTTTAATATTTTTTAAAATTTGTAATAAAAATTCATAATTATATATTTACTTGGAAAAATATTACAAAAAAATATGCATCACATCGGGACATGATTCATCTACTTATATATAAAATATTATAAGAAAATATTATCATTTTATTGTGGTTAGGGTGGTCAAACAGACACCTACTTCTTATTTTCTCCTTGAAATTTAAGTACTACTACATTTAAATTTCAATTTTTCACCAATTAGATTTAAAAAATAAAAAATAAACCTAGTATTTTAGAAACTACATTCAATATGATACAGATTTTATTCTTACATATTTTTGAAATAATATAGATAACCTATTCAAATTTTTATTTCAAGTTTCTTAACTCTGATTTTTCAAAATTTTATTGCCATTTAAGGGTTTGTTTTTTCCATGATGATCCTACACATACCTAGGAGCTAAAGGTTTTAAAATATTTAAAATAACCAAAATTTTAGGAAGAAGCATGGTTCACATCAAGTTCACCAAAATTTATAGGATTGATTCGCTACTCCTAAGATGATGAGGCAACAAGGAGAAAATAGCCCTCAACTACCTCAAAGAATATAGCTTAGGTTACAAAATAAAATTATGAAGTTTATTTACCTATTTTTTATGAAAAATTAAAAGGTGAGAGTCCTAAAAACAAAGTGTAGATCACCGAGGTCTTCTAGATAATCTAACAAGCTCTTGGATAAAGATGAAAATGCATTGCATGGACATCCCCACGGTGCACTATCATCTCATATAGATTAAAAATTGAGAGTATCTTGGAAAACATCTAAGTGACTACTATCAATTCTGATTACTGGGAACTCTTTAAAGTGTGGGAAAAATAATAGAGGATAATAAAAACTAAAGTAATGTAAACTAAAAGGAATGTGAATGATAAAATAGGGGAAGAGGAAGAAAATAGTCACAATGGACAAAGAGATGAAGCCTCCAACAAAAATATGTCTCCAATACCTACATACATAATATCAAGGAAAAGTGTTGGGGTTGTTTAGGGGATTTCCTTAGTCCAACCCCCATTTTTATGTTTCTACCTCCACAAACAACTAGGTAGAATCAAGATAGATAGAATCTATAAAATAAAAACATGTGATAGAAATAAACCCTACAAAGTAGAGCCCCTATCAAAAATACAATAGGCATGCCATTGAAACAAACCTCACAAGAAAGAGAACAATTATCATGAATATGATCAAATAAAAAGAGACAAGATTACACAACTAGATTAAATTAAATGAAATAACAAGAGTGGTACTAATATCCTATGATTATCCTCTTGAGTTGATGGACATAAAGCTTTGTGAGAGAGAACTTTAGCAGAGCTTCACTGTGAAATGAGAGCAAGGGATAGAAAGAGAATATAAAATGATAGAGAAGAGTGATAGATTGGGAGATTGATTGAATGAATGTGTAAAATTAAGTGTTGAGGAAGGTGTAAGAATACGATGGTCATTCTTAGAGTGCTTGTGAGCTAGTAGAGGCGTTGCATTCATTAATATGTCGGAAACATAATGTATCAATGACTATTTTAGTTTCCATAGATATACTAATAATCATGAACGCATATGAAGAATTGTTTCAGTATTGAACTACTTCTTAATGGTTTAAATTTGTTTTGATGCAGTGAGATTGATCAAGTGGGGTCCAAGATCTAATTGGGAAATAAAGTCTCAACTCACCCACAAGAATATGAACTAAAATCACAATAAATATGAGATATACATTTTATTTACACCAATTACTATGATATTCATATTGGATCATACTATGCCATAAAAAATATAATTGCATATATCCATATGTAAAGTAATAAAGATCATTACAAGGTCTGCAATGTTTTTAGAATATTATCATATTCCTCTACCTTAATATCACATTTGTGTTAGCAAATGTGATAAAGTAAAATCCTAGTTGTGAATCAAATATCCTCTAGAGATATGCCTAATTCCATGGAGAGATTCTACTACGAAGTCACATATAATTATGATTTCATTCCAAAAGTTTGTATCCCACCCAAAAAGGGATTGGTGTTTCCTATTATCTTTCACTTCACTGGTAACCTTCATAGTTTTGAGGCTACATCAAATAACCAACCTCTTCAAAATGATCCAAAATATTCAAATTATAATAATAGTAGGGTGAAACCTTGATTTGCAACATTTTAGCACTAGGAAAAATGATTATTAGAATTTAGTCGGGCCACCTAAAATGGGTGTCATAGATTGAGTAGCGACCATTAGAGGTTTAGAGCATTTGGGATAAGTAATGGAGATTATATGGAATTAATGTATAGGTATCTAGGAGAGATCATCTCCATCAACGAAAAGTAGATAGGTGAGTAATCACAAAGCCATTACATTTGGTACTTAATTTTTTTGAAAAATTATACCTTATTATCAGATTCCTTTGAAATATATTAGCCTCTAAAAATACTAGTGCTTGAAATATTATCAAGAACTCTTAGAAATTTCTAAACCACAAAAATATATGAAAAAAAACTAAGCTTAAGGGTGATCCCACAAAGTTGGTTTACAATTTCTGAGAGGAACTGATTTTTGCTGAAATCACATATTTTTAGAAACTATAATGATTTAAGCCTTAAAAAGTTCCATTTTAAGGATTCCAATTGAACATGGTTTGATCAAACCACCTTTTCTCAAACCCCCTTGGATAGAACCTTGCTAGTTTTAAACAATACCTTAAATGAGTCTCTTTTACACCTATCAAAATGCTAATAAAAAATCACATTTGATTTACCTTTTGGGGGATCAAATTAATTAATTTAAAATTTATTTGAAATGATTATGGTAGTCCATAGAATGATCTATCCAATGAATATAATTTTAATATTTTTTGGTTTTATTATGTATATGATTTTTTAGTTTTATGAAACATATGTTTTTCACCAAAAATCAAGCTCTTTGTTCTGCGCATGTGGAAAAATAGAACATTATCAAAATAAAATTTTGAAAAATATGTTTAGGCTGGCTATTGATGTCCTTGATCCATTAAAAACAAAAAATTGAATTTCGATACATATAAAAAAAATTTATGTTGTATATAGTCCGCCTATGTTTGAATTGTAATTGGTTTGACTTCAAAACTTGATTGACGAAAAAATATTCAATAAAACACTATAAAACCAAATGAAAGTGCTAGATATCGTAGTTACAAATCTAAATTCCAAAAAATCAGAATTTAATCCTTCATACAAAAAAAATTATGTTGTATATGGTGAGCGTCACTCCTTAAAAATGTTGTTTTTAAAAAAAACTAGTTTTTCAAAGGAGATGGAAAAATAAGTGCAACTTGATTCCCAAAAATATGAAAAAATAATATTTAGAATCTATATACAAAACTTCACAAATTACTAGTTTTCATCATCTTCAAATTCCTCACGATTTAGCCGCTATAGGAGCCCGAAAGTGAAGATTTAGGTAAAAAAATTTGGTGAGGTTAAAAAAGCTCCACAAGCTTTGATGAACATTAGAGTCTATCACTTCATCCACTAGTGAGCTCCACATACCATCAAGCCTTCCATATGTTAGTATTCCAAAAACTTACAAAATAATTTTAATCTTCAAAAAGGTTATGAAAACCTTGGTAGGAGCCAACACAAGTTTCAAAACACATGGAAATTGCCAACAAATGTAATGCATGCCTTTCATTTATAACATTTTATGTTGATTTTTACATAGATGAAACGGTAAGAAAATAAGTTGAAGTGATTGAGAGGTATGACACTAAAATTATTCTTTCATCTAGGAGATCCTTTTGTGGATCAATGTGGAGCAACACAAAGATTAGTACCTTGATGAGGTACCAAAATCCCAAAGTGAAGAAGGAGCTAAAGTTGCAGTGGTTGAACTAGAGGTGTTTATAGAATTATAATTGGAAGAGAAGTTAATTATGAATTATTTTGATAAATTGTTTACAAGTAAGGACAAAGTTGAAGAAAAGATGGTGATAAATATTCATGATTTTCATAGTGTTGTTAATGTTGGTAAACTGGTGCTTGTAGGAATAAGAGAGGAAGTAATTATTTTTGATATAATTTATTGTGAATATAGAGTATAGGTGAAGATTTATATTGCAGGTGGATAGTTTAAGGTGGGCTGAATCCCACAAAAAATAGAAGGATATGGTTGAAGAGAAAAGTAAAGAGGAAGAATTCAACTAATGATGGGCAGACATCCATGAGAGGTGCAAATAATGTTTAATGTAATTAGTTGAAGTAGGAATTATTTCAGCCAAGTATTAGAAAAAGCTAAAATCCTCTAAAATGGTTGATCTTAAAATGGAGCTTGTTGTAGAATGTTTAGTTTTATTGTATGAAATGTTACAAACTTCTTACCCAACAAGTATGATGTAGGAGCATCTTGGAAGTGGTTAAAAAATGGAAGAAATTCATCTATTGATTGTGATTCCTCTCTCCTTACAACAATTTATTTTCCCAAATTGGATTATTTATGGCAGACATTAAAATTTTTATTTGTTGGGACTCTCTAAATAACATAGGTGGTTTGTGGCAGTGCCTCTTTTATGAATGGATAATGAAAAGTTGTATAGTGGATGTTTGGTAACTTCCCCTTGACATGAAAAGATTAATTTCTAATGGAATAATGACCCACAAAATATAGTTTGATGTGGTTCTTGACTAATTTATAGTTTTTGCACCTATGTACTTGACTGAGTAGTTGCATTATTTCGTATCTAAAATTAGATGATTTTATTCTATATTTTAGAAGGATTGAAGAAGGGGTCGAAGACTAACAAAGAATAGTTAAATTATGGTCATCAGTTGTCGTGTTTATTGATTAAAATTCAAGATGAAGGAAATATTTCATGGAGTTTCTCTTCATGTAAAAGGAATGGTTGGTGACTTGAAAATAATATACTTTATGCAAATTTGTAGTGTTATTGAGTAGGGGAAAGTCATGTGAATTTTGATGTCAATAGGAAATAGTTTATAGGAGAGTTATAGTAGTTATATTTTTGTGTGAATGAAAATATGGAGTTGAGATGGTTTAGTTCCAAATTTCCTTACCCTAAAGCAAGTTTTAGTTGGTTCAATCATGAGTTTTATGCAATCCTTAGCATATATTAGTTTTCAATTCGTATTCTGGAATGAATGAATTGTGAACTTATAGATCAATAGTTGAATTTTAGTTTATTTTTAGTTGTCAAATTCAATCACTTGTAATTCACATGAATAGTGGATATTGTATCTATCATGCATTTATCTATAATTGAAGTTTCAAACCTTTGGTTTAAGCCATTAGTGAGTATAGACCAAGTTGTATTGATATGTTTTGTTTGTGAATGTGTGTTCTCAAAAATTCTTGATTGGGTTATCTTTAATGGCTATTGAAGTCTTAACTACATCAATATCTTTGTGTTTTATAGTGTCATCTATATCTAAGAAAATTAGATTGTATCTTTTCCATCTATGGATAAAATATTAGAAAATGAATTTGAAATCTTTTCATTGGGTAACGTATATAATTTGTGTCAAATTGAAATTTTGGCAAACCCAATTTGTATGTGTCCTATCTAAATGACATGTATTTTGTTTAAATAATTACTAAATAGTATACAAATATACTATGATCATGGATTGGATCTAAGGTAATTGCATTGGTGCAATAAAATCACTATGAGGGATATTTTAATTACTTTATTAGGTGAAAAATGAAAATGACCTACGCCCACCAAGGTCAATCACTATACATATTATGGGCCCCACCCTATTATTGGGCCCTCCCCCCTATACTTTTGTGTTCGATGATGAGTATTTGTACTTATTTTTGTGTATTAATGAGATATATTAGATTAAATAATGGTTGAACACTTTTAAAAATATTTATTGATATTTAATTATCGAAATAATAATGAAAATATATTTTGTTCTCGAATTGAATTATGACAATTACATTCACAACTTTTGAAACATGCTCAACTATTATATTATCTCCCCTATTATCTATAAGACATTTATGAATTAGAAAAACATTTATTAAAATACTCAAGGATGTAATTAATATAAATGAACTTGCTAAAAGGTACGAAGAAGAACTTGGCACAATGTTGTAAAGATTAAGCTAACAAAATTTCTTAATTTAAAAGAGCGTGCTAAGTTTTTCGTACGATAGTTTGAAAAAATTGTTCCATAAATTCTCAGAATAAATAAAAAAAATTTGTTATAAAGGAGTTATGAAATCTATCCGAAACATATATATCTGCATTTTTAAAAATTGAAATGTTCTACAATGTTAATTGGAAACACCATTGAATTAATCATATAAATTTTCACAAAATTTTAGCCTATTGTTTAACGACGGAAGAACAGCCACATATAATCTGGCATAGCACGACTGTCTCAAATTGCAAAAATTGTCTCAATCTCACATGTTTCAGCTGATCAAATTTAATTAAAAATTGACGTTTGAAGCAGACCTCATCTGAGGATTTAAAACCTTTGAAAATATAGTAAATATTGAATATTAAAGATTATAGAAGACATAATTGAAAATTTGAGTGAACTTTTTAATCACCATATTAATTGTATCAGGCACCGACAATGAGAAGAAAATGAGTGTGTTAACTTCTCTGTGATCAAGACACATTACACATCGTGGACTCTTTCCAAATTCAAAAACTCAAAAGATTATCCAAGATTTAGTAAAACACTGTGTTTACTACTGCATTGATGTCGATTTGTAATGGGTATCGAACAGATATTTCAACAAACTAAACGGCGTAGTGATGTCGATCCTCGAGTTCCTGTAAGCCTTGAACCATACTTGGCAAATACTTTTCCTATCAACCAGAGGGAGGCACTCAAAGACGTTAAGCACTAACTGTAGTCCAAATAGCAAACGCTAGGCATGATTAAACGCCGTAGTCCAAATATCTACAATCGAAAACAAAATGTAAAAATCAAAAGATTATTCAGGCCTTATTAAAGCACGGTATATTACTCCTTTGATATGGGCATCTTGCAGATCTCTAAACAAAGCAAATGGCGTAGCGACGTCGATGTCATATTGCTTGTAAATCCCTGTCCATTGCTCGCAAATAGGTCTCCTATCAACAAGAGGGAGGTTCTCAACGACGTTAAACGCTGCTTTATCAAGCTCACCAAGCTTGTGGAGTATTTTACAGCACAATTCTCCCATGATTGGTAGCCAGGTCGTGAGAAAAGAAATCCGAGCAGCTCTTGAAACTATTACCTTTCCGTCTCCTATGGCCTGCATAAACCAGGTTATAGTATCGAACACATCTTCACCAAATTTTAGGTGTTGGCACCTCTCCTTGACATACCTCTGAAATCCTGAATCTTCACAAAAAGCTTTGAATGCAGCTATGAGTATCTCTCCGTCACAATGCTTGATATATTCAAAGAGCGACCTCATAGTTAAGAAATTAGGAGAACGAATGCATGATTTGAACTCTCCCAAAATCACATACCCGCATCCTTGTACATCATCTTTAGATGTATTTCCCTCAAATATATATTTCTCCGCAGTTCCCCGGTTTCTTCCGGTGGCCATTTGATTGATAATCCCTTCCACCAAATTTACATGGTCGTCGTTCTCTTTATCAAGCCTGTCAGCTAAATCTGGTAAAAGTTTCAATCCCAAACAGGAGAGCACAACTCAAATTTGGGATTCTTGTGCAGAATTCCAACGAACTGCTTCCAAATATTGCATGCATTTGTTGATGCAGTCATCAATCAACAACTCACAAGCAACTGAAAGAATCGCCAGGCATTCCTCAACATTGGAGAAGTACACCCGCTCGCGATACATGAGTTTAATGCATTTTATATAGTCATCAAAGTTATGACAAGTAGTTACTCTTATATCCCAGTGCTCAGACATCTTGACATTGAAAAACTCCGATCTTTTCAGAATCACAGAATGGAGATAAACTGGATTTCTTTCGTATTTTTCCTCATTTGGGCCCATCAGCCACATTTTGACATCTGCAGTGAATAAGTCCCCGAATCGCACCTTAGCTGCTGCTGCTTCTTCCATTGCATAAATCGATACGACGACAGGAACTCTCACGGCTCTTTCCCATATAATCTTAGCGCTGCTTTTATCGACCTTTTTTTGGAGTGTGTGAAAAGGGGATGAAGTGAAAGGGACTTATTATGTTTCGTGTATAGGAAGTTGAAATGAAAGGCATTTATTTTATTTCGTGTGTCAGAAATTGAAGTGAAATTTGGATTTATTTTTAAGTCGAGAAAATGAGTTGAGGTCGGTTGTAAAGGATTTTGTTTAATTCGAGAAAGCTTTCCTGTATCTTTGCAGCTGGCAGAATGTACGTTTGGCTGAATATATTAATTAAATAAAAATTCAAATTACGTCTATTTGTTTATTTTTAATTAATTAATAAATATACTCAAATGTGCATTCTGTTGGCTGCATATGTTTCTTTATAAATTAGATTTTTTTCTTCAGAATTTTATAAATTAGACAGTTAAAAATTATATATTTTTAATCTATTTTTCTTAATTTATATGTAAAAAATATTAAAATATATATTGAAAGGAAATAAATTTGAGAGAATTTTCTAATGAAAAGTTTAAAATAAAAAGTTATTTGAAAGTTTTTTACTTAACATTTGAATCACATTCTATTACTTTCTCTTACTTTATACTAATGATAGGTCACATAGTGTGATTTGATATATTGAAATTAATAATTTCTCACTCTATGATTGAAAACATTGATTAAAAAGAATTTATGTTATTTTCTAATAGAAATTCTTTTATTAATCTTAAGAAACCATAGAAATATTATGTCTTTGAGTAAAATTTTAAGTGTAATTTTTTATATAAGATCTATTTTTTAAAAAAAAAAAAAAAAAAAATCGAGAAGGGGAATGTATTTCTCACTAAAATTGTCATGATATTTATTTGTATTCAATGTTGTTCTTGAAATGCTAAGGACGATCATGGTTAACCAAGGAAATTAATTAAATTTATATATAATTGTAATGGTGAAATTTGTTTAACCCATATGATTTCTTATTTAGTTTTATGTCTATCTTGAGATAATGTTTTAATACCTATACATAATGACAAATGTTATGATCTCACGTGAAGTTGAACTCATTCCCTTAGTCTTTTCATCTATTTACACACATAGTTTTATAGATTCACCCTATCCACCCACTTATCATACTTATCCATGCACCTCCCTCCATTTAGTTATTGCCACCTACATTTGACAAATATCCCATTTTGGGACAAGACTATGGTCACATAGGTGACCCTAGAGTAACAAAATTGTCCCTTTCTTATTCAAATTTGATCAACTAGTTGCATTTTCCCTTCCACCTTGAGTTGACTAAATACACATTTGGCATTATTTGGTGTTATGTGGTAGGATTCAAATAATTTAATGCATCTATTTTAATAATTAAGTGTCCATATCTCGTAATCTATTCAATAATTCAAAATTACATCATTCTATAATATTGGAGTAATTAATAGCAACACATTTTGATTGGTACAATAAAAGAGTTAAGCAATCCTCATGCTTAGGAACTTTCCTATTGTTTTTATATTGACAATTTTTGAGGATTTATTTAGGTGAAATATCCTTCTGACATTGTGACAATCATTTAAGGTATTTTTTAATATTGTTAGATCGTATAATATTTAGGAGGAGTAGACCTTAAGCTCATGCATTAAGGTGAATTTATATAGAAAAATAATATTTATTATTGAGATGAATCCAAAGCCAAAATGCAGATTTGTAAATATAAATTCTTCCTAGGACCACAAACTTTTTGTTAAAAAAATAAATCTAGCAGAAACTTCTAGGTAACTTACTAATTAAGAGAATATTTTAATGTCTAGCTTTAGAAAAGTTCAATAATCTTATCCATTTTATCTTCATTAAATTTCAATTTTGAGCTAAATACCATCCTCCATCTTATTCAACCTTTGAAGCACATAATCAAGTTTCCTATTCCTAGGTATTAACTAGGTAACATGGGCTAAGTGTTCTTATTTGTATACATCTACTTAGTTAGTGTAGGTTAAAAATTAAAATGGAATGGTGATGAATGATTGATGTTCACCACAAAGACCTATTTTCCCTTATTTCATTCAAAATGTAAGCTCTAAAAAGCAAATGAAGAATAGTAATCAAATCTGACAGAAATAGAAACCAAAAGGAAGATCTAGAAAGGGGAAAACAATGTGTACCTTTCACCAAAAGTCGCCTTATGAAGCTCAAAGGAATCATTCGCCCTATGGTGAATGGGTCGTGGCTAGAGTTCCTGAAATTTTTTTTCTAGGTTCTATTCTCCTCTATCTACACTCCTAGATTCCAGGTGTTCATTGTCAAAAATCCAGAAATAAATTATATAGTAGAGTTTCCATGATTTGAAAAAAATTCTTGCAACTTTGACAACTTTGCAAGTTTCTTCAATTTTTCTCTTCAAAGGATCTTCAACCTAAAATCTTATTCGAACCTCAGAATCAAAATTTGCAAACTAGCATGAAGAGGCCTCAATGGATATAGATCTTGATCATGAAACTTGTCTTTAATTAATGCCTTTAATATTCTTTAACAGATCTCAAACAACATGAATGATGTAATAAATCTTTGACATGATGATAAGAATCTTGATTGTTGCAATAATTTTCAATAATCTACCCTTGAATGCCTTGAAAATTCTCTCTTGATCATAAAATTGATATTAGGACTTGAACACTTGAAAATCTTTGATAAAACATAGTGAAATGACCTTGTATTTATACATATCTTAAGATCAATTCCCTAAATTCAAATATCACAAGCTAACATTGAATTGCATATTTGAAATCATTAAAATACCACCGAAAACATATTTTAAAGGAGGGGTCCTAGGTCTAAGTGACAACCCATTTACCATAGGGTGAATGGGTCCTAGGCTACGTACTTAGGATAAACACTGCTTAGAGTTAAATATTATGTTAAATTAGGGTCCTAGATCTAAGTGAGGGTGAATGGGTCCTAGGTCACTTACCTAGGCCACAAATCTTCCAAAGTTAAGTCCTGTGTAATGAAATTTATGAATTTCAAGTTTTATCCCTCAAAAATTATATTTAATTAGGCTCCAAGGATTTGAATTAAGGGGGGAAATTAAGGAAAATTAAGCTCTATCAATGAATAAATCCCTAGATTAATGTGAAAGTATAAAGGTGCACCTTACAACTCTAGATATAAAGAAAAATTAAGTCCATTTTAATTAAAAGGGCCCTAAATTTAATTTGAATATGCAAAAAATACTACAACACTAAATTAAGGCATAATTAAGCTTATTTTATTATTAAATATTCCCAAATTAAGTGTGAAAAAGTGATACCTTTTCCTACACTACATTTTGCCCCCACTTTGTTGAGAGGATGATCCCATGTCAAACTCACACTAAAGTAGATTGACGACACTAATCTATGCAGAAATGACAAAGATACACAATCATACAACATCAAAGACCACCTAAAGATCAAGCCTAGATGATCTGATCGATGCATAACACATCTAATCCATTCATTTTTGTGTTGTTGTGCTCACTCCAAGGTAGTGGAACCTCAGACTATCGACTAGGTGAGTATCCCTTGAAAGAGTGGAAAATGAGAGAATCATAAATGGCTCTCATACCATATCAAATCTATCCCTCTGAAAAATTCAATAAGGTGCCACAATAAAAGGGAGGGATTCATAGATAGGAAAGGTGTGTTATGCTAGGTGGCCTTGAATTTAGAGTTGGAGCTTCATAGGATCAGGAAGTTGCATTATGCCAAACACTTATGAACAATAATGTTAGTAAATGTTTTTTGTTCAAAGGGATTTTTCATAGTTCATAAAAGGTTTTCTTCTTGGGGAACATCATGCCTAATGTCTCAAAGAGAGGACAAGTCAAGAGTAAAAGATTCACAAATTAGGGAATGCAGCATGTCACATCACTACTAAGAGGAAAGTTGTATGCTAAAAAATATCACACTCTTGGAGGACATCAAACCCAATGACACCACCAAGAAAAGGACACATCACAATGAACAATAAAATCACATTATGAAACATGAGAAATGTCAAAAGATATTATCAATGTATGCAACCACTTTAAACTGGTTGCTAACACCATTGCAGTGAGTAATTGATTTAAAGTATTCAATTTTTAATCCTGAGACATATGAGCTTCATGGACTCGAAAAATCCCTATGCCAAATCATATGTTTCCTAAATAAAGCTACATCATGAAAAATGAAGGAGGGGTTGCACCCAAAAATACATAAGCCCTGTCTACAAATTCGAGGTTAGTATGTCTTTGCTACAATATTGTTATAGATATTAGAAATGTAAACATTCCCCCAATACTCATAGAACTGGAAGAATGACACATAAAGGAAGTGAAAACAAAGAAAAATCCTTTCAATTCAACATGGAAGAGACATAAATGTCTCAACACCTTGCATCATCTCCAAAAGGAAAACACAAGAAAAATGAAAAGATAAATGTTTATGACATAGAGAAGAACAAAGGTACAAATAGAGGAATTCACATTAAGAGAGAGATACATGAAATAGAACAATATAAGGGATCACATTACACACATTCAATCACATAAAGAAACATGAAAATGAAAATAAAGCAATTGACTAGTATGGCACATGCGAGTCAACCTATAGCAGGTTGTCTGCATCCCAATGTCGATCAATATATATGGAAGGTGAACAACTATCCAATGGGACAATGTCAAGTGTCGAACTAGGAAATGCACCAAGTTAAACAATATTTTTAGGATAATTTTCATTTAAGCTCACGGAAGAGGAGAAAAATGAATTCAACTCATTATGCACTTATTCATCAATCTTTGTAATATCAATATCATCATCTAAATTAATCACAACAGGAAGTCTAGTGATAATATCCATAGATTCTTAGTCATTTTTACGTTGTGATGGGGATGAAGAGACATCATGCCTTGCGTGAGACAAGTTCAGATTTTGATTTTCTATGTTTCTCTTTTCTTCATTAGTTTGTAACATACGAGAAATAGCATGACATCTATGCCTACACTCTCTATCATTTAAGATTATTTTCATTCTTTTTTCAATTTCTTATTTTGTAGGAGTGGATTTTTCAACCATAGGTCTCTTTTCTTCCCTTAGGGGAGGAATGAAAGGAACCATAGAAGGTTGTTCAACCACTTTCTCTTTAGCTTTCTAAACTTGTTTGATTTTAGGAGGCACAATGAGATTGTTTTGATTGTCTCTTGGTCTGTTATATGAAATGGTAGGAGGATTTTTAATAGGTTGTTTTTGGATTTTTGGAAGGGCTTTCACTTCAATCATGGTTTTGTTAAGGATAGGTGGCTCAAATACGATCTGAGGCATATTTCTAAGGGATAATTTCGTTATGCACTTTACCTTAAATTTTTTATATGATTGAAAAAAGAGGTATATTACAGAGAGGATGACGAAGATAATCTCGTAGAATATCCTCCTCACTAGCTTGCTTCAAACTCTCTCCACCTGCGCACAATAAAGGGAGAAATTTTGGGGGTTGTATAGGGACCTTCCTCAATCAGACCCCCGTCTTGGTGTTTCCATTGCCACGAACAACCAAGTTTGGAATGATAGGAATAAAGATAAAGAAAGGAACGACAAGCTACATAAACACAAAACACTACAAGAAGTATGTGCTTACTCAATTGAAAACAATAGGAGAGATTATAGGAGCTTACCACCTTTGTCCAAAGCACTCAAGGCTTGTGGAGGAGAGAACAAGATGGATTCAAGCCTTTGTTGTTGCAGTGTCTATCTTGTGCTCGCCCTATTAGAGTGATGGAGTAGTGGATTGCTACAATGGAGTGAAGTGTGCTGCTACAAAGCTTGGAAGTTAATGCTCAAAGCATGGGGACAGTATTCCAACTTGTTCAAAAAATTGAGAATGGAAGAATGGAGTGAGAATATGAAGGAGAAGGTGAAAATTCCATATTCAGGTTGGCCAGCCGAAGAGGGGCATTACACTTCAACTTCCCATCGAAAATGTAATGTCTCTATAGTTTCCAACCGTAAGAATCTACCAGGGAGATAAGCATGCCACATGAACATCTACATGTCGTGCAGGCATCTCTGATAGAAATGCCCCCAATGACACACAAACAAGGTGCTAAGTGGAATGCAAGCAACAGGCTCAAGTGGAATTAAGCCTCCGCATTTGGTTTTCTAAAGTGTAAAGGGGTGAAAGGGAATTTGCGTTAGGGGTGCAAATTCATGCTCATAAATTTTTCCTCCACTTTAGTGAGCATGAGTACTGATGAGTGCTTCGGTAAAGTAGAGTAGTTAGAAAGTAACAAAGTAAGAGATGTATACCTGAACTGAGGAGGAAGTAGAGCACGGTGTGGAAAACCTATAAGTATAAGAGAGGACTTCATAGTTCCGTAGAACTTTGAAGCTGTAGTACAAAAGTGCCTCAAAGGCTCACGGTCCTGAGAGTGGGATATCCTTCAAGAACTCTCACATCAAGGAAACTAGGAAAAACACCTTACAAACCCGCAGACCTATAAGGAAGGTATCCTCCAAGAACTCTCACATGAGGGAGATCGAGAAAAGAACCTTACAAACCCACAGACCTACAAGGAAGGTATCCCCCAAGAACTCTCACATGAGGGAGACCGAGTGAAGCGCCTTACAAACCTGTAGACCAATAAGGAAGGTATCCCCCAAGAAATCTCACATGAGGGAGACCAAGAAAGGGGGGACTCCACAAAGTCAGAGGTGGCAATATGTTTACCCATAGGTAGAACACATCAGGAAGCAACCACACAGGCCAGTGAATGGACAATCACGTAAGCCATCGCTAAGTTGTAAGAATTTTAAAGGGTTCGGACCTCGAGAAATCTTCAAAAGGAAGGAGGATCCACTAAAGGGATGAGTTTCTTGAAAATGTAAAATCTAGCTCGGCTGCCCCCAATATAGATGCAAGGATGTGAAGAAGGTCTAGCTAGGTGTCCCCCAAGATAGATGTGAAGAAATGAAACTGATCTAGTTGGGTTGTCCCCAAGCTAGATGCCATAAAACTTGTTAAGAGTGTTTGAAGGGGTCCCTCGGGAACCCAATGTGAAAAGAAGGGGTCCACTCAAGGGACACACTGTTCAAAAGCTTAATATTTTTCTTCTCAAATCGATTCATCACCAAGGAATCCTTTTGAAATATATTCACTTCATCAAGGAATTTGAAAGGGAGGAGATGCACTCATGCGAGGGGAAGACTAAGACAGTTGCAACTTCAGAGGAGGGTTTCCAAGTCCTTGCTTTATGAACCCATGATGAAGGAAACACGTTCCACTAGGGTTTCAAGTTGATAATGCAATCAAAGAAGTGTGTGAAGGGGCTTTGAGAGAAGATTCATTTGACAACGAATGTGTTTTATAAAGACCAAGTGATGTAGAAGAGGCATTTCCACACATGAAAGGGACAACTCAAGCAAAGATGAGAGAAAGATAAAGAGAAAAGTAAATAAAATAGATCACACAAAAAGGGCACAAGGGGATCTTGTTTCGTGGGGTCAGATCTACCTTTTTTTATATATTAGGTAACCGCTGTAACAGGCAAAATATCATCAATCCCCTACCAGATCAGGAAGAATGTACGAAAGAGAAAGTAAAAATAAAAATTGGGTCAACATGGAAAGAGGCCTAAATGATCTTGACGCTTTGCATCGTCCCTAATTTACCAAAATTCAATCAAAAATATGGAAGAATGATGACACATATAGAGGAAGGTTTTACAATAAAAACACTACGCCTGTATCCATGCACCATCATAGGTGACAAGGGTCATTCAAAAACATGTAGCACGATCATGGGGAACACATGTCACAAAACACACACATGTCTAATCTAAATATTAAGAAGAGGGTCTCCCCCTAACACTGGTCGACCAAGACGACATCAGATTCCCACTCTAGATCGTCGAAGGAAGGATGACGAGCCTGCAATGGTGTAATGTTAACGGGAGGAGCTTTCGATCCTCCTGCAACAAGGGCCAAGGTAGAGGGACCTGTAAGGTCTCTATCACTTAGTTCTTGTGGGCCTGGGGTCAAAGACCTAGTAAATATCACTGAGAGGGTTGGAAATTCATCCACCGAGTAAAAAATACACTTAACGGGAGTGCCATGTTTCTCCTCGGTGGATGGAGGATTTTGCACCCAGGGTTCATTGCTAGGCTCACTCAGAGACTCTAGAGCATTAACAAACTTGGGGGAGGCTGAGAATCATTATGTTACTAGGAATGAACAAGTCAATTTGGGGCCACCTTTTAGAGAAGGTGGGATATTCTTACGTCCTCTTTTGCTGGAGGGGTCATGCTCTACCTTCCTCTTCATCAGAGGAGGTGTACTCCTCACAGATGAAACAAGGAGGGTTGAGGGAGAAGAGGAAAGAACCGTAGTGGACACAACTGAAGTGTTCACCATGTCCATGGGCTTTGGGAAAGGTAAGACATCTAGAACAAAAGTCAACAGGTGTGGCTCCACAGGAGCAATGAACACTTGCACCCTTTCAGGTACATGTGTGCTCATAGTGGGAGCCGGAAGAGATTATGAGATGAAAGGAGGGAAAGAGGAGGATGCAATAGGAGATGTGGTCTTCTCCTCCTCCTTCTGTAAGGAGGCTTGTTCAGCTAGGACAACTTTGTGCCAATGCTTATGCTCACATGCAAGGCAGTTTCTATGGCTCTTCAAACTAGAAGATGGAACTTGTGAAGAGACAAAAGGATCCTACTCAGCCATGGGAGTTTCCTCCATGACTATCTCTAGTGGAAATACAAACTCCTGAATGGAGGAAGGAAGGGCAAGCTTAGAAATAGTGTGAGGAATGACACTAACACCTCAGTGATGGGCCTCTTTCCATTTATTGTTTTAGGAAAAGGAACAACAGGAGGCAGCAAAGGCTAAGATAGAGTGGACTCCCTATGGGGGGCCTTTTTTCTTTTGTACTGAATGGGCCTAGGCTCCATGGGTAAGATAGGAATTTGATACGTGTAGTGTAGGAAGTTCTTCCTAGGTGGGAGAGGACCAAGAGAGGTAGACCAAAAGTAATCCAAAGGTATAGCTGCCATGTGCAATCGGTGGTCTATAGCTGGTGTCATGGATAACATGTACCGAACCTCCATGAAAACACTTCAGACATTTCTGTATGACTGAGGGAACTATGTTCATAGCTACTAGCTAGGGGATACATGGCTTCACTCTAAAGAGTTCGTACCCTGGCATGATGTTGAACTTAAGTTTCATAGATTTAGGTCTAACAAGGACTGATATGACAATACTCCCTATAGGAGGTACAAAAAGTTCATCGTGTGTGCAGATAGTACTTCCAGGTGCATCATACTCATATTTATGTAGGAAGTTAATCAACACATGTGATCTCCTCATTTATAATATTCACCTGTGATGTAAAATCAATGAGAATGCCTTCTATGGTGTTCCCATTTATCCTCACAAGAATGTGAAGAGGAGATGGTTCCCTATTAAAGCCCATCGGCGGGTCCTATGAGGTGAAGGTTATGCTAGTACCACAACTCACAGTTTTCATAAAAGGAATAGGTTGATTAAGGAAAGAGGCCATCAAAAACACTAGAAGGTACTTCTATAGAGCCTCATAAGGTTTATGAGAAAAAGTAGTGACCTAATTAAAGTTTTGTTACACAATACTTTGTAACCTTCCAACTATGCCTACTAGGGGTTGTACATTGGCTTGAAATGTGAGAGCCTCACAAAACTCATAGGATATGAGGAAAGGAACTTTCAGTATCACAAACGGAACCAAAATGGTTTACGTCGGGTTCACCAAAATATAAAAGAGGGAGACCAACCACTGCAAGGCCCCAGGTCATGAAAGGCCAAGAGTGGAAATCTTGCCCTAACTTACCTCAGTTCAAAGGAAGGTTAGGATGAAAAGTATGAGAATGATGAGGACTATATGGCCTTTGATCAATCTGCGATCCTAGGAGTTGTAGGAAGAATAGACAAGTTTCTTTTCTAGAGTCAACTCTGTGTCTTAGGCAACTCTCTGTCGGAGGACCAAAGCACAATTCTGGGATGAAAAAATGGCACACTAACATCTCACAGGTGTGCTGGAATCTATACGACTAGAGAACTAGAAAGATGAGGTTGGAATCCTAAGAAAGGAATGATAGTTGAGCCTAATAGTTTCGAGAAGCAAAGAGCGGGACTAAGAAGAGAGAAAAGTAAATACGAAAGTGATAAAAGAGCTATATTACTGAGAGGGTGACGAATATGATCTCATAGAATATCCTCCTCGCCAGCTTGCTTGGAACTCTCTCCACCTGCACATAATAAAGGGAGAAATTTTTGGGGTTGTATAGGGGCCTACCTTGATTAGACCACTATCTTGGTGTTTCCACCTCCACGGATAACCAAGTTTGGAATGACAGGAATAAAGATAAAGAAAGGAACTACAAGCTATGTAAACACAAAACACTTCAAGCAGTATGTGCTTACTCAATCGAAAAATATATGAGAGATTAGAGGAGCTTACCACCTTCATCCAAAGCACTGAAGGCTTGTAGAGGAGAGAACGAGAGGGAATGAAGCCTCTATTGCCACGGTGTTTATCCTGTGCTCACCCTATCAGAGTGATGGAGTAGTGGATTGCTGCAATGGAGTGAAGGGTGCTTCTACAAAGCTTGGAAGTGAATGCTCAAATAATGGGGAGAGTATGCCAACTTGTTCAAAAACTTGAGAATGGAAGAGTGGAGTGAGAATATGAAGGAGAAGGTGAAAAGTGATCATAGTTGGGTTGTCCAGCTGAAGAGGGATGTTACACTTTGACTTCCAATCGAAAGTGTAATGTCTCTATAGTTTCCAACCACATGAATTTTCCAGGGACGTAAGTGTGCTACTTGGAAATATGTGCATCGTGCGGGCATCCCTGACAGAAACACCCCCACCGATACATAGACAAGGAATCAATTGGAATTCAAGCAGCAAGCTTAAGTGGAATTAAGCCTCCACCTTTGGTTTTCTAAAGTGTAAAGGGGTGAAAGGAGTATTTGTGTTAGGGCTGCAAATTCATGCTCATATATGTGCATGCCAAATTTTGCAAGCGTCAAACTTGGTGTGCACCAAATAGGTTGCATTAGTAAATACCAACCCAGTGGTTTGAATTTTGCATTGGGCATCCGACCCAAAGGTTTGGACAACCATTTCATGAAAAAAAACGTGATTGTTTGAAAGAGTGCCAAATTCCCTCATGTTTTCATCTGTGCTCCTTGTATCATTAGCATGTATTTCAATGCAAGTTTATAGAAAAATTATGATAGCATTAACCTCTCTCTTAGCTACCGAAATATATATTTTTTTTTTCATTTTGATTTAGTTAAGGTTTTGATCCCCAAATTTTATTGTAAATGCCTCTATTTTTTGTCAAAAACCAACATGTGCTAGTTTTAGGATAGATTTTTACTCATTCATTGAAACATTAAACAAATTAAATATTTTTAAACTAGACTCCATTCTACAAATGATGAAAAAAATCAATTTTTGATTATTTTTCAAAAAAATTTAGGCGGGAGCACGCTCAAATTTCAGCTTTTCAGAATGCGTCCACTTTCAAAATTCATAAAATATTATAAAATCATTAAAAAATTTATCCGAAAGAATGAGGACGAACTAAATGGTGTTAGCTAGTTTCTCACCATTGTGATTTTTGAAATTTAAAAAAGAAATTAGTCAAAAAGGGGAGAGCCCTCAGGTGCTGTGTTTTTTTTTTTGATAAAAACAAGACCTATTCTAGGGACCCCTTTTTGACACCCTTAATCTTCATTAATTTCAAACAAAATTAGTAGCCTAGAAACTAGACTCAGATCACTTTAACTTTTGTTCTTCTTGCATCTTGAAATTTTGAGCATAACTATCTTCATTTTCTCGTGCAAATCAGATTTTGCTGATTTCAGGAAAAGAAAAAGAAAAAAATTGTGTCATAGATCCATGAACTTACCCAAAATGGATGTTAAAATGAGTCTTTCTTAGTTCATGTGAGTTCTTTATCCTAGGGAACATTGTGTCTAAGTTCTCCAAGAGAGGACAAATCAAAGAATAGAAAATTCACAACTTAGGGGATTTAGTGCATCACATCAAGCCACTAAGAGGAATGTAATATGCTAAGATAGATCACTTTCATGGAGGACATTACACCCAATTTAATCCACAAAGTGACTAGCACATCGTATGAAGTAATAAGGTTGCACTAAGAACCAAGAAAAATGCAAAATACAAAAAGAAATAATTCTAGTGTATGCCCCCACTTTAAAGGAATTGCTAAACATCATTTTGTGAGAAATTACTTTAAAGTAGAAAAATGAAGAATGCAAAAAGAAAGAAAGGAAATGAGAGCTAGCTTGGAAAGCCCAATTACAAGTGCTATGGTTTTTAGTAATTCTGCATCATGCAAATAAAAAAGAAAATGAAAGGGAAAGGAGTTTCCCCCAATATCAAAAACACCAAACACATAAGGGATCTATGGATTTGGGGATAGTTTTTTCATTGTTATAATGTTTGTTTGGAGAGCTTGAAACTCTCATGATTTCCCCAAATACATAGATTTTGGGAAGGACACAAAGAGAGAGAAAATAAAGAAAAATAAAGAGTCATTTTGGGTCAACATGGAAGAGACATAGGGTGTCTCAACGCTTTTCATTATCCCAATAAGGTCAAAAAAGGAAAAAGAAAAAGACAAAGGAAAAGAGCCATTTTGGGTCAACATGAAAGGGATATTGCTATCTCAATGCCTTGCATCATCCCCAAAAGGAAGGAAAAAGAAAAAAGAAAAGGAAAGGAGTCTTTTGGGTCTTCAACATGAAGGAAAAATTGTGGTCTCAATTCCTTTCATCATCCCCAAAAGGGAGGCAAAAGGCCAAAGCAAAAAGAAAAGAAAAATTCATATATAGAAGAATGAAGAGACAAATAGAATAATGTCACAAAGAGATAGAACATCAAACAAAATGGTACGGGGAGAAAATTACACACAAACAAACATGCAAAAGAAAAATAAAGAGACTAGTAAGGAAAATTCTTGTCAACCATCGAGCAATTCATCCACCTCTGAATCTTGTTTAGTGTAAAGTGTGAGTGTGCGACTAGATAAAGGGACAAAGAAAAATGTATTACTAGGACAAGGCTAGCAAATTCTTGCCCCCACTAAGTGCAAGGCAAGAATGATCTGAGTTGGGTGATGGGAAGGATCATGTAATAGTGAGGAGAATATTCGACGACCATTACATGACAGGCTCTGTGATAGTAGGTTATGGTTTGAGGGGATAGCAATTATCATCATTGAAATGATACTTTCTTAGTATTTCTCTCAAATGATGATGCTCATCACTTATATGGCTGAGAAAATGATGGTATGCACAATGTGGAACATTAGCCTTTCTAGCTTGGCATATCACCAACCTATTCCTAGGTGGCAATATAATGAGCTCTTTGTTTAGGAGTATTTGTGATCTCCATTCACATTAAGGTGGTGGGTGAAGAGGAAACTTAAGTTTCTATAATTTTTAAGGCCTTTTGCATCTACTAGATTCACCTTGTTTTTACTAAAGGGTTGTTCTTGAGGAAGAAGGATGTTTAATTATGGGGGAGAATCAAATATCACCATTCAGTCATCACGAAGCCTTAGATATTCTTCAGGAGGCATTCAGTCATGAGGAGGATCTTGATAGCCTATCCCCTTAGTAGTTTCATCATGTGATATTTGTTAATAGAATTGATGTATTTCATGTTCGATCATTGTGTTGCCTCCTTATTTTTGTAGAAAGGTAAAATATTTTCACAATTTTTTTGAAAGTTGATTGGGGTATTTGTCACTTGGTTATTGTAAAATGGTTGAGTAGTAGCACTTTTAGAGGAACAAGGTTCACCTTGCATAAGGAACTTAGGTTCATTGTGTTTAATAGGATGTAGATAACCAAATGTTTCAAGAGGTTATATGGTAGGAAGCTCTGTTTGTTTCATGGATAGGTAGAAGGATGCAATGGCTTCTAGGTTGTAAAGGAAATCATTAAGGAACCTATTCATTCTAGCATCATCATCTCCAATGATGTCAAAATCATGAGGAGGACATGCATTAGGAGTTGATTGAGCAGAAGTGGGTTCAAGGTCATTAGGATTAGTCGCAAAGGTACAACTTGATATATCAACTAGGGATTTCAAATACATCCATTTTTTTTGAAAGAAATAGTTGTAATGAAAGAAAAATAATATGCAAGAAATAAAGTAAAAAAAAAATCTAGAAAGACAAACATAAATGCAATTAAAAAGAATAGTAGTACAGACAATGTTCTGTAATGGAAGAAATTATAGTGCACAATGTGCAGGTGGACTAAGTTGCCTAGTGTAGCGAATTAGTCCTAACTATGATTTTTTCAACAAATTTTAAAAGTTTTGAATGATTTTTATGATGTTTAAGTTTTTCGAAATAAAATGCAAAATGAAAATGCAAAATTTGTGGACTTTTTCAATGAAAATGAAACGAAAAGTGCAAGATAATAGGAACTTTTCACTAATGCACTTTAAAAATCCATAGAATGCAAGACAATGCAAAACCCTAATGCAATGCAAGCTTCTCCTAGGATGAAAATGAAAAATAAAAAGTGAAAAAGAAATGTTCTAAGGATGGGTTGACCAAAATGAACCACAAATTTTGTGGAAAAGAGGATTCCCCAAAGGCTTCTAGGGTTTTCACCTAGAAGCTAGAGAGTTCTTTCCACTCCAAGGAATTTGTGGGTTCGTTCAAGATTAGGGGTTTGATATGTGATATGTTTGTGAAATACAATGTTTCTAGGTGCTTGCAAACTAATGTAATGAAAATGTATAAAAAATACTATGTAAAATATCCTAAGAATGACCTAAAATGCATGAAAACTATAACATAACTAAAGGAGGCAGAAGTGGTGTACTTGGAAACTGAAGGTTAATCAAGAGGAGCTCTAGAATCTTCTAGATTCTATTGATGTTGATTGGTACACTTATTGCAAGTTGGGAAACTTAGTCTTGCTTAAGAGAAACTTTACCAAAACCAATTTCAGGGAAATGGGTGTCTAGATCTACTGAGATCACTTTGAAGGCCTGGAAGTGGGACTAATTCACCTATGATGGCGACTAGGTCCACCTAGGACATTCAGGAATCTTGAGACTAGAATCTATATCTACCCACTTATAATTTTGTTTTTGACAAAGACCTATGTCTAAATATTTAGATATTGACCTACAAGTTGTCTTCAAGCTCCTTTTTAAGGTTTGTTGACTTGGAATGATGTGGATGGGAAGATGACACCTTCTAGCAAACCTTTGTTGAAGAAGCCTAAAGATATTCAAGTGAACAACTCTAATGGATGTTGCTTGATGTGATTAGTGTTTGATGGTTGATTGAGAGGATAGATTGCTTGATCATGAGAGAATAGATAGTTGTTAGGGGGATTGCAAAATGAGGAGAAAAATCTATATTTATACATGTTATGCCCTAATTCCCCAAAAATAACACATCACAGGCCGACCTTAGGGTTTAGGAGACAAAATCCTACCATAAATTAAGATTAAATTTGATTTTTATGCCAAATGGGACTAAGTCGCCCAAGGGGGCAACTTAGTCCACTTGGACAATTTCAAGTGGATGTCAAGAATTAAAAGGTGATTAATGTTGTTTAATGGGATCATCTTCTGAAATACACTTAAGTAGGACCTATAAGTGCATAAAGGGGTCATTATGTCATAAGAAAGGGTTTATTTATTGATGACAAGCCTAGGGAAGTGTGAGAGTTGGTTGCAACAACTTACAACTCTTCGGAATAAGGCTTAGAAGAGGGTTATTGAGATGAATTATTGTAGAAAATTCCTAGAAAAGTGAGGAAATATGTTGTAACAACAATTCACAACACCTTTGTAAGACATCATTAGGTTTTCATTGATTTGCATGCATTCAAGGACTAATTTGAATGTGTTGGCCACATTACAACATTAAATCTAAGCAAAATCGGACCAATATCCATAGAAAAAGGCCCAAATGAGTGAAAAATGTCAAGGCTACATTATAGAAGGAAAAACATAGAAGATAGAGTACACAAACTAGAAAAGGTAACATATCATCTATAATAGAAAAATATAGCACAAAAATCATGAGTGTTATACAATTAAATAGATATAAGATGATAATGCAGCGATAAAAAGGAATTTTTGATGATGCCAAGTGTCAAAACTACCAAATTAAATATCTCCTATAGTCCTACGACATTTAGTCACATTCAAAACCATTTTCACATGTCCTATAACCAATTTTGAGTGAATTTTCAACAATTGGGAGTGGAATGAGCACTCTTAAGTCTTTTCAAGAAAATAGTCTAATTGTTGAACATATTATGTGTGAAATAGAAACATAGGTCTCTTTATTGATCTAGTGTATCAACCATTAGTATTTATGTTTCCTTTTTACATCATTCCTCATCCCTTTTTTCAATAATCAATAGTATAAATCAAATTAGGAGAGTACCAAGATAACTAACCCTCTCTTGTGGTTGACTTCAATTTTCTAAAGCCCACACTTTAAGAAGTCATCCCATATGTCAATAGGTATTTAGTTTTATAACTAAAAAAATTGTATACTTGATTGATAACAATAACATGAGCACCAAGCCTATTCATTAAATATTCTAAATGGGGTAATTGCACTAAATAAAAATGGAAAATACTTCTCAAACCTTCATGTTAAAGTATGCAATTCATAACAAAAAATCATAATTTTAAACATGCACTTTTCAATGAACTTTATCTAGGACTTCTCCATGGATTCTTTTAGTTGGGGATACAACTTAGTGGATAAAATTTTATGATCTTCATTCAAAGGGAAACACACTAATCATTACTACTACTATGTACTTTACAAAATGGGTTGAATTTATATCTCTTATAGCCACCATATTAGCGAAAAATTGTAATTTCATAATAGACAATGTTATCTCTAGGCTTAACCCTCTATCTACCATTGTCATTGAAAATAAGACATCATCAAAAAATATGGAGGTAGACAAGTTCTTAGACAAAATCCATTTACAATAGAGGTTATCCATCTCATATTAGCCACAAGCAATTGGATAGGTTAAGAAAAAAATAAAATAACTAAACAAGTATTATGAACAATAACCGAAAATATGGGATGATTTGCATAAATAACATATCCTAGATTGTGGGCATATTTCACTAGTTCTCGGTAAGTGCAAGAAGATGGGTCCACAAAGAGGGGAAATTTTGTGCTAAGAAAAAATAAGAAAGGAATGGGTACTAATTTATGAATAGGGAACCAAGCATCAAATCAAGATCCTATTCCTAAATGGGTTCCCTTCCTAAAAATAGAATGGGTACCCACTTTAAAATATCCACCTATTCTAAAATAGACCAAGTACCCACTTTAAAATGAGTACTCATTTTAAAGTAGGTATACATTCTAAAACAATTGAAATCCCAACCCACATCTTGATTTGGTTTTAGGCTTAGGAAAGGCTTAGTAACCTAACCCTTAGCCTTGAACTTGCAAGTACAATGTCATGGCAATCTCAAAAAAAATAACCTACTTTGGAAATATGGTTGACTAGCTAGTTTTTCCAAAATTGTTTTGTGAAATTAAAACCCATTATAGATCACAATGTCTAGTTTTCAAATACGTAACTTTTTTAATGATTAGATTAGATTTTTATTTTTAATTAATTTTTAAGGAAACTGGTCCATAAACTTGCAATGCCAAGTTTTTGTATTTTTATTAACTTTTAATTTGTTAATTTTATTTTATAAATAAATTATATGACATCAATATACAAGAATTATTTTGCACACTGAAATAATAAAAAAATAATTAGTTTAGGTTAAATTAAGGTATCTCTACATGAGGGTTTTTAAACAAAAATTAAGATTGTAGTGTATTAAAATGTATACCCTTTCATTTTCACACTTGTTTGGTCATGTCTTACTTTATTTAGGTTTCTTTATGGCTTAATTGGTCCTATTTTATATCCACAAGCCCTATGAACTATATATTTTTATGGAAAATCTTGAAAAAAATCTAAAGATAAATGATCATTTAATGTTTTTGTTCGTGTGCCCCTGATTTGTGGACTAGGACTAAAATGCCACCTAGGGCGCCTTTATCCTCCATGGATCTTGGGACCTTGATTTTGAAACCACTTAAAAATTTCCCTTTTTGGAGTTTGTGCCCCAAAGTTTGAGCCTTGGGATTAACACACCATCAAGGGAATCTTAGTCCTCCTTGGCTTATTTTTAGGGTCCAATTTCAAATTTGCACGAGAATTTTTCCTCCTTTAATTAAATTCAGATGTTGGCTTGTTGTGGTATAAATTTTGGGATATTGGGCATGAATAAGTATAAATACAAGGTCCCTTCACTCATTCCAATTCAAGTCTTTTGTGAGAGAATTCATCATCACAAAATTTAGTTCACAAGAGCATTCAAGAAAAATTCATCAAGCATTTGGAGCCATCATCAAGATTCAAGCATTATGTCAAGGGTTTAGTGCATCCATTCATGTTGTTTAGCCAAGATTGTGGATGTAGCATTGAATATCTATCTACAACCATTGTTCACATCAAATTTAAGGATCCAAGATCTACATTCTACATGGCCACTACATGGTAGATTGCAGATTTGCTTCACAAGACATCATAAAAGGTGATATTATCTACATATTTCATGTTTCATGTTGCATTTCATTCATTTCATCATTTGGTTTAATTACCTACAAGGGGTTTGACCAAGGCAAACCCCCATTCACTAAAAATCAGAAAGTTTTTCCATCTTGTCCATTTATATTTCCAGATTTAGGTAGAAGACTTGAAGATCATTTGGAGTTGAAAGCTATCAAAGTTGCAAAGTTGCATTTTCAAAGTTGTTATCTTCATAGAAACTCACCTATAGGTCAAATCCGATTGTTTTAGAACTTAAGATCTGAGGAGAAGCAATTGTAGGTCTAGGAGCTAAGGACCACATCCACATTTTTCAAAAATTTAGATTGGGAATAAGATAGGAGTAAAGGCGTCTTAGACCTCCAAGTGGAATCTTTCAAAAATTATTTGGGATTATGTTATGTTATCCGAAGATTTTGACTCTGCCTCAAAAAATAGTAGCAGGACTAAGAAGATAGTAAAGGCTTCTTAGTCCTCTAGGATACTTTTTGATAGCTTGTTTACATTTCCAAAATCCTCATTGCATCTCCAAAATTCCTAGGTACACATACCCTAACTTGGTGTAGCTTAATTTCATCATTTGCACTCATTATTTAGCTTGAATTGCTTGATTTTATGAGTTGAATGTTAAAGTTTCTTTTCAAAGCATTTTATTGGTGGTGAACCCCTTAAAATCTAAAACACCCCCTCCTAATTCCTCCTAATTATGTATTGACTCACCTTGAGAGGTTGAAAGTCAATCCTATTAGGGTTTTTAGGACATTATTGAATGTTACGGTTAGAGAGAGTGATGTTCTATGTATTTCTCCCCTTTTTTCAACTAATCATTTTGGTGAACCCGAATTTGTTTCAGAATTATTCCTTTCTTGATTTGGAGTCCTTTAGAATCCTAGATCTAGATTGCATTCATTACATTGTGCATCTAGTGTTTCTTGCATCTTGCACTAGTGAAATTACATTTCTAAGGGTTTCCTATTTTTGCATTAGTGAAAGTGCATATAGGTTGCATTTTTAGTTTCTTGCATCATTACATTTCATTGCAAAACTGAAAAGTGCATTGTTCATCTTCGTAATTTCATTTAGAAACATTGGTATTACATCCAAAATTGAAAAAAATGAACTCAGTTTTGCATCCAATTTCTTGTCATTAGTTACTTTTCCTAGTCTTCATTTGCATAATTTTTTGTTTCTCAATATTAGGTCCCTATGTAGGCAACCTGGGAACATTGTTAACAACTCAGAATTTGTGTTTTTTCTTAAAAAAACCTCCATTGGAAAAAAATGCGCTTACAGGAATCTTAGTCCCTCTGTGGGTTTTTGGCTCAGAACCTTGTCTGAGTTGTTTGCTCTTTGTTCAACTTTCTAGACCCTCCAAATTCCTTCAGTAGGACTAAAAAGCCCTTATTGGTGTCTTAGTCCCTGTTGGGCTTTGAAATTGCAATTTTCATGGTCTAAATCTATATTTTTGTGCTTCCTAAGCCTCCTAGTAACATATACTATAATTCTAGAAAGTGTCAGGAACCTATATTTTAAGCATCTAGGTTGAAAACTTCAATTTAGAGAACTCATTTTTCAAATCATTTCAATTACAAGCATTATTAGGTCTGAAAATGCTCACATTTCTAAATCTTTACATAATATGGATAAAGGTACTTTTCAATTTTGCATATACAATGTTTACATTCATAAAATTTTACATAAGTTTTATAAAAGTTATTTTCATTTTTTGGATATATACATCTTTGGCATTATTAGGATTTTGCATACATTGGATACATGTGTTTTGCATCTTTGGATATACATAGTTCACAATATTACAACATTACATAAGATAGTTAAAAGCTCTTTCCATTTTTGGTCAAACAATGTTAGTACCTTACCTTTCTAGGCATGCTAAGAAAAATTTCATATCCCCTCCCTAAGAGAGTTTTTTTGTGAAAGAGAATATAACCTTGGAAAATCCTAATGATCATATTCGTTCTTCTCCTAGTATCTCTCATATTTGTGAAGAAGATATTTTGATGTTACAAGAACTAATCAATGAGAGTTTTGAGATTCCTATTTGTTTCTCTCCTCTTACCTCTCTTAATAGAAATGATTAATAAAACATATGTCCAACACAACCATAAGTAATTATGACAGTAACATTTGTTCGTCTTCTAGTATCTCTCCTAGTTGTGAAGAAGATACTTTGATTGATGAAAGTCATGAAAATCCTAGTTATCCCTCTACACCTAGGGAAAAGCTTATTGAGCAATACATTTTAACTATTGATCATTTCTCTACTTTTGATGAAGTCATTTTGGAAGAACCAATCCTCGAATGTCAAGAAAATTTGGTTTGTAGCTATCCTAACAACTCTCCCACTAGGGAAGATATCACAGTGGAAGAAAATGAGAACTTTGACAACAGTAATTCCTTAGATGAAGATGATGAAGTGACATTAGAAACCTCTTCACTAAGAGATCATTAACATAATTACAATTATTTTGTGGTTATGCACACTAGATGCCCCATGGAGTACTCTCTCGAGCCTAAACTTATCATCCATCCACCCACTCAAAAACACAAGTTCAAGACCAACTTGTCCTTATCCTCGAACCACCTAAGAATATTTTTTTGTAGAAACTAAGTTATAATACTATTGATCATACATACAACACTAGGAATAATCCACAATGAATCCAAACAACTTCAACATCCCTCCCATTGCCTAATTCTATCTTGTCCAGTGCTCCTCATTTTCCTTCAAACAATGTAAAGGAGTATGATCTTGTTAAATAGCTAAGGAATACTCCTAATAATATATCCTTATGGGAACTTATTCAAGAATCCCCTCACTATCATAACATGATCCAAAGTTCTTTAAAACAAGTTTCTATATCTTCTAATGCACACTCACATGATGTGGTAGTGAAAATTCAAGCCATAGCTTCCAACACTGTAGACATTCCTTTTCATCAACATGAGCTTCCTCCCTTGGAGATGAGAAAGAAATATGATACATTCAATATAATATCCATATGCAATAGGAATGGAATAACAATGACCATTTTTGATAATGCATGAGGTCTTAAAGCCTTTCGGATAAACTTAAAGTTGATAACTAAAAAAATCAACCTGATTATTTATGTATTAAAGGATTTGATAATGTGTGAAAGAAATTGCTTGGAGTGATAAATTTGCCTATTATAGTTGGAAAGGATGCCTTAAAAACACCTATTCATGTTATGTCTCGTGACTTTTCATACAATCTCATTTTAGGAAGACCTTGGATTCATGAGATGCACCCAGTGCCTTGGAATCTTCATTGTATCATGAAATATGTTTATAACAACAAGGTATACCAAGTTAAAATGGACACTGAGCGTAAAATTTTCTTACAAGTTCAAAAATGAACTAGAAGTCCTCTAAACACATTAGTTCCAACATCAAACATAAAACCTATAAAGGAAGAGAAACAAGAGATGGAAACAGTTTCAAAATTCTTAGATGATGATTAGGATTCCTTGGATTTCAAACAAAAATTCATAGGAGTATACAAGACCATCAACAAAGATTCAAACAAGGGAAAATAAACAAGGCTAATGTCAACACAAAATTTGGAAGACCCTTTGAAAGTATCCACATCAACCACTTTAGAAGAAAAATAAAATTACACAACTTTGGAAAAAATTATCAACAACCTCTAAATCCTAAAGAGATGAACAAATTTTATGGAAAAGGTTACAAAATGATGCAACAACTTGGATATAGTGGAAAAAGATTTGGTTCTAGAGAAAAAGATATCCATGTCCCTATAGAGCTTAATATGCAAGGAATAACTAGTGGTCTTGGTTATTGTCCCTTGATATAAATAAAAAAGCCTTCACTTAATATCAACACCATTAAAAAATATTATTTGCAAGAAACAAAAGAAACAAATAAATCTTCGCTTAATTTCAATGTCATCATAGAAAAAACTAATGATTTGAATTCATTAGATTTTACACCCTCCTATAAGGGAGAGAACGAAAGCTCACAATCTAGAGAGTCTTTTACTAAGAAAAAGATATTGTCATAAAATAAAGCAACATCTCCTAATTTTGACCAAGAGAGTATCTTGGCGAGACTACTCAAGGATCATCCTATTTCTCTAGACCTTTGAGAACATGAAAGAAATTTTATTCCAATACTTCATTTTTGACATATCATAGAGTTCATGGTCATTCTACTAATGAATGTAAGGATTTGAGTAACAAAATTCAACATCTTAAGGACTATGGTGCTCTTCCTTAGGTTGAAGCACCTAGTTCCTCTAATGAAAACTTATTCTCATCCTATTAAGCTCATCCTTAGCTTGAAATAAGTGAGGGAAAGGGGTTAGAGAGGCTTATCCTTGTATTTCGCTTTTCATTGTCTCTTTTGGCTAGTTGACCACCTTTCATCTACATATAAGAGCAATCTTGGAATGTGGGTGACGCACCTTAAGTTGGCTCACATGTGACACTTTTGGGGAAACCCTTTTCCTTTCCATGATGTAGCTTATCAGAAACATATGAATTGGCATAGGGATTTCTGAATAAGCTCTCATGCCTTCTTCTACTTTAAAGAAATTTATCCCAACAATGGTGTTAGCAACCGCTTTAAAGTGGGGGTATACATTGACACTCATATTTCATTGTGTGATTTTATGTCCTCCTGCATTGTGTTTCTTTCTTTGTGGTGTCATTGGGTTTGATTTCATCCAAGAGTGTGATATCTATTTGAATTTTCCTCTCTTGGAAACATTAAACACAATGTTCTCTAAGAGTAAGACCTCACATGAACTAAGAAAAATCCCTTTGAATATCCTCTCTCTTTCTTGTTGCATTGCATTTTCCTTTCATCCTAGTGAACACCTAGCTTCACCAGCCCTTGTGAGCGTGCATTTTATTTTTGTACTTATCATAGTCATGGGGGTATGAAATTGATATGGACTTCTTTGGGCTCACTTAGTTGACAAATAGTTCCCACTAGTCATCATGAGCATTTTTATTTTTTTCATAGTGGACAATGTGTTCCTCTTGTAAACCCTCTTCAAGCCTAGATCTGATCCATCACGTTGGATGATCATTTGAAGCTTGATCCATGGCATTTACCCAATTTTTGTTGTTTCTTTTCATTTTTCTTTTTCTATCCTTGATGGTTTATGCAAGAAATCCAGTTATGGCTTCATTTATCATTTGCATGTGTGTTCCTTTGTCCCTATGTTGGTTTTTCATAGGATCTCAATCCTAAGGCTTAATCATACCTCTTGATTGCATGGTTAGCTAGTTTAGTGTGATTTTGAAGCAATTTCACCCTCTCACTAAAGTGGGGCCTAAATGTACTATAGTAAAATGCATAGCCTTTCATTTTCATACTTCTTTGGGCTTGTCTTGGTTTATTTATGCTTCTTTATGGCTAAATTGGTCTTCTTTTGCATGCACAATCCCTATGAGCTATATATTTTTATGGAAAATCCTAACAAACATCAAAAGATACATGATAATTTAATGTTTCTATCTATGTGTCCTTAATTTGTGGACTGGGACTAAGATTCCACCTAGAGCATCTTTTTCCTCCATTGGTCTTGGGACCCTGATTTTGAAACCACTTAAAAAGGTCCCATTTTGGATTTTGTCTCCCAAAATTTGAGCCTCAAGAATAAGATGACACCAAGGGTGCCTTAGTCCTCCTTGGATTATTTTTGGGGTCTAATTTAAAATTTGGGTAGGAATTTTGCCTCCTTTAATTAATGACTTCATATGTCAGCTTGTTTTGGTGTAATTTTGGGATATTAGGCATGAATAAGTATAAATACAAGGTCCCTTCACTCATTCCAATCCAAGTCTTTTGTGAGAGCATTCATCATAGAAAAATTTAGTTCACAAGAGCATTCAAGAGAAATTCATCAAGAATTTGGATCCATCATCAAGATTCAAGCATCATGTCAAGGGTCTGGTGTATCCATTCATTTTGTTGATCCAATATTGTAGATGTAGCATTGAAGATCTATCTACAACCATTGTTCACATCAAATTTAAGGATCCAAGATCTACATTCCTCATGGCCACTATATGGTAGATTTCATATTTTCTTCACAAGACATCATACAAGGTGATATTATCTACATATTTCATGTTTCATGCTTCATTTCATTTATTTCATCATTTGGTTTAATTACCTACAAGGGGTTTGACCAAGGAAAAAACCCATTCACTTACAATCAACAAGTTTTTTCATCTTGTGCATTTGTATTTACAGATGTAGGTTGAATACTTGAAGATAATTTGGAGTGAAAAGTTGTGAAAGATGCATAGTTGCATTGTCAAAAATTTTATCTTCACATAAACTCACCTACAAGTTAGATCCGGTTGTTTCAAAACTTGAGATCCGAGGAGAGGTAATTATAGATCTGGGAGATCAGGACCACATTCACACTTTTTAGAAATTAAAATTGGGCTTAAGATAGGAGTAAAGGCATCTCAGTCCTCCTGGTGGAATATTTCAAAAATTCTTCAGGATTCTATTCTAACGTTATCCGGAGAGTATGTGTCTACCACGAAAAATAACAATGGTACTAAGATAGGAGTAAAGGCATCTTAGTCCTCCATGACACTTTTTGATAGCTTGTTTACATTTCCAGAATGCTCATTGCATCTCCAAACTTCCCAGGTACACATACCCTAACTTGGTGTAGCTTAATTTCATCATTTTCACTCATTATTTAGCTTGCATTGCTTGATTTTGTGAGTTGAATGTTAAAGTGTCTATTCCAAGCATTTTCTTGGTGGTGAACCCATTAAAACATAAAACACCCCCTCCTAAGTCCTAATTGTGTATTGAATCACCTTGAGAGGTTGATAGTTAATCCTATTAGGTTTCTTAGGACATTATTGAATGTTAGCTGGATAAAGAGTGATGTTCTATGTAGAGCTGGACTTTTTCAACTAATCAAAGGCCAATAAAAATAATTAAAATAATATATATTTAGAAAAAAATTATAGAAAAATATCTAGATTAATAAAACTTCTTATAAACCCTCGAAACATTATAAAAGATAATCTAGAGATACATGAGAAAAAAAATCATTCTCGATGGCTTGCTCTTTCATTGCTTTCTCCTTTTCTTTCCCTTACATCACTCCTTCTAATCATGTGAATGATTTGAATATGCAAGCTAAGTCATCTAGGTCGCAGTCTCTTATTAGATTGTATGGTGAAGGTAATGAGGTGATATCTGGTGTGGACATTGTGACATTCTCAGGGAAGAATTTGCAGGTTGTGACACCCACTAGCCCTTGCCACTTGCACTCTCTAGTTTTTTTTATAGCTCTTTAATCTTTCCCTAGCCCTTACAATCCCATTAAAATATTTTTGAACACTCAAAATACTAAGAGGGGGGTCAATCAGTATTATAAATCTGCATACATGTATCAATTAGGTCTACCTAATTACGGGTATGTGCAGGATCATCATGGAAAAAACAGGCCCTTAAGTGGCAATAAAACAACAGAAAATCAGAGTTAGACAAATTGACCTAAAAATTTGAATAAGTTATCTATATTATTTCAAAAAAATGTAAAAATAGAATCTGTAGAAAATTGAATGTAGTTTCTAAACTACTAGACCTTTATTTAAAATAAATAAATCTATTTGATGAAAATTTGAAATTTCCATGTAAAAGTATTTAAATTTCAAGGTAAAAATAAGAAGTAGGTGTCCGTTTGACCACCCTAACCACAATAAAATGATAATATTTTTTTTTAATATTTTAGATATAAGTAGAGGACTCATGTCCCGATGCGATGCATATTTTTTTATTATTTTTTTCCATGTAAAGAATTAATTATGATTTTTTTATTACAACTTTAAAAAAATATAAAAGCTCGTCAATCTAACCACCTTAACTTGGTAAAAAATGCATGAAATTCATTTTTATTTTTTTTAATCCTATATTATGCAAAGCATAGAATGTGACACATGTTTTGGATTCAAAAAATGTGATACCGTTTGAAAGTTATAGATGTTTTTCAATCAGCCTATCAATCAAGACATTATTCGTAATTCTAATAGAAAATGAATAATATTTATTTATTAAACTCAAAGTAAAGCATGATTTATATTGGTGGAAAGCTGAGAATGTCCTCTAAAAACCCTTTTCATTTCATCAATTTTGGGTAGAAAAAAAGTCGTCAGCCACATGGGTCATCATATGGCTTACATATCACCACTTTTTGGCCCATCATGATCCTGCACATACCCTTACATGTACCCCTATTTTAATTAAAAATTAACTTGTTGGCTACATACTTGATTCAAAAACATATTTATGCTCAAATAAAATCTACAACGCTCAATTTAGGTTGGAATAAACCTAAAATAGATCTCATTAACATCTATAGTATATATTTGATCTCCACAACATATATCAAGCATTGCATTGGCTAGGAAATGGACTTAATTAAAAAAATAGCTAATCTAATCAATACCAACGATCCATTTGATCATATAAACATGAACATGTTCCATATAGAATATATGATGTATTGATACCTGTAAGAAATATCCAAAAATTGTAAAGACTGATTCCAATCACCAGAGGAGAACAAACTAGATTACTCATATCCATTTACAATGTATAAAGCCAAAATTGAATGTCGAACTACTATCGCTTGTAACTTTCAAACTGTTTATCCAAAACCACTAAAGTCTCGATCATAAATGCACATATTAGTCAAGAATAACATATTATAACCTCATAAGAAAATCTTATTACACGAAAATTGCAAACCAAAACACAAGCTTAAGATATCTGCATCTTGTTCACCAGATTAAATAAATTTTCAACAATTAATGTTGGAATCAATCACAACACATTAAAATGGTCCCTTATTCATTCTTTTAACAATATACCCCTTTTTCATTTATGAAACATGTGCTAGAAATGAATCTCTAAAAATAAAAAATATACACCATATCCTTAACTATTTTCAAAATCTTCAAACATACATCTCCTCCTTTATCTAATTTCTCTAATCATCTGAATCATCAAAATTCTCAAAAAACATTTCCCATCACCTAAATTATCCTAAATTCTAACTTCTACTACCATCAAGATTAACTTATCCCCCTTTGACATCAAGGAAAAAGGGTGTGCTAGTAACACACATGTGAGCTCCAAATTTAATGCATATGTATAGGTGAATAATCTAACTGAAATATATTGACTCCCCCTCAAGGAGTTATCCCAAAAAATTGATATAGCCATATGTAGAATGAAAAACTAAAAGCAACTTAAACAATGAAAATAATATACAAGTTAATATTGTTCAACGAGGAGGAAGCACCTTATAGCTCCTTAAGAATTTCTTAACAGGTAGAATTCCCTTCATTCAGAGTCTTTTTGGTTGCAACAAGCGATTTATACATTGATTCTAGTTCAACTATTCTCTCCTCTCCCTCTTCCAGAGTGCTTGGATTTTGAATTTTTTTTACAGGCATCTCTACATCAGCAAGGTCACTTGAAACTGGTATATTATTGGCCTTCACCAAGTCCCTGAGCTATCAAAAATACCTTATATTATCTTCTTTCTAGACCATTGTGAGGTGAAAGACTTCTTATACAAATTTGTAATGGCAAACTAAGAGGTATAATCTTTGTCTTGCACGAGATTGTAGGCATTGAAGGCATTAGATATTTGTGACTCAATTTAGTCCATAATGTCCTTAATTCCTTGAGCGTCATTTTCCCAACTAATGCAATATAAAAATAAAGTCTTGGCCCAATCCAAGAGGATTTGGAAGATCTTAAATTTTAGTCTTAGAATCTGACAAAACTAGTATCATTGGGCATAACTCACTAACACGATCTTGATGAAACTTGAATCATGCAAAATGGATATCATATGTGAAATTTATGGTTGTTCAAAGTTTGGTGGGGGTGGGGATTCCAATTGTTGACTCAAGGGAAAAAAACTTGATCATCTCCAAATCAGTCCAAAACAATGCCAAGTCAAAGGGCTCATCGAGATGATTTTGATGTTGCTTTAATCGCATTGATTAGAGTCCCTACATGAAATTTATAGCCAGTCAAAGTTGTGAAGAAAAATGGGTTGACCAAGTACAAATGATGACATCGACATGCTAATGTGGCATCACTAGAGCTTGACATGTGGTAGGTTGAAAAAGTTACATGTGGCAAAAAACATGGCATGATAGGTGACATGGCATAGGGTGATGTGACATAGTTTGACAATGTGGACCAATCAAATACTAGCACATGTCCAAATATTGAAAAATAAGAAAGAGCCACATGACCCAATGAATGAATGCAATGTGTAACACTAAAAACCTCCATTTTCATGGTAATATTGGTCTAGAAGTTGGTTGGGGGGTTCAAATCCCCAACCTCTCTATCCTTACTCTCATGTGCTACCACTACACCACAAAACCACCTTTTTATATACATGGAGTTAAATGTTATTTATTATATAAACAATGGAAAATCCCATAAAAGGGGGTCAAGTGGTTTGAACCTCAACCTCCCAAACACCATAAAGTACACTCCACCACTACATCATTCATGATTCATGGGACTATGAATGGAAGAGTTACTATTTAAAGTGAACAAACCAATTTTAAAGGATTTTGGTAATGATATAAGGGGGCCGAATCCTATATAAAGGCTTAAATCACATTAAACCTGTAAAAATAGAATGAATAAAGATTTTAAAGGGGCTCGATTATGAGGGCCAGAAAACATTAAGCCCAAGAGTTTTAAAAAAGGATTTTTTAAATATTTTATGGGTTTTAAGGGCTTCATATAGGTGATTCAGGGAATAATTTTGTTAACTCCCAAATATTATTTTGAAAATGTATATAAGGGGGTATTATTTATTTTTAAGGGGAAATGAATTATTTTTGGGATGAATTTAGGAAAAGTAATATTGGAGATTGATGTAATCATAGACTTTGTATTTTTTTTATTTCTTTCAATGTAATTGGGAGTGTAAGGAATTTGAAGCCTACCCCATTAATGCAAGTGAAGAAGAATACATAAGAGTCTTAGATTATTCAAAGATACTATAGAAGTTGGAGGATATCTCTTATGTGCCAAGGAACCAAGGTGGTTTCTTGGAGGCTTCATCTTCAGTTTCAATCAAAGCAAGACAAGGGGAGTAGTTGGAAAAACTTCAATAAGTGGACCAAGGGTCACCAATAGGAAAGGAGGTAAAATTTACTCCATGTTCAATTCCTTCCCTTGATAATATAGACACAGAAAATGAACAAGTTCGGTTCAACACACTTGATCTTGATTATTAACAACATTTCCTCCTAAATCATACTCTCAACTTTTCATCATATTTTTTCTCTTAATTTAATAAATCGTTGTTTATTTGATTAAGTCTTTCTCCTCCACTGATTAAATTAATCAATTTAATTAACCTCATATCTCTGTTTAATTAAATAAATCAAATTATTTAATTAAAGTTTCTAAATTCCTCTTAGTAAACTGAATAAATTAAACCTTATTTGATTTAATCTATCATTATCCGACTTAGTTAAATAAATCAAAATCATTTATTAAATTAAGCATTTCCTCTCAATTCTGATTTAAATCAATTCAGCAATTTAAGTCAAAATTCTCAAATCATCTAATCCCTCATTTAATTAATAAAATTCTTGATTAAGTTAATCCCTATCACTAAAATCTTCTAGAGAATGCAAGTTGGACATAAAAATATATTTAATTCATTTATTAAATCTCTATTTTCCCTCACATGGCATTAAAAGGGAATATTCTCTCAATTTGAATTCAAAAATTCCAATTGGACTTGTACATCCAACAAGGCATTCACTCCTCTTACATGTCCTTGTGCATTCAGCCAAGTGGCATTTGTTTCATTCTTTTTTCCCTCTCACATGTCATTTCTGAAATTTGAAATTCTACCTAATTGTATTTATTGGCACTTTGGCCAAAATGTGCACAACCATCAACCATTTACATCCTTACAAGTGGCACTTGGCCATTGGATGTTGAATGATCCCACATTGCTCTATTTCAATATCTCTTCCAGTTTGGAAATCTATAAATTGGAGGCTTATCTCCTCATTCAACAACACACAATTTTTTGTAAAATTACTATGCTCAAATTCATCTTCATTCCACAGATTTCATGCAAGGTTACTCTCTTGAATTGAGAGCTAATTTTGTTCATTCCATTCAAACCAGCTGATATCATCATCACAATCATCAAGCTTACAAATAGGAATTGGGAAAGGGCTGATTTTGACATACCAATCAACACCAATTCCCCCATGGGATTGATAGTTCATTAGAATATGATTTTCTTACTTTCATTTATATTGTGCTTCACTTGTTTTCCTATTTAAATTTTACAATCTAATTCCATGGGGAACCTTGATTTCTTTCCTACATATGATCTAACATTATGCTTGTTTTGTTGTGTTTGTGCAGGTTAATTGAATTTCGGTTCGCATAGCCAATTTGAATTCAAAAATTCCATATGGAATTTTACATCCAACAAGACATTCACTCCTCTTACATGTCCTTGTGCATTGAGCCAAGTGGCATTTATCTCATTCATTTTTCTCTCTCACATGTCATTTCTCAAATTCAAAATTCCACCTAATTGCATTTATTGGCACTTTGGCCAAAATGTGCACAACCATCAACCATTCACATCTTGACAAGTGGTACTTGGCCATTGGATGTTGAATGATCCCACATTGCTCTATTTCAATATCTCTTCCATTTTGGAAATCTATAAATTGGAGGTTTCTCTCCTCTTTTTATCATCCACAATTCAAAAAAGTATACTATACTTCATTTCATCCACAAATTTCACATATTTCATGCAAGGTTACTCTCTTAAATTGAGATCTAATCTTGTTCATTCCATTCAAATTAGCTGATATCATCATCACAATCATCAAGCTTACAAATAGGAATTGGGAAAGGGCTGATTTCGACATACCAATCAGCACCAATTCCCCATGGGATTGATAGTTGTTCATTAGAATAAGATTTACTTACTTACATTTATATTGTGCTTCACTTGTTTTCCTATTTTAATGACTGCCCTTAGCCGCCAACCGTAATACCGCAGGCCATGGTATGATAGTGAAAGGGTTTAAATTTGAGAAATAAATAGCGTTATAAGGAAATTTTTGCATTTATAAGGGGGGGAAATATTTTTTATTTTTTTTAGAAAATGGCATTTTTTTTTATAACCTATGTTTAAGGCATTGATATATAAGAAAATTGTGAATTATTTTAGTCATATTAACTTTGTATTTTCTTTTACAGGTTGATATTGGAATCAAGCCAAGGCAAAAACGAGATTGGAGAAATTCACATAAAATCATTTTTTATGCTTGTTGAGCTAGATTTTTTATTTAGTTTCAAACCATCTCACATCTATTTTTGGGGATTAAAAATAACCATTTTGACTTGATCCTTTGGTTATAATTGAACCTTAGACATTTACTAAATTTCAATTTGGGTTTCTAAAATTGAACAAGGCAACTTTCACATCTCATTTTGGTGCTTAAAATGAACTCATTACTGCTTTTATGGTCTAAAATGAACAAGTTTTTTTAATGTTTTGGAATATTTTTCACAAATTAATATCATTTAAAAGGCGTATACGCTTCTCTCGTGCTTCACGGTGATCTTGAGAATCAAAAGTCTTTTTGTGATATTAAGTTGTCAAAAAAGATTGCCTTCACACTATCATTTTGGGTTTAAAATTGAACAAAACATTGTGCGAGTGTGAGTAGACTTATTGTGTGTGTTCTCCCTTTGTTTCTAGACAAAGGTTGATCAAACTACGAATATTTTTATTCACTTTTGTTTATCTTAGAGGGCCTACCTTGTGGGAAAAATTACTCACCCAAGGGAATGACCCAACTGGTAACACATTAAAGCCAAGTGTATTTCCAATCGAGATATAAAAGTGGGTACTGGAACAAAAGCCAATATCACGCAGTTGGATCTGACGGGAAGGGCAACAATGGTCTCTCACTGCATGGGTTAGCCTCCATGAATGGAAAGTTTGAATTAAAACCCTTGTTTAGAAAGGCCAAATCCCTAATCTATTTTGTTGGTGCAAAAGGTCATGTCCTTTTAATCTGCCCCACGTTATACATGCAGTTTTGTTGTAGAGATGAAAAGTATGCCATGGGAGAGTCATGAGTATTGATGCTTGGCTGACCTGAGAAGTGTGTGCATTGTAAGGGGGAGCCTATGTGGTCAAACATCTAGTCATCTGCACAAAATATGTGCAACTAGATTCCTCCAAGTGGGAACCCAACAAAATATTGTCTCATCATCCTAGGGTTGTAACATGTGCTTGGAAATGAAAAATACATTGCTTGGTCCTCAAAACAATTGAAAAACAAACATTCACAAAGAATTCCAAATTTCAAACCCCTTTGAGGAAACAAATATCCTTGATGAATTTAAGTACTCTTGTTTTCCCTAGGGATCATATCCTTAGAGGTTTCTAAGTGCTTGAATTTTATCATCATTTGTTTTCACTAAGGTTAAACATAGGAAACTTTTGCCCTAATTTCCTTGATTTCCACATAATGGACCTTATGGGATGAAAATAATGTGGGACATTAGACATGACGTTTGAAAAACATAATCAAGAAAGTGTTTGTGGTTAAAATAATCAAACCTAAGCAAGATAACAAAAAATTGAACCACACATGTGCTTGGTCCCTTTTGAGTCATTTGGTTTTCATGCAAACATTGGTCTTTTGGTTGAATTACTCTTAAGGAAAAGCATGTTCTTCAAAACCTTGGTGTTGTAAACAAGTCCCTTTTAGGTTCGTCTAGGATCAAGTCAAACACTTCACCCATATCAAACATCAATCAAACATCACTCATTAACAAACTTTTGGAAACTTTGAAAACATCATTTATGCTAGACTTTTGGAAAATCAACATCACCTTATTTGACTTAACACACTTAGTCGAATTATCAATACTCTTGAAAATATTTGCCTCAACTTCTTGAGGTCTACTAGTTCATGATCACTTTGACTGGCTTAATACACTTAGCCAATTCATTCTCTTATGCGAGTTTTCCCTAGGATAACACAACTTCCTAGGGTTTACAAGTTTACCATCATCTTGTTTGGCTTAACACACCTAGTCAAACTGTCGAAATCAAATCAAATCAAAACAAGTCCTAAAGTCTAGCATTGGTCCAAAGTTCCTAAAATTTTAAACACCCATATCATTCACCCCTTTCATCCCTCATCTCATCATTGGTCCTAAACCCTCGAAGGTCAACAAGTTCAAACCATAAGAGGAACATGGATTATAAACTTGATTCCTACATCATGAGTGATCCAATTCAACCAAACTATCCAAGCCTTACAATATCAATTGATTTTCAAAACTTGCATTTGTACAATCCATACATGGGATCATTATCTCCTCCAAATGTCAATGGTACAAATAAAAGGATGCCCAATCTAAATTTTGGAGCATATTTTCCTATGGTAGATTTAAGTCAAAACCAAAACTTACAAATCTATCAACCAAACAATCAAGGCATGAGCCTACCCCCTTTACCAACCATCAATAAATCGAATCCGAGCAACACCCCCTTCATAAGTCAAAGTATCATATCAAATCCTCCCATTTTTCCATTGATATCACAACAACCGATGGCAACCATTCAAGAAACCCCAACAATCAACACCATTCCCAATCCACCACCACCATCACCAAAACACAACATGAAAAATTCATTCTCTTTCATGTTGCAAGCCGCTCAACAAGCTGAAAAACTAGCTACTTAGCAAGCAAAATCACAATTAGCCGCACAAGATGCACAAGCAGCTCAAGTAGCCCAACAAGCACAGGCTCAAGCTCAAGCCCAACACCAGTCTCAATAGGCACAAGCTCAATTCTAGGGACTATTGCAAGCAATCCATCAACAAGTGTATGAACAAGTATCACAACAACAAGCCCGACAAAAAACATTGCTAGCACAACAACAACAAGACCAACAACAAGCATTGTTGGCTCAGTAGCAAAAACATGCATTACTTGCTCAACAAAGCTTGCAAAAGATTCCCACAACAATTGTTGAAATCAAAAATCAAGATCAATCTATCACTGAACACCTTGAAGATGTTTCCACCTCATCCAATGATCAAATCAACACACACCAAGATCCACTTTTCAATCATGATCAAAATCCACCAACAATACCCAAAAAAATCCAATTCAAGAAATTTCAACATCACTTGGTCTTATGGTTGAAGACATTGACAATCTCCCCACCCTAATGGCTAAAGACAATGATCCAAATAAATCCATCAATGAGCACTGTGAAGATATGTCTACCCCATCTAGTGATCAAATCAACATTCATCAAGAGCCTCATTTTAGTGATCTATGTCAAAATGTGTTGACATTATTTGATCCTATTGACATAATCCATGATCCATCAACCAATGATCTTATTGAAAATTTCTCTACATCGCCTTATGAGTTAGAGAACAAATCTCAAAAATTAATTCCAAAGCATGATCAACATCTTCCATCAAGGTATAGAAATGGTCCTTTCAAAGACATATTAACATCCTTTGACCTCCTGGTTATAGATATTAAAGGAATCCCTAACTCACCATTTGATCCATATCCGCTCAAAGATCAACAAGATATTGATCCACTTCCCATGCCTTATAACAATGTCCAAGAATCCCTTGTAGACAATCCACCCTTTGAAATTGACCCATGTCAAGAACTTGATCCAAAGAATGTCGAAAGAAATTATCAAATCACTCAAGATCGATAATTTGTATCTCTAAGATACTACAATGATCTGATAGAAACTCTCTTATCTATACAAGATGTCGCAAATGATTACCATATCCATATAGCACATATTCCTCCATCTACCCACAAGATGCATTCTTTGGATGGACACATAGATGATCCTCATTCAAAACAAGAGTCGCATACTCTTGATATCATTACAAAGAAACAAGAGTCTCATACTCTTGACATCATTACCATGGTACAAGAGTCTCCTACTCTTAACATTTGTACACATGACCAAAATATGGAAAATTCTAGAGACATAATAGAAACAAATCATGAAGAAGGATTCTATATAAATCATGAATTAGAAACAACATCCTATGAAGTGAATCATGAGGAAGAATTTTATGTGGACAATGAATCATCAATGCTTCTTGAAGAAGCATTATAATTTGATATCAATCAGGCATTCATCCCACATATAGAGGATCCTATCATTTATAAAGTTGGATCACTCACCTTTCTTAGGGAAAGCTACATCATCAATAAAGAAGCTGCCACTTTTGAAGATCCACCATAGAGTAGAGAAGGATTAGCACCTTGTTTCCAAGGTAAATCATATCCTATTGCAGATAAAAAATTTCAGCAGATGAATTATCAAGGTAGAGGATTAGGCCTACATGAACAGGGTATCCTAGAACCAGTGTAGATTGTTGGTAATCCTAAGCATCAAGGCCGTGGTTATTCGAAAGTCAAGGGATATAAACATATTAGTGATATGTCTATAAAATTGGGGGCAACTTCGTCTCAAGCAAATGTCAACATAGGGAGCACGAAGAATCCTTATGATGAAACCAATGTCAATACTACAACCCGCCACATCACGAACCTTCATCCACCCATCACCCCATCCATGAAGTGGGACCAACATCAAAAGGAGTTGAATCAAAGCACACAAAATATTATCAAAGAAAAAGAAGTAGCAAATCATGAAGGACAAATCAAATACATATGGATACCAAAAAACACAAAGAAAGACGATCCCTATCAAACTCCATTAGTCAAAGAAACTATGGAGCAAAATAAAAATGGGAAAAGTATCCATCACAAATGTCCATAAAGGAAAAAGTAGACTTCTCAAGCGATGTACAAGGTATATCAAGCAGTTGGTCCTAATTCCACGCATACTTCTATATCCACCCATTATTTCTCATCTTCCCAAGTTTGGATATTCAAAGGCTCCAAACTATCAACCAATCCATCTTTTATACCTAAAAATGCTTCATCCATGCCTCCAACCATGATATCCAATTCTCACATTGACCATGTATTGGCAACGACCCTTCATCATAATTATTTAGAAGGAACTCTATTGCGATGTGCGCACAAAGATAGAGTTAACTATGGTATCAGTAAAGCAGATCAAGGATCTCAAAAGTTGCATTCAAGTGCACATATCTTGGCTAGGCAGCTTCTTCAAGTAGGATACAAATGGCACATTATGAAAAAAGCATCAATATCAGCACCAACAGGTGGTTCAACATGAGCTTAAAATCTCTCAGAAAATACAAAAAAAAAAAAAATCCAAAAAAATCAGAAAACGGATTGAAAATAGTAAAGATAAAAATCATCCTCTAGCGAAAACTGCTTTGGTGGTGCTTTGGACAGGTACCATTATGAAAACCTGGAAAAAAAAAATTATGTGTAGAATCGAGCATCTACATGCGCCATTTTAGGAGAAAGCATCTTATCACATCGATAAGAAAGCCAACATTACATCCATAATAAAGCCAACATTCCATTCATAATAAATCTTTTCATCCACGAACCATTTAACCAACCCACTACCATCTATCTGCCTTATCTAGATCTTGATGAAGGTTTGGTGCACACTTTGTAGTCGTTTATGGTAGACATCTTGACATGGGTCATTTTCATTGATCTTATCCTACCCAACGTTATCTGAGCCATGAAGCACTATCTGAATGAGCATCCTCTATTCTAACACCTTATCTTGTCGCAAGATAAACCTTTGCATTCTTTGAATTCTTACCATATTCATCCATCCAAACACCTATCTAAGCATTCACCCATGGCATTCCATACATTGCTAGACACTAGGGGCAGATATTTACATTTTGCTTCAAGAAGAAATCTTGATATATATCATCTAGCTTATGTGGTGATCCAAACATTAGCAAACATGAAATCAAATTGGTCAAAGAATTTGTGAGCATCAATCCAAATCCCTAGCCCATGGCATATTTTGACAGCAAGACAATGCTCCTTATCAAGCTTTATATTTCATCGAACATCAATCCAACCAATCCATATCAGTTGCATCTAATGTGTACTTCAACGTCACATCAAAATCATCAAAGCTATTTTGTTCCAAATCAAGCTTTATCAATCTTGATCAATCAAATCCAATCAATTATCACCTTTTTTAACTTAACACACTTAGTCAAACTATCATCTTGTGCATGAGTTTACTCTAGGATAACACAACTTCCTAGAGTTTACAAGTGCATTATCATCTTATTTGACTTAACAAACTTAGTCAAGTAATCCAATCCATCATCAAAATGTTTGACTTAACACACTTAGTCAAACCATCCTCTTTAGTACAAGTTTACTCTAGGATAACACAACTTCCTAGATTTTACAAGTGCATTATCACTTTAATTTGACTTTACACACTTAGTCAAACTATCAATCCAACAATCCGATCAATCAACCTTCAGCTTGGTTTTCAACAAAATCTCAAAACAGAGCACTGATATCATCATCTATTCATATCCAAATTGTCAAAATCATGTGAAAACTCAAAAAAATTCAAAAAATCAAAAATCTCAAAAACATCTCAAAAAGTAAAAAAATTGAAAAAAAAATCAAAAACATGTCAAAATATCAAAAAATCTTCAAAAAAATCATCATCAAGTCTTATCAGTCTTTTACCTCATCCGAACTATGTCATCTCTGAGCTTGAACATAGGCAAGGTTGATCTTTGATCATCCCCGGAGATATCTTAGGTCAGTCTTTAGGCGTCCTTCACAATAAAATTGCAATCTGTTTGCCCATCTATCTCATCATTGAGTCGAGTCTGTCGTCGGTTGAACTGCATGGTCTTTGTGTATATAACATAGGTGAGGCTAATCTATGGATCATCTCCCGAGACCCCTAGGATAGGTCTTTTAGTTAGTCTCTCTGGCTTAAATATGAAAATACCAAAAACATTTGAATTTTTTTCAAATATACCAAAAACAACCTCAAAATATCTAAAAAATCAAAAATGGTGCATCCATCTCATATCGCTTTCACCCGCAACAGTCATCAATCCTAATAAAATCAGTCATCGCTCTCACCCTTTGGTAAGTCAATAAGAAGCAAGTCTAGCATGTTCAGAAGTGAACACCCTAATCATTAGAGTCTCAAAAGTCTAAGTTAGTAAGCAAGCAAGTTGATCAACTCCAGAGTATCAATAGCTTATCACCCAATCAGTCCCACAAAAACCCTGATAACTACATATCCTAGGATGAACCTTTCCCACGATGGACATAAGCATCAGGTACCTCAAGTAGTTTAGCCTTGGCTAGCGCTATGAAGAACATTAGCTTGTCTGTTTGCTTTATTTGGGTCTTTTATTGGCTTATCTTATTTTGTGCTCATTCTAAGGACCTCTTGATGATGCCTAAACAAAACAGGTTTAGAGAGAAAGGAATGGGGCAATGATCATTATCTTTTTATCTACTATGCTTATGGGAAAGACTTGTAAAATAAATTAGTCACATATGCTTTGTTTGGTTTGTGGAGAGGATGTTTTGGATATCTGGTTGACCACATAAGAAAGCTTGCTTTCCTATGTTTTAGCCTGAGATGTTTAGAATGTCTGAACTGCATCCTGAACGAAGTATGTATGCTAAGTGTGAACAAGAATACTCCTATCTGATTTTCAAGTCAAATTCCATGACACTAGATACAATGCCATCTTGGTCCTTTATACCTTGATGCATCGTATTTATATGTGTTATCAAACATAAAGTAATTGGCCCTTTGAAAATCCCAACTCCTGGTAAGCAAATCATCAATCATCATCTTGTGTGGATCCTCCTTCCATTCTTCTCATTCTTCTATCTTTACTAACATTTCTATCTAAAATCAGTGTGTCACATCAATATATACATGAGACTACCCATAGTCGATGACTATCTATACATCATCAGATCTGTCTACATCAAAAAAATTTATCTTTATCCTCTAATCAATAGAACCACTCTTGTATTTTATCGTGATCTCGACCGAAAATCAAACATTTTCACCCGATCTCTCAAGGGGGCGACATACCAACAATATCCTTCCTCTGGGGCAATAGTGGGGCATCTGAAAAATGAAGAATTTTTTGAGTTTGATCAGTTTATTCTTTTAATCAATGCAACAAGTACATTGCTTCAAAGAGGGGCAAAATGTATACATGGAAAATGAACAAGTTCGGTTTGACACACTTGATCTTGATTATTAATAACATTTCCTCCTAAATCATACTCTCAGCTTTTCATCATATTTTGTGTCTTAATTTAATAAATCACTGTTTATTTGATTAATTCTTTCTCCTCCAGTGATTAAATTAATCAATTTAATTAACCTTACATCTCTATTTAATTAAATAAATCAAATTATTTAATTAAAGTTTCTAAAGTCATCTTATTAAACTGAATAAATTAACCCATATTTGATTTAATCTAAAATTATCCCACTTAGTTAAATAAATCAAAATCATTTATTTAATTAAGCATTTCCTCTCGATTCATCAATTTAATTCAAAATTGTTAAATCATCTAATCCCTCATTAAATTAATCATAATCTTGATTAAGTTAATCCTTATCACTAAAATCTTCTAGAGAATGTAAGTTTCACATGAAAATAGATTTAATTCATTTATTAAATCTCTATTTTCTCTCACATGGCATCACAAGGGAATACTCTCTCAATTTGAATTCAAAAATTCCAAATGGACTTGTACATCCAACAAGTCATTCACTCCTCTTACATGTCCTTGTGCATTAAGCCAAGTCGCATTTATTTCATTCCTTTTTCCCTCTCACATGTCATTTCTCAAATTCAAAATTCCACCTAATTGCATTTATTTGCACTTTGGCCAAAATGTGCACACCAATCAACCATTCACATCTTGACAAGTGGAACTTGGCCATTGGATGTTGAATGATCCCACATTGCTCTATTTCACTATCTCTTCCAGTTTGGAAATCTATAAATTGGAGGCTTCTCTCCTCATTAAACAAAACACAACTTTGAGTAAACTTACTATGCTCAAATTCATCTTCATTCCAAAGATTTCATGCAAGGTTACTCTCTTGAATTGAGAGCTAATTTTATTCATTCCATTCAAACTAGCTAATATCATCATCACAATCATCAAGCTTACAAACAAGATTTGGGAAAGGGCTGATTTCGACATACCAATCAGCACCAATTCCCCCATGGGATTGATAGTTGTTGATTAGAATAGGATTTGCTTACTTTCATTTATATTGTGCTTCACTTGTTTTCCTATTTAAATGTTACAATATAATTCCATGGGGAACCTTGATTTCTTTCCTTAATATGATCTAACATTATGCTTGTCTTTTGTGTTTGTGCAGGTTAATTAAATTCAAGGTTCACAGATAATGATAATACTTCTTTTGGTGTTTTTAAAAATCATACTTTAGGAATTTGAAAAAAGCTCCTAACCAAGATGCGGTATAAAGGAGGAAATCTTTGCATTAATGACCAAAGTATTGTTCAACCAATAGAGGTTATAGTCAGACCATGGTTGATAGGTCTATTGTATAATAGTAGAGGGAGCCTAGAAAAGGCTACAAAAGGAAGCTTTTTGGAATCTAACTTGAAACTAAAGTCTCTTTAGCAAGATAAGGGTAAGTCACCTACCAAGAGTGATAACTTTTTGAAGAGATCCCTGAGTAGATCCAAATATCCTAAAAAATATATTGGTAGCATGAGTCCAAAAAGGTATAATTCCTACTCTAATGCATTCTTGAACTATAAGAAACATGGTGATATTTTCAATAGCCTATAAAATAGTTATCCTTGTTCATTTTTTGGGAAGGATATAACCATTGTGTTTCCAAGTGTGGAAAATATAAGGCTCTGTAAAGGAAGGTGTTGTCAATTAGTGGAGAAACTCGACATGAAAACCATCCTTTCTAGAAGGAAAATGACAAGAAGGATTCAAAGTTGAAAAAAATTTCAACTCATTGTAATATTAGTGGACACTGGGAAGAAAAGTGTTAGAATCTACATCCAGACCTTTGTCGCTCACTAGGAAAGAAACCTATGAAAGAACCTATTCAGAAGAAGGTTGCACAAGAGAAGGTAGAGCATGTGGTTTCCATTCTTGAAGAATTTTGTGAAGAAAATTAACCAAAGAAGGAAAGTCCTTTTGACCGGTTTAGTAAGATCTGGATAGACTATTTTCCTAGTTGATTGTTTCATATTTTTCTTGTAAAGAATCATGTGTTTCTTGAAACCCTTGAAGGAAAAAATTGTAAAACTGGCATGACTTATAAACATCACTTGCAACATAATTCTTGATTAAACCTTTTTTTTAAGGTATTTTCTGGTGGCCATGTTGGAAGGTGGCTACAACAAAATAATGAACATGTTAAATTTTTTTGGAACTAGACTTGAATCAGTTTCATTCCAAAGGCAAACGGTGTAGGACTAGATCCATCGATGAGAGAAACATTATCGAAAAAAGATTAAAAGGTCACATTAATAGCTCAAGTCTCCCCAATGCGTCAATCAGAAAGAGTATCCCTGAAGATATTCATCGCCTATAAATTTTCCATCAGAGTGTGTTATAGATGTCACTCCAACTATTATGGTCACATTGATATCACCAAGACAACCATAGGGTCACACCGACATCGCCAAGACTTCTCCTATCAGAATGAGTTTGGAAACTCACTCTGATAGTTCAGGTCACCTCGATAACATCCGTCGGCAAGACAAGTCCAAGGTCACAATGATCTGATCCATCCACGACAGCTGCTCATTGGCAAGAAATTCCAAAGGTCTCACCGATATTGCTCTTTCAGGAGTTTAATGTCAATAAGCATTGAGGTACTTTTTCCAACAATCTCCCACTTGACGAAGATCTTACTAGCACCTCCAAACCACAACAAAACTACTGAGCTTTATGGGCACCAAGGCCCATCCATTTAGTACACCACCTATACTTGTTTGTGCTCACTGGTTTCATCAATGCATCTGCAACATTTTCCAGAGTATCCACCTTTTCTAAAGAGACCTTTCCATCCTCTACCATATCTCATACAAAGTGATACTACACATCAATATGTTTTGTCCTAGCATGGAAAGTAGGTTTATTTGCTAGAAAAATAGCACTTTGACTATCATAATAAATTGTAATCTTCCCTGCATCAAACCTAGTGTTAGAACACAAACGTTTTAACCAGATTGCTTCTTTATAGGCATGATTTTCTGCCATGTACTCAGCTTCCGTAGTGGACAAAGCAACTACAGCTTGTCACTTTCTCATCCAATTAATTGCACCACCATTCAACATGAAAGTATATCCACTTGTGGACCTTCTATTGTCAATGTCCCCTACCCAATTAGAATCAACATATCCATGAATGCTGAGAGTCCTCTATGATCCAAAAAAATTTCCATGGTAACACATAGCATATTCTGAATTTCCCCTTAGATATCTAAACACTCTTTTCATATCATCCCAATGTCTTCTTCCTAGATTCACCATAAATCGACTAAGAACTCCCACTACTCAGGCAATGTCTGGCCTTGTATAGACCATTTCATATATTAAACTATCAATTGAACTAACATAAGACACTTCTTACAATCATTCATACCAAATCTCTCAAGAAAAATATTAATATGCTTACTCTGGCTAAGCCAAAGCTTTCTTCTCTTTTTGTCCCTGGTTATTTCCATCCCCAGAATATACTTAGCTGCACCAAGATCTTTCATTTTGAACTTTGTAGACAACTGAGATTTTAGATCATAAATCATTAATTTACTATTTCCTATGAACAACATATCATCAACATAAAGGGAAATAATAAGAATTTGATAATTTTCAGTGTTGTAGTATGCACAATGATTTGATTTTTATTTTACAAATCCCAAAGACAAAACAAATGTGTCAAATTTTTGGTAGCACATCCTAGGTGATTTCTTCAAACCATACAAAGATTTTTTCAACTTGCAAACCAGATTTTCTTTACCTTTTCTCACAAAGTGCTTAGGCTGGGACATATAGATTTCTTCTTCAAGATCACAATGAAGAAATGTTGTTTCACATCCATTTGTTCAATCTCTAACTCATATGTTGCTGCAAGTGACTAAAGAAATCTGATAGATGTCAGCTTAGCTACATGAGAAAATAATTCTCCATAATCAATTCCCTCTACCTGGGAATAACCCTTTGCAACCAATCTCACTTTATACTTTTTGACACAACAATCCAGACCAATTTTCTTTTTAAACACCCATTTGTAGCCCATAGGCTTTATACCTTCAGGCAATGGAACTAGATCCCAAGTATAATTTTTCCTTAATAATGCCATTTCTTCATTCATGGCTTCCAACCAAGAATCTGAATTAGACATTTTAGTTGCCTCTTTTATAGTCCTATGCTCATCTGTGTTAGTAATCAAAGCATAGGCACAACTAGAATCTAACATAGAGAATCCATACCTATCTAGTTTTTTCTTCTCATGTGTAGACCTCCTCACACGTTGAGGCTGAGGTTATGGTTCTTCTTCTTGTTTATAACTATCAGAGCTACTCAAACTCTCCTTAGTTTTAGGTACACTTTCATTGTGTTGTTTCTCTTTATATAGAGTTAGCGGTATCTCAACAACATCATTCTTCTTTTCCTCTTCTTTCATCCCTGACTGGAGATCCACTGAAGAAGGTTTCAGTTCTCAGAAGATTATAATTTTTTTGTAGAATACCTTCTTAGTCACAGGATTCCAAAGCTTGTATCATTTCACACCAAGGCCATACCCAATGAAGATACATTTTTCAGCTTTCTTGTCCAATTTAGGTCTTTTCACATCTGACACATAAACATATGCTTCATAGTCAAAAACACATATATCTCCGAGAGAGGGCTTCTTACCAAACCAAGCTTCCATAGGCGTTATATCAAAAATTGTTTAAGATGGTGATAAATTCAATAAGTAACATGTTGTAGCCACAACCTCAGCCCAAAGAATCTGCTCCAGACTAGCATTGTTTAACAAAATTCTTTCCTTCTCCATTAATGTCATATTCAACCTTTCAGAAACTCCATTTTGTTGCAGAGTGTAAGGTGTTGGCTTATGCCTCTTAATCCCATGGTCTTTGCAATACATTTCAAACTCATCATTACAAAACTCACCACCATTGTCCATCCTTAGACACTTCATTTTTCTTCCAGCCTAATTTTCCACAAGGTTTTAAAATTACTTAAAATGACCAAACACTTCTAATTCACTTTTTTAAAAATAGACAAATACCCTTCTCGAATAATCATCAATAAAAGAAACATAATATTTAGACTTCAATAGTGAAGGAATATCCATTGGACCACACACATTAGCATGAATATAATCTAGAACACTAGAAGATTTATGAGGACTAAAGTAGAATGAAACACAAATTTGTTTGTCATATATACAATATTCAAAGAATTCAAAATCATGATTACAATCATCAAGCCCCTCAACCAGGTTTTTATTCTTCAAGGCTTTCAAACCTTTTTCACCAATGTGATCGAGCCTCTGATGCTAGAGCATAGTCTTTTCTGCTTGAATTTTCATTTCCAAGGAATTTTCTCCAATGGGAATATTTTAATTCTTCTCTTTATAAACATCCTTGTGTGACTTTGCAAAGACACGATTGCATTGAACAACCAATCAATCCAACTTAAACAAAGTACCAATTTGGGCACCCCTAGCAAACACCATCAAGCTTCTAGTCATTTTACAGTCATTGCTAGAGAATGAGACTTGCACTCCAACATCATTCAACTTTCTTAACAAAGGTAAATTTCGAGCCAGACCTAGTATATGCATTACACCATCAATTCCCTTAATTATACCATCAAAAAACTGAATTGTGACTCTTCCATGACCAACTATCTCCAGAGATGAATTGATTGCTAGATACACCTTTCCACCATCACATTCTTCATACTTAGTAAACCAGACTCTATGAAATGTCATGTAAAATGATGATCTATAATCAATCAGCTAGACACAATCTGATGCCTTAGTTGCCAAGGCTGCAATAAAGGCATATGCATCGCTCTAAGAAGAATCATTGTCAAGAGAGTTCTTCTTCCACTTATTTTTCTCCTCTTTGCAATCCTTTCAGACATGACTAGGCTACCCACAGTTCCAACACTTCACCTTGGACTTCTTACTAGGAGACTTTGATCTCCCTTCTGATTTTGATTTGGACTTCTTGTCCTTTCTCTTGCCTTTTTCTTTCGATCTTTCTCAAACAACAAGAGCCTCCTTCACCATCTCAAAATATTTCCTTCGCATATCTTTTGATAACAAATAATTAACCACATACTCCATTTTTAAATTGGTTTTTTTGCTCCCAATCACCATCACCGAGTGATCCCAATAATCTAGCAAAGAACATAACACGAGCATACAATGATCAGCTTCTTTAATCTTCACACCTGTTGGAACTATAAAATTTTGAAAAAATATCATTGGCCATTCATGCTCATTAGTGTCCCAAGGAGTCCTAAATTTGTCTTCATATAGCATACTCACCAAGATTTGGGTAAATTTTTATCATATAATCACACAAATTTTATCTAACCTTGAAAATTTTGATATATGGAACATATTGGCATAAGATGATGCAGGTCTCACCGATATTGATGCACATTTCCTCTAGTACATTGGCAAGAAATTGGTTGTGTCACGTCGATGAGGACATATGTCAGGAGTACATGGGTTCATGACTTCTATCGGCAGGACAATGACTATCGGCATGACGGTGTGAGGTCATATCGAGCTTATATTTATCCCACTGCTCGAAGAAAAAGAATAAGTATCGGCCATACAAGATTCATTGAAGTGAGGTTCCAAAAGACAACCCGAGACCTTCACCAGTCTCGCCGATAACGAAAAGGAAGACTTATTCGATGATACAAATGATGCCACGAAGATTTCAGGGAGTCTTACTAACCTCCTATGTTATACCGACAGGATTGAGCGTGGAAATATGTATGGAGCTAAAAAATTGTTGCGGAACAATGTGTGTGGTCTGGCCAAAGAAAGGATTTATTGGTAAGAAAAACCTCAGTAGGGAGATCTAAGGAAGGTCACAGCGAGTGCTATTCCATCAGCAGGAAAACTGATTTATCTCGACGACTTGAGTAGACAAAAGGGAATATCTCGGTGAGATGGAGAACCTTTGGAATAAGGCAGAGAATTGTTGGCCCGATTTGTTAAGTCTGGTGATAGGTTTGCTTTGGTGGGAGTCATGGTGACATTCAAAAAATTCAAGTGAAACTGTCGGGGAGACCTGTGATGTCAGGGGAGCTGCAAGATGTCTTAGCAGATATGTGAACGTTGAACAAAAGGATTGACCAAAGGTTTAAAATATCTTGCCGATATGATATGTGATGTGAGAGCGAGAATTTTGAAGAGCCTACTTAATTTGTGTCACAACCAATATATTAATGGAGCCATGAAAACATAAAAGATTTGGAGAATCCAGGTGAATTCAATTAAAGGCATATTTCACAGAATTGGTAGCAAGAAAAAGGAGAAGAACGAGCGGAGGATTGGGGCATTCGCTCAAATTGGAATTTCAGGTGAAATACAGTAAGTTTTTCATCCCTTGAATATTGTAAATTTCAAAGAATGAAAAGCGTTGGTCTAGAGAAATCAAAAGGAAAGAAGCAGAAAACAAAAATTCAGTAGGAGGGCATCGAGCGAAAATTGAACCAGGATCTCATAGACCAACTACCCGATTTTGGACCTAAGGCCAGACACTCTGCACAACTTAGGGATGAAGTAGATAAATTACATGAAAAATGTAAGTTCATTGGAGATGTTTGGACCCCAATCAGAGGTTATGAACTGTTCAGTTTCCATTACTACCAAAGGAATCGTTTTGAGCTAGTATGTAACCCTTGGATGCTCAATTTAGGTAAACTGGTTTGCCCTAATGTCTTTATTGATGCTCAATTGGTGAAAATGTTGGCCAGTCATTATAATCCAAAACATAGGCCCATATGTGATCTATCTCAAAATCCATTAATAAATTTGTCAGAGAATGCAATAAGTGAGGTTTTAAAATTAGAAGGGATATGCAATGTGAAAATTGTAAATGAAGAGCTTCAGAGTGAATTGAGAAGAATGGAAACCATTTACAAGGGCTGGAGATTACCCCTGCACGTAATTAGGCATGGTGGAAAACCTATCCCAATGGACGATAATGAGGGACTGCCATTTCATGTGGAAATTTTCAAACCTTATCTGAAGTATACCTATTTTTCGGTGGGACAGGTATTGGGAATGGAGGTTCTAGATTATATGGCAGTTGTTCCTATGGTGATTGCAACAGATATTCAATATCATAACTCCAGGCCTTGGGATTATGCTTCATATGTGTTAAAGAACTTGGCGTTGGGTTGATGGCAATAAAAAATAGAGCCTCTATCCTACACATCACAAATTATTCATTGTTGATGCACTTGGTGCTATACTTTGGACAAGAATTAGGGTTGTGGCTCGAGGAGCTGAGAGTTTCACAAACTGATAAAGAAGGCAGGCCATTGCCTATTCAGTCATGGACTGCTTTTTGGGATAGCAGGTTTGCTAATTCTAGTTTTGTACACTTTGAAGAATACTTTATAAAAACCTTGTATAAATTATACAATCATCCATGTGATTATTCCTTATCTGATGAGATAAAAAGGTTCCTTAGACCTAGAGATTTTAATGGACCAATCAACCACAATTGGGGGATTGGTATTGTCTAGAGAACATGACCATGATTAGGTTCTATGGATTTGAAGATGCTCCATTCACCTTGCCTAGAACAGTTCCGAACATAATTGCCTACTTGAAGATTGTTAGACAGATGGATTTTTCTGGTGTCATGAATTTAAGCTCTTTTGGAAAGAAGGCTTTTATGCCTAGTACGTTATGCTTTGGTGACTTTATTGTGTTAGCAAAGGAAGGATATAACCTGATTCTTGATAGGTTATTACAATACAATATGAAGAGAGGGCCACTGAGGAAATTTTTTGGTCCAGAACGGTATATCCCCTCGGCTAAGCAGAAGATAAAATTTGGAGGGTATCACCATCTGCCCTACTAGTATGATGATATGATAAGAAATTTGGAAGCTGGAGAGGCAGAGATGGTGATTGATCGACACAATCAAGAGTTGTTGGATATGGAGATGTTGTCCTCTAGTGAAAAAGCATCAAGGGATAACATGTCCAAAGGTCCATCCGGTAAAGTATCAAGGAGAAGAACTCGGGGTTATACCTACTCTGCCAAAGAAATGAATATTGAGGAAAATGTAGATATAGATGTAAGACATGAAGAATATAAATCTTTTATAGTAAATGATGAGTTTATAAAAACTTCAGAGTTCAAAACATTTTTGTATAAGCAAAAAGGTAAGGAAATAAGAGAACTGGTTGACAATGTGACACCAGGAAATGAAGAGCAATTGTTGAAAATTTTGAGAGATGATGTAGAGAAAGAGATGAAAAATATGACCCCTGAGAAAGGAAGAGAAATGGTGGAAAAGGTTGGTGTCATGATTTTCCAAGGATTAGACCTCAATTCTATATTAGTTTTTGATAGTTTCCTGAAAGACAATAATACTACGCATAAGCTCAACATAGAAAAGGTAATAGAAGTATATACAGGATCAAGATACAATCCTGATGAAGAGACATTGATTATTTGGGATTTATATCCACCCCATAAGAGGTTAGTTATTATTGAAATTGAGAAAGCATTTGGACATGTCATGACCTTAAAGGCTGGAGAGGTTGATCCAATTACAACAATAGAAATAGGGATTAATGTAGCAAAATTGAATAAAGCCCAAATACATGAATTGATCAGAGAAAAGGAAATGTACAAAACAAATAATGAAAGCATGTTGAGGGAAAACGAGCGTCTAAAGGACTTAGTGGATGTTGCAACAATGCCAACAAGGGTGGTCACTCAAGGTGAAAGTTCACAGGTGAAGGATCAAGTTTATATTCTCAAGGGAAAATGGACACACTTACAACTATAATTAAAAGGAGGCAGGCCATTTTAACAACCTGGTTAAATAAACTTTGGGGAAAACACTCATAGTATTTTGATGCAATAAAAGAACATAAAAGAGTGGATGGTAGAATCAAGAGAAACTTGAGGAAATAAAATAGCGAGATACTCCTCATAATGCAATGATTGAGGATGCTAATCGTGTTATGGATAAGCATAAAAGTTTCTTTGAGGAGTTACAGGAGGATGCACAAGAATTGGTGGAGACCGCTGAGAATGGATTGACTACGTTCTTTGATGATGGAGGTAAATTAAAAGAAATAGCTATATGGAAGAGTGAAAGTGAATTAATACTCCAAGAGATTTTAAAGACAACCACTACAAAAGATGCAATGTTGTAAGAAGCATGCAAGCAAAACAAATGGATGGTGATGATGGGGATCATGATCCACAGTGCATTAGGAGATGCAGACACGCACAAGCGCCAAGACTACACAGATCACATGTCGAGAGTTCATTTATGGCTTAACATAGCATAGCTAATGTTAATCTTAGTATTTCATGCTTAAAAACATTTTTGAAAGGACACATCTTTTTAGGCGGTTGATATATATATCCATTTTTCATAAAGAAGAGAAGTGAAGGAAGATTGATAGAAAGTAGATAGTAAGAAATACAATGTTTTCAGAATGTTTCAAATGACCATGATGCATGTACGAAGTTTTGAAGGATCAATGAAAGAACTTTGATTTTGTGGCGCCCTTCTGGTATCAATTATTTGTTAAATTAATTGAAAATATTAGCAAGTTGTCTCCAAGGTTGATATTTCTTTGTTATTTAAATTGACATATCAAGTATATTCTCAGTTTATCAGTACACATTTTTTGTATTTGTGCGGTCTGATTGGTTGGTTCTTTCAAGTAAAGAGTAAATCCTTCAAGTCATTCACAGTAATCTGGAAGTATCATTTGGATCACTAAGAAGATCTTGGTAATTACATACTAATATCATATGCCAGGTAATTACAATCTCTTCTAGATAGAAGTCATTCATCTAAGGCTTTCACTTGACTCCGTTTTACCCAACAAGGCACTAGTCTTATTTATCCTTTTAGGTTTCATCCATTCTATTTACATCTCTTAACCAAACATATTAATTTTACCTTGATATTGCATATACAACTTATACCAAATTTAGATCATAACTCTCCACTATCAAATTTCCATTTGTGGATAGTTTATTCAAGTAGGATGAATATTTCAAAATCTGCAACATTCATATAGGTACACCCGCCTAGGTTTAGCAGAGCCTTAAGATTAGAAGGTTCAACTGTACTGGTTGGCCTTGTTCGTTGGCCAATAATGTTGTGAGAGCTTGGCAACCTCTCATGGTTCAAACCTACATTTTTGAGACCTAACAAATTGGCGACTCCATTGGGAAAACTTGAGAGAATTCTGGTGGCAAGCAACCTTTCCATATAGAGTCATTAAAAGAGAATCATAATTAAAAAAATTTGAAAATTGAATCCATTGGGTGAAATACTCACATCTTTCTCACTTTTAGAAAAAGTGGGTGGTGAATCTAAATGAACAAAAGCATTGAGACTGATAAAATAAAATAAAAGTCAAAAAGAAATCATCCTAGAGTTCAGACCATCACGATTACTCACAATATGCAAGGAATAAGATCTTTATACAGAGATAATGATAAAAGTAAGTGGAATTCTTAAAATGATCAGGGTAAGAAAGTATTTGATGACTGGGGCCAAGCATCAAGAAACAAAATAGCAAACCCACCGGTGGAAACACATAATTCATATGATGCATTAACAAATGAAAATAACCCATCTAAAGAACTCAACACTTCAAAAGAGAAGAGAAACCCCCTCTGGAAAATGAATCATGAGAGGGATGATGAGTTCATGGCTGATTTTGATGCTAAAAAAAGAAGAGAGTTTGAATATGAGTAGAGAGCAATACTTTTTGAGGAGGGACTTGAATATGAAGAAACGTCTGAAGAAAATCATGAACTCATGACCCAAAATGAGGAAGATGCGTAGTTAGAGTGCATGAGGCAAGAAACAAAAAGATTAAGGATAGAATATGAGAAAAGGCTTCAGGCAATGAAATTATTTGAGAAATTGAAGATGGAAAAGGCTCAGATTAAAATGCCAATGGCTGACTCACCTCAATATATGCCCCCTTATAAACATAATAATATAAGACCATCAAATTCTCCATAGGCCCACCAGAATCAGCCAAAGAACCAATGTGGATATCAAAATTCTTGACCACAACATAAGGGTGTTCAACCACCTCCTTATCAATAGCACATACCCCCACAAGGTCAACAATATGTGGCAAATAGTAATCCATTATACCAGCATCAACATTACCAAAACCCTCCTCCACAATATACAACCATGAATAGGAAATTTTATTTGACCGGATTCCAGATATACTCTTACCCTCTCGATAACAATTGGAGAAACCTAGTCCCTAAATTCATAGGAAGTAGTGCAATCATAGCCGAGGAGCATCTGAGGAACTTTAAAGAATTTATTCAAGATATGGATATGCAATATGAGGATGTACAGATGAGATTATTTATGATGTCATTGATTGAGGATGCTAGAGACTGGTTTAATAGTTTACCAACAACATTCATTGACTCTATTCATATATTCGATGAGCATTTTCTCTAGAAATATGGGAATCAATGTGCATTAGAGTTTGCTTTGCATGAGTTGGTAACTATCCAAAAGCATCAAAATGAGTCAGCTTATGACTTTAATCAGAGGTTTTCCAAGCTACATAATAAAATACCTCCTGGATCCAAGCTAGCTGAATCTGCTGCATTGAGCATCTACTTGAAAGCTTTTGATCCCAAGACAGGATATGAGCTTAGGAATAGAGATCCTAGGAATTTAGTTGAAGCCCAAAAGATAGCACTCACAATTGAGAATAATAGGAAGGCTGCAGGGATGATTTATAAAAGGGAAAACCCTAGGGCTCCCCCATATGCTCCCCTAAATGGACAAGAAAATACATATAAGAATGAAAGACCAAGGTTACATGACATGCCTTACAATATAAACTGGAAGGATGGGAAGCCGGTAAATGATAGACAAAGAAATAAACAAACACCGGACCCATTGAAAAGGAAAGGAGAATATATGGTAGATAAGAGTCACGGGTGCCTAGTATGCTACACACCACACTCCCTAGAGCATTGTGTTACAGCTCAGTCGATACCAAAAGAAGATACATTGGAAACTGATGGTGGTGAAGACCAAAATGTCTATTTAACCTACCACACCCTTATTGCTTTGAAGCAAGAATATTCATCTTCAGAGGAGGGATATGAGTATGATGTTGACCATCAAAAATACAATATTCATATAGAAGAGCAACAGGTTTTTTTTAACCATGAAGAAAGTGAAAGTGGGAAAAATTCCCCTATTGCATCATGTCAAACTAATAGGTACAGTATAAGGAGACCAAGTGAAGAAGAGATTGAGAGGTTGACTATTGCAGCAGTGGAAGAAGCTAGAAGCAAATATCGGTTGAGGAAAAAAATAGTGAATGGAGATGAGGGTGTCCCAAGAGGAATATTTGTAAAAAATAAAAAGGTACCAAATGAGACATCAAAAAAGACACATGATAAGCAACCTGACAAAAAAGAACAAAACTGGGCTCCTAAAGAGGAAAGTAAAGAAATCCCCATCGAAAAGAAAATTCCAAGTCAAACATGCAAAGAGGAAAAGGAAGAAAGAAAAGGAGAATTGATAGAATCAAAGAAGGTGAACATAACCGAAGGTACATCTTTCGATTTCATACAAACCTTATCTCAACTAAAAATATCTGTCCCATTACTTGAAATGATGAAAATTAAGGAATATAGGGAAGGTGCCACTCAATTGATGTCTAAAGGGAATAAAAATATAAACCTTGAAAATAAGGAGATCCCCGGAACCACCAACAAGAAGAAGGAAATAAAAATCCCAGAAACTTGCTTAATGAATACACCTCAAATTGACCCATTTTTTACCACCCTGCTCATAAGTGGCAAGTTAGTAAGAAATTTCATGATAGATTTAGGTGCTTCCATGAATATTATGCCAGTAGGGGTAATGAAACAACTTGGTATGTGGGTAGATGTAGAAGGAGGTAAATGTTACGGCTTGGATAGTAGGCTTGTTCCGGTTGTAGGAATAATAAAGAATGTGGAAGTAAGATTGGCAACCTAACCCCAAGCTTCCTACAATATTGATATAAGCGTAATTGACACACCTCCTCAGTTTGGAATGCTTTTGTCAAGACAATGGACTATAGCAGTAAGGGGTAATGTGCAGTTTGATTTATCATATACCACTATACCAGTAAATGGTGAAGAGGTCAAGTTATATAGGGAGCCAAGAATGAATCAAATTGTTGAGTGTGTTCCTTAGGAACAACTTAATTGCTTATGTGATGTAGATTTGGGGAGTTTTAGAGTGGAGTTATCATAGCCTGAGTTAGTGAACAAAGACCCAATTGATAAGCATATTTCTGAAAATCAGCAAGGGGTATGGAAAATGTACTTTGATGGGGCATGTAGCCAAGAAGGTAATGGAGCTGGGGTAGTTTTCATATCTCTCGAAGGTACTACATTTAAATATTCATTTTTGTTGGCATTTGAATGTACAAACAATGTGGCAGAATATGAAGCCTTGTTAATTGGTTTGAACATGGCAGTCAAGCACAAGATTAAACTGTTAAATATTTTTGGAGACTCAAAGCTAGTTGTGTCACATGTTAGATCTAAATATATGTTGCAAAGAACAAGAGGCTAAATCAATACAAGAATTCTATATGGGATACAATCAAGCTATTTGATGATTTCTCCATTGATTAGGTGGATCGATCGAAAAATATAATGGAAGACTTCCTATCCAATGTAGCACTAAAAAAGGATGACATCACATTGGTAGGAGTGTCTCAAATTGAGTTCAAGAGAAGACCTGTTGTGCCTGAAAATATATACAGTTGGTAGGTTTTTAATGAGGACACTGACCTCCTGAAGTTTCTTCACTGTATAGACCAATATGAGGCCCAAGAAATTGACTTTAATGCCTTTTGTAGAAGAAATAGATGGAGAACAAATAGTATTTGGGAAGAAGGTCTTGCAACTTAGAACTAATAAAATCCCCAAAGTACTAGTAGCATTGGAGAGGGTATATGATGGAAATGATCGATCCCTCATGAAACAAACACCAGTTAAGAAAGAAGATATTGAAGAGATAAATTTAGGGACTGAACTAGCACAAAGAAAAGTATATATAGCCCGACAGTTCGAAGAATGTTGATCTCATAACTAAGGAAATATAAACATGTATTTGCATGGTCTTATGAAGATCTCAAGGCATATAGGGAAGACCTATTTCAACATGAAATCCCATTGAAACCAGATGCGAAGCCGTTTAGGTAGAAAAAAAGACCTATCAACCCTACATTAGTACCAAAGATGCAGGAGGAATTGGCAAAGCTTAGAGATGGGGGTATCATTAAACCGGTCAGATATTCAACATGGGTGTCAAACATAGTTCCTGTGAGAAAGAAGAATAGAGATATCGGACTATGTGTGGACTTCAAAAATTTAAATGTGGCATCCCTGAAGGATAATTACACTCTACCTAATATGGAGGCTATATTGCACAAAGTGACAAGGTGTGAGCTGTTATCTATGATGGATTCTTTCTCTACTTATAATCAGGTTAAAGTCAGGGAATCTGAGCAGTACAAGACAAATTTTACAACTCCATGGGGAACATATGTTTATGTGAGAATTCCCTTTGGTCTCACAAATGCAGGAGCGACTTTTCAAAGAGCTATGGACTTAGCATTTGCAGACTTGATTAATGCTATAATTGTAGTATATCAAGATGACCTTACTGCTTACTCAAAAAGGGTTGAAGGTCATGTAGAACATTTGGAATAAATATTCATAAGAGCCTTAAAATACAACATTAGTTTGAACCCTAAAAAATGTCATTTTGTTGTCACAAAGGGAAAACTCTTAGGACATATTGTGTCGAAGGAGGGAGTTAGAATAGATCCTGAGAGATTTGAAGCCATAGATAAGGTTCCTATTCCTAAAACTGTCAAAGACATCCAATCGTTCTTTGGACAGATTAACTTTGTTAGGAGGTTTGTGTCTAACTTTACTTAAATTATTAAGCCCATATAAAAAATGCTAAGGAAAGGACAAAAAATTGAATGGACTTCAGAAGCATTGGAAGCCTTTGTATCCATTAAAAGAGCCATCAAGGAAGCCCCTATCCTCAAATCCCCTGATTTCACAAAACCTTTTCAAATATTTTCATTCAATTCATTGCACACTATATAGTTGTTGTTATGTTACAAAAAAATGAGGATGGTCACAAGCAACCTATGTCCTTTTTTAGTAAATCATTGCAGAGATCAGAATTGAAATACGACATAATGGAAAAACAAGACTTTGCACTAGTAAAAGCCACAAAAGTTTTTAGACCATATCTTGTTGGAGCCAAAGTGATTGCTTATGTCCCTCACGCAATTTTCAAAGAAATTTTAACATAGTCAGAAGTAACAGGGAAGAGATGCAAGTGGATTAAGAAAATCTAGGAATTTGATATGGAATTACAAATTACTAAATTGATAAGAGGCCAAGGATTGGCCAAGTTAATGGAATAAGCAAATATCGAGGCAAATCAAATTTGCAATGTGGAAGATGAAGGAAACACAATTGCAAGTATTGAGCATACACCAAGTTGGTATACTGACATCATGTATTACCTCAGAAGTACGAAATGACCTGAAGGATTTAATGATAACCAGAAAAGAACCTTGAAACTACAAGCATCTAAATATGTATTCATAGAAGGTGATTTATTTTGGAAGAATAGGGATGGAATATTGTTGTTATGTTTGGATGAATCACAAGATAATCATGTTTTGAAAGAAATGCATGAAGGGGTCTGTGGAGGCCATTATTCTGCAAAGACAACTACACATAAAACTCTCAGGGTAGGTTATTACTTGCCAAAAGTTTTTAATGATTCTTTTTTATATGTACATAAGGAAGTGTGAGGCATGTGAAAAGTTTTAAGGTAGAATGAAATATCAGGGAGCTTTACCACTTAGACCTATGCATATTGAAGCCCCTTTTCATCAATGGGGGATTTATTTTATTGGGGAGGTATAAGAGAGATCAAGTGGAGGACAAAGATGGATACTGGTAGCAACTGATTACTTCACCAAATGGGTAGAAGCAATCCCAACCAAACAGGCGACAAGTAAAGTTGTGATCAATTTTTTGATGGATAATATCATTACGAGGTTTGGTACACCATTGAGATTAATCACAGAAAATGGGATGTGTTTTAGATCGGATGAGTTTAAGACCTTTTTCAGTACACATGGTATTACTATCTCTTATTCTGCCCCTTACAACCTGCAATCTAATGGCTAGGCAGAGTCAAGTAACAAAAGTCTTCGAAAAATCATAAGGAGAATGCTAGGTTGAAACAAAAAGATATGGGATTCAAAATTAAAATTGGCTATATGGGATTATAGGATCACTGTCAAAAAGGCAATTGGAAAATCCTCATATGAACTAGTATCTGGAACAGAAGCCAGAATGCCTTTACAAAATTTGTTGCTAGTTTACAAATTTATCCTTCAAGAAGACATAGAGGTTCCTGAACCAATGGAAGAGAGAATGGAACAATTAGCAGAGCTTGATGAGATGAGAAGACTAGCTCAAAACCAGAACATGAAGGTGCAAATACAAATGAAGTAGTTTTTTGATAAAAGGGCAAAAAATAGAAAATTTGAAGAGAATGACCTAGTATTGATGTGGAATACCAGGTGCTAGGAGAAAGGAAAACATGGGAAATTTGAAGCTTTGTCGTTGGGACCTTTTGTTGTTGTTGGTAAATGAGGAGAGGATTCATATTATTTGCAAAACATGAGTGGTGAAGAACAAGAGTTTCCTGTACATGGGAAATTTCTAAAGAACTTTTTCTCTTGAAAATTACAGAGGATGAAGTGTTGCCAGTGCATGGACAACTCTTAACAAAACCTTTCATAAATCTTCCATGCACAGTAGTATAGGAAATAAAAGGTAAAGGAATTGCTAGTACATGGAAAATCCTAGGATTCCCTTATTTGAATTTTCTCCATGTACAGTAGTTTAGGATCATGTTCATCTCCACTTGCTTTCATCCATAAAGATTAGTTTGCTCACCCAGAGATCTGAATCCTTGCAATGATCTCATAATCGTTCATCCCTAGACGGAGCCACTATTGGAACTATAAATTTTTGAAAAAATATCATTGGTCATTCATGCTCATTAGTATCCCAAGGAGTCCTAAAGTTGTCTTCATATAGCATACTCACCAAAATCTGGGTAATTTTTTATCATATAATCACATAAATTTTATCTAACCTTGAAAATTTTGATATATGGAACATATCGGCATAAGATGATGCAGGTATCACTGATACTAATGCACATTTCCTCCAGTATATCAACAAGAAACTAGTTGTGTCACATTGATGAGGACATATGTCGGGAGTACATGGGTTCATGACTTTTATCGGTAGGACAATGACTATTGGCATGATGGTGTGAGGTCATATCAAGCTTATATTTATCCCACTACTCATAGAAAAAGAATAAGTATCGGCTAGAGTCATCAAAGTGAGGTTCCAAAAGACAACCCGAGACCTTCACCGGTCTCGCCGATAAAGCAAAGGAAGACTTATTCGATGAGACAAATGATGTCGAGAACAATTTGGGGAGTTTTACCGACCTCATGTGTTATATCGATATGATCGGGCGTGGAAAGATGTATGGAGCTAAAAAAATTTGGGGAACAATATGTATGGTCTCGCCGAAGAAAGGATGTATCGGTAAGAAAAACCTCAGCGGGAAGATCTAAGGAATGTCACAGTGAGTGTTATTCCATCGGTAGGACAATTTCTTTATCTCGGTGAGACAGAGAACCTTCGGAATAAGGCAGAGAATTTTTGGTCCGATTCATTAAGTCATGGCGATAGGTCTGCTTTGGTTGGAGTCATGGTGACATTCAAAAAATTAAAGTGAAACTGTCGGAGAGACTTGTGATGTCGACGGAGCTGCAAGATGTCTTAGCGGATATGTGAACGTTGAACAAAAGGATCGACCAAAGGTTTAAAATATATTTTCGATATGCTACGTGATGTGACAACAAGAATTTTGAAGAGCCAGCTTCATTCGTGTCACAGCCACGACATTAATGGCGCCATGAAAACATAAAATATTTTGTGAATCCAGGTGAATTCAATTAAAGGATTTTTTTGCGGAATTAGCAACAAGAAAAAGGAGAAGAACGAGCGGAGGATTGGGCATTCATTCAAACTGGAATTTTAGGAAAAATACAGTAAGTTTCTCATCCCTTGAATATTGTATATTTCAAAGAATGGAAAGCGCTGGTCTAGAGAAATCAAAAGGTAGAAAACATGGGGAGAGTAGTCAATCAAAGGAAAAAAGCAGAAAACAGAAATTCAGTCGGAGGGCCCGAGCAAAAATTGAACCAGAATCTCATAGACCAGCTACTTGGTTCTGGACCTAAGGCCAGACACTCTGCACAACTTAGGGCTCAAGTAGATGAATTAGACAAAAAATGTAAGTTCATTGGAGATGTTTGGACCCCAATCAGAGGCTATGAATTGTTCAGTTTCCATTACTACCGAAGGAATCATTTTGAGCCAGTATGTAACCCTTGGAGGCTCAATTTAGGTAAACTAGTTTTCCCTAATGTCTTTTTTGATGTTGAATTGGTAAAAATGTTGGCCAATCATTATAAACCAAAACATAGGGCCATATGTGATCTATCAGGGAATCCATTAATACATTTGTCAGAGAATGCAATAAGCGAGGTCTTCAAATTAGAAGGGATATGCAATGAAAAAATTTAAAATGAAGAGCTTGAGAGTGAATTCAGAAGAATGGACACCATTTACAAGGGTTGGAGATTAGCCCTACAAATAATTAGGCATGGTGGCAAACCGATCCCAATGGAGGACAATGAGGGACCACAATTTCATGTGGAGCTTTTTGAACCTTATGTGAAGTACACCTATTTTTCTATGGGATAGGTATTGGGAATGGAGGTTCCGGAGTATATGGCAGTTGTGCCTATAGTGATTATAGCAGCTATTCAATATCATAAATCCAGGCCCTGGGATTATGCTTCATATGTGTTTAAATAACTTGACGCAAGGTTGATGGCAATAAAATATGGAGCCTTTGTCCCGCACCTTAGGAATTATTCATTGTTGATGCGCTTGGTGCTATACTTTGGATAGGAATTAGGGTTGTGGCCCCAAGAGCTGAGAGTTTCACAAATTGATAAAGAAGGCAAGCCATTGCCCATTCAGTTATGGACTGCTATTTGGGATAGCAGGTTTGCTAATTCTAGTTTTGTACACTTTGAAGAATACTTTGTAAAAACCTTGTATAAATTATACAATTATCCATGTGATTATTGCTTATCTGATGAGATAAAAAGGCTGCTTAGACCTAGAGATTTTAATGGACCAATTAGCCACAATTGGGGGGATTGATATTGTCTAGAGAACATGACCATGATTAGGGTCTATGGATTTGAAGATGCTCCATTTATCTTGCCTAGAATAGTTCCAAAAAAAATTGCCTACTAGGAGATTGTTAGATGGATGGATTTTTCTAGTTTCATGTATTTAAGCTCTTTTGGAAAGCATGCTTTTATTCCCAGTACATTATTCTTTGGGGAATTTACCGTGTTAGCAAAGGAAGGATATAACCTGATTCTTGATAGGTCATTGCAATACAATATGAAGAGAGGGCCATTGAGAAAATTTTTTGATCCAAATTTTGAAGTTGAAGAGGCAGAGATGGTGATTGACTGACACAATCAGGAGTTTCTAGATATGGAGATGTTGTCCTCTAGTGAAAAATCATCAAGGGCTAACATGTCCTAAGTTCCATCTGGTAATGTATCAAGGTCAAGAACTCAGGGTTATACCTACTCTACCAGAGAAATGAATATTGAGGAAAATGTATATATATAGATGTAAGACATGAAGAATATAAATATTTTATAGCAGATGACGAGTTTATAAATACTTCAGAGTTCGAAACATTTATGTATAAGAAAAAAGGTAAGGAAATAAGAGAACTGGTTGACAATGTGACACCAAGAAATGAAGAGCAATTGTTGAAAAGTTTGAGAGATGATGCAGAGAAAGAGATGAAAAATATGACCCCTGAGAAAGGGAGAGAAATGTTGGAAAAGGCTGGTGTCATAATTTTCCCAAGATTAGACCTCACTTCTACATTAGTTTTCGATAGTTTCCTGAAAGACAACAATACTACACATAAACTCAACATAGAAAGGGTAACAAAAGTATATAAAGGATCAAGATATACTCCTAATGGAGAGACATTGATGATTTGGGCTTTATATCCACCCCATAAGAGGTCAGTTGTAATTGACACTAAGAAAGAATTTGGACACGTCATGACCTTAAAGGCTGGAGAGGCTGATCCAATTGCAACAACAAAAATTGGGATTAATATAGAAAAATTGAATAAAGCCCAAATACAGGCACTGATCAGAGAAATGGAAATGTACAAAACAACTAACAAAAGAGTGTTGAGGGAAAATGAGTGTCTAGAGGAATTAGTGGATGCTGCAATAGGGCCAACAAGGATGCTCACTCAAGGTAAAATTTCACAGGTGAAGGACCATTGGGAAAGATCAAGTGCATATTATCAAGGTAAAATCGACACACTTATAGTAGTTTTTTAAATGAGGTAGGCCATTTTAACCACTTGGTTCAATAAACTTTGGGGAAAACACGCACAATATTTTGATGCAATAAAAGAACATAAAAGAGTGGGTGGTAGAATCCAAGAGAAGCTTGGGGAAATAAAACAATGGGATACTCATGATAATGCATCGATTGAGGATGCTAATCGTGTTATGGATAAGCATAGAAGTTTCTTTGAGGAGTTATAGGAGGATGCGCAAGAATTGATGGAGGCCAATGAGAATGGATTGAATACGTTCTTTGATGATGGAGGTAAATTAAAAGAAATGGATACATGGAAGAGGTAAAGTGAATTAATACTCGAAGAGATTTTAAAGACAACCAATATGAAAGATGGAACATTGGAAGAAGCATGTGAGTAGAACAAATGGATGGTGATGATGGAGATCATGATATGCAATGCATTAGGAGATGTAGACACACATGAGCTCCGAGACTACATGGATAACATGTCGAGAGTTCATTTATGGCTTAACAGAGCTTATTTAATGTTAATCTTCTTACTATTTCATGGTTAAAAACATTTTTGAAAGGACGCATCTTTTCAGGCGGTTGATATATATATATCCATTTTTTGTAAAGAAGAAAAGAAAAGGAAGATAGATAGAAAGTAGATAGTAAGAAATACAATATTTTAAGAATGTTTCAAAGGACCATGATGCATGTATGAAATTTTGAAGGATCAATGAAAGAACTCTGATTTTGTGGTGCCCTTTTGGTATAAATTATTTGTTAAATTCATTGAAAATATTATCAAGTTATCTCTGAGGTTGATATTTCTTTGTTATTAAAATTGACATATCAAGTATATTCTTAGTTTATCAATACACATTTGTTGTATTTGTGTGGTGTGATTGGTTGGTTCTTTCAAGTAAAGATTAAATCCTTCAAGTTATTCATAGTAATCTAGAAGTATCATTTGGATCACTAAGAAGAGGTTGGTAATTACATTATTGCATGTTTATACAAGTTATAAACTAATATCATATGCCAAATAATTAGAATCTCTGCCAAATAGAAGTCATTCATCTAAGGCTTTCACTTGACTCCGTTTTACCCAACATGGCATTGGTCTTATTTATCCTTTTAGGTTTCATCCATTCTATTTACGTCTCTTAACCAAACATATTAATTTTACCTTGATATTGCATATACAATTTATACCAAATTTAGATCATACCTCTCCACTATCAAATTTCCATTTGTGGATAGTTTATTCAAGTAGGAAGCATATTTCAAAATTTGGAGCATTCATATAGGTACAAACACCTAGGTTTAGCAAAGCCTTAAGAGTAGAAGGTTCAACTATACTGGTTGGCCTTGTTAGTTGGCCAATAATGTTGTGAGAGCTTGGCAACCACTCGTGGTTAAAACCTGCATTTTTTAGACCTAACAACACCTAGAGATGTTAATTGAGCAATAATCATGTTAAAGGTATTTAAGTGATCAACAACAAATTTTTCTCCCTCCATCTTCAAAGATTACAACTTCTTCCTCAAGAAAAACTTATTTAGCAAGGACTTGCCCTAATAAATACCTCCATTTCTTTTCGACAACGAAGAGGAAGTATTCTCTTCATGAACATTTAGTAGAACATAGTCTACCAAATAGAGTCTTATCAACCCTTTTTCTTTTCGATCCGTGAGGTCTCAACATTCTTGCTTCATGGTTGTAGGTTTTGTTCTAGACACAACAATCCAAAGATCACGATCCACCAACAAGTCTTCAATTTTAAGTTTCCACAACTCAAAATTCTTGCCATTGAATTTCTCAATTTCAATCCTACTAGATGTACTTGTCATTTCCATCTTAATCTATAATTAGACAAATTCAAGACTTCTACAAAAATCCTACTGAACATAAATTGACACAAAAGAACAATCTACCCACAAGGATAACACAAGTGGCCAAGATCTGATACCACTTGTTAGGAAAAATTCAATTGCGGAACAAATTTTCCTAATGTCAAGACTTTGAAGAGAAGAGAGATATGTATTTTAATGTTTACAATTATAGTTCATTAAGACACGCATGAAAGAAATAACAAAATTGAGAAATAAACACATAACACAATTGTTACCAGATTTACGTGGGAAAACCCTTACAGGAGAAAGACGCACCACACCATAGAAATATCACTTATATTACAGTAAATAAATTAAATACAAGTTACAAACTCTTTTTTTCAAATGACAATTCTATATCAGCAACATTTTCTTGATCAACCTTGAATCAAATTATACTGTTATAATTCTTTCATTCAACATACAATGAAGTTCACCAAATTTTTATCACTCATCTGTGAAAATCTCAAACCAATCCCTTGACTGAATTGTTCATTTCCCACAAGAAAATGGTCACAACAATTCAATCGCCAATTAGTTTGCATTTTTTATTGCTCATTGGTCCGAGATAGAAAATGTAGTAGAGACACTTGGTCAACAGACTTCAACTCTATCTCTCATCGGTGAGACAAAAAATGTGTCTCACCAATACCAGACTACGCACAAGCTATCACACACAACACTAGATTTTACTAGTCCATGCCTCAAACATGGTGAAGTCTCCTCTATCTCAAGACCATCGACAAGACCAGCACTATCGACAACAAACTAGAGAGTCACACCAATGGTTCATGTCTCCTCGATGTCCCAAAGAACAGCAAGACTGCGCATATCGGCGAGAGTCACACCAATCATTCATCAAGAGTAGATCCATCAGTGCAAGAAACACTATTGGCAAGAGATCAAAAGGTCATGTCGACAGCTCAAGTATCCCTGTGGCATCCATCAATAAGAGTCTCCCCTATGATCTTCATCACCTAAACATTTTCCATCGTAGCAAATTAGAGATGTCACTCTGACTGTTCTGGTCATACAAATATTGCCAAGACAAGCACAGGGTCACACCGACGTCGCCAAGACTTCTGCTATTAGAATGAGTTTGTAAAATCACTTTGACAATTCATGTCACCCGAATGACATTCATTGACAAGATATGTCCAAGGTCACAGCGATCTGATCCCTCAAAGACAACTACTCATTGGCAAGATATTCCAAAGGTCTCACCAATACTATTCTTTAAGGAGTTCAATGTCAGTAAGCATTGAGGCACTTTTTCCAACATGTAGAGGTTGCCGATATAATTCTAACCCAACTTGAATCATGTCAAATGGAGGTCATATACAAATGTTATGCTCAATCAAAGTTTGTTGAGGTTAGAGATTCTAGATGTTGACTCAAGGCCAAAAAATTGATCATCTCCAAATAAGATGGAAATGGCACCAAGTCGAAGAGCTCTTCAATATGATTATGATGCCAGTCAAAGTTGTGGAAAACAAGGGTTGACCAAGTACTAATGATTACATCAACACATGATGACATGGCTTCACCAAAACTTGACATGTGGCATCCATACAGCTGACATGACATCACTAAAAATTGGCACGTGCAATTCATACTAATGATGTGGCATCAACAAATATTGACATGTGGCATTTTTATGTGGATGTGGCATCACCAAGGCAAGACACGTGACAAGGTCGTATGGTGATGTAGCATGTATAGTTGGCATGCTGACATGGAAAGAGCATAAATTGACGTTTACATGGACCAATCGAATGTTGATGTGCCATTAGGAAGGTGAATAATAAGGCACAACATGGCCTAATGGTTGGGTGCGACATGGCATGACTAGAAGGTTGCTTCAGTTTCAAATTATTTTGAACTAAAAGTTGGTTGGGGGATTCAAACTACCAACATCAAGCTCTATAAAAGGGTTTCCTTGCTATATATATGGAGTCGGTTTTATTTAAAGTATAGAAAATATCCTACCAAGCTAAAAGTAGGAGGCTGATGGGCTTGAACCCTTAACCTTTCTCTCTCCACCAAACACACCTAACCACTAAGCCAAGCAGTTTATGTGAGATTTAAGGGCCCCAAAACCTATTTAAAGGCTTAAATTGTGGAGATATTCAATTAAACCATAAAAAATATATTAAAATATTCACACCCAAATCCTTAAAGGGTTTAAAAGGGTTCTTAAAGATTTTTATTTCTTTTAAGGGCTTTATTTAGTTGATTTGGGAATTATTATTATTTAAACCCCAAATTGCATTTTGTATATGTATTTAAAGGGGCAATTTTTTTCTTGCAAGAATATTCTAGAGAGAGAGGAGAAGGGAGTAATTGCGAACTAGAATAATTCTCTTAGAGAGGAAAAGATGAGGATTTTGATTACAGAGGTCGATTTGTTGTTCTTCAAGATTGAAGAGAAATAGAGAGGCAAGCTTAAGGTGTCTCAAGACCTATACATAGAACAAAGGTTTTTGAGTGGATTATTTGTAATTCTCTATATATTCTCTTATGCTTGGGTTCTATATGCAAATTAGATATTATTTTTTAAAACCTTGTTTGGAAAGAGCATCAAACATGCTACAATATTTCCATAAAGTGGTGAAGAATTAATTTTCATCTTGAAGAATAAGTTGAGATGTAGCAAAGCCTTATTGATCTTTGCATTAGTTAATGAATCAACATCATAGTTGAGTGAGCCCAAAAACGTAACCCGAACATTGGATGAACTTTGTTAACAAATTGGTTTTTATCAAGCTTTCTTCTCACTTTTATTAATTTATTCATGAGTTATTAATTAGTGTGTCATTAACTTGATAACTAATTAAATAAACCTAATTTTTTAATTTCAATAATAAAAGAGCATAACCATGCAATTATATTTGTGATCGATAAAATTTTTAAGTTAGGTTAGGTACAATTAAGGTTATTTGTAAACCTCCAATTATAAATCATGGCCTCATCTTCACATTCAGTTACATCTTTTAAGTAATTCTCCACTTTTTTATTTGTATATGAACATCTATCTTGTAGTTCTAGAAGTCTTTTCTCAGCAAACCTTGATTCAATATATTTTTTTGTCTTGTCCCTCAGACTAGTGGCATACTCCTTAAGTGAATCTACCAAAAAATTTAGATTTTCAACAAGAGTTAGAGAGTTATCAATGGTTGTACTGGAAGGAGTATCCTATAGAGAATTGATAGTTTTATTGATCAATTTTGTCCCCTTTTGATGTGTCTCTATAATCTCTTTTCTACCAGAGGTATGGAAGACATCTTCCGGCTCCAACTTTTGAATTGGTGAGATATTTTCAAGATCCACACTTCCTTGGTACATTGAGAGTTGAAAAACTATGGTGGAATTGTGAGTGGAAACCTTATTTCATTTGTCAAAAAACCCTTGAGTGTATTACTAGGGAATTCTTTGGATGGATTGGGTAGCTCCATGATATTTTTAGACTCTTCATTCTTTTCCACCTCAGCCTCTTCTTTATTTTCTTCTTTCTCTAAACTTCCTCTTATTCATCAGAGGGATTTTACTTTTGCTTGTCTTTCCTTTCATCTTCCTTCTTCATCTTATCATCTTTCATATTCATCCATTTTTTTTTCTCATTCTTCCTCATCCTTATTTTGATTGTCTTTATTTTCATATCATGTATCTTCATTTTTTTTGTTAGGGTGGTCTTCAGCATCATCATCAACATCATTCTTTTCTTCTTCATATCTAACATTGTGGTTTTGATTATTAGCACCAGTGGTCTTATCATTGTTTTCCAGAGCAGGAAATATCTCTAGGGAAGTATCTGTTTCATCAACCGGTGGTGGTAAGGATACCATATTCTCTATAAAAAACATTGGATTTTTTGGATGTTGTGGATGTGCTTCTGATATGTGGTTGTAATTGATGTCAACACTATTAGAATTCTAATCTTCTTAAGGTTGTATATGTCGAGGAGATTGATAAAATTGTTAAAATATAGTACAGGCAACCAGTGGAGCTGAGAAGGTTAGAATGTTGGATTACTCTGTGTGTTGAATATTTGAAGGTTTGCTTCAAAGGGTTTGTTTTTGAACCTTTCTAGTATGTTGTCTAAAAGTTTCGGAGGTGTGCATAAAGTTTTGTGGATGTTATGAAGATTTGTACGACTATAGTAATTCACTTTCTGTAGATGGTGTTCTTAGTTGAAGTGGATGAAATTATGGTAGTCTCATTTGTTGCACATGTATCTATGACATTCATGGATGATTCTAGATCGTACTATATCCTTGTTGTATGTCCGCAGTGATTGAAGTGCTCATGATCAAAGATTTTTTTGATGTGTCTGAGTGTTCATGTTCTTGGCCGACATTATGGTGTTAACGTGTTGTGGATCCATGAAGATTAATATTTCATTTTTTGGCGTATTTGGAGATGTTTTTTTGGGTCCTCACTATGTTGTGATCGACTTGTGTTGGTGCACATTATAATTTATTTATGTATCAAGGCCGACAGTTGTAATTTATTCTTTATTTGTGGACGACTAATTAGTGAATGCAAATCTATATAGCAGATATATATGAGATTTTTTTTCTCATTTATAACATTTGCTCAAGTGTTCAAGTGTTGTACAAGTGCGAATGAAGGTCAGATCATTCAAAGTAGAGTGTGGAAGAGTTTGAGAATATGGGTGCAAGATTTTGAAGAAGTTTTTTTTGTGCCTAACCGAAACTGTCATCAACCTTTTGAAGAAGCTATTTTCTCAGTTCATATTCATCAGATGGTTTAAATATGATTACTATATGTAAGGCAGTGAGCCTTCTCTTTGAGCAGTGTGCCTAAATGCAAGTTCATTCTCTTTTTATTCTTCAGTATACTTCTAACAAGGTATAATGTTGTGGACTAACATCCACCGTGGTTTTTCCCCTAACAGGGTTTCCACATATAAAATATTTGTGTTCATGTGTCTCTGATATGTTGTTCTTTTGCTTGCACTATTAATTATCAGATATGCAATATATAGATTGATTAATGTAGCATAAGTTAGTTTTTGGTAACAACTGATTCACACCACTCTTAGTTGTCTATCCTTGTTTTTCCAATAATTGATATCAAAGCTAGTTCCTTTGAAAGAAGCTTAAAAACTGAAGGTTATCCGAGATGGCATCATTTAAGAAGGATAGTCCTAGATTCGATGGTACAAACTACTCTCTATGCAAAGTTAGGATGCAATTTCATTTGAGATGCACTGGTAAAACCTTCTAGCAGATGACACAAATTGCATATAATATTCCTCAGAATGGTCCCTCCTCTAAAGATGAGATCAAGCAAGAAAAAATTAATACCAGATCAGTAGAAAAACTAGTGAGTTCTTTGATAGATTCAAAAATGAAAAATGTGATGGGATTGAAGACTACATACCAAATTTGGAAAAAATGTGGAAAACTTCTATGAAGGAGATGCACTAGTGAAAAGTATTAAGCTACAAAGTATTAAAGGAAAATGGGAGAGCTTGAAGATGAGTGAAGATGAGAACATCACTTCCTACTCGCATAAGATAAATTAATTAGTGATGGATATTAGATGTGCCAGTGGAACTATGAATGATGATGAAATTGTGGCTAAGATACTTATATTTGTGCCCCTTCCTACAAGACAAAATATCATGCTATTGATAAACTTAGAATAGTGACAAATATTACAAAAGACATGTTGATTGGAAAACTTGCTACATTTGAATTAAGTGAATTCGGTGAGTCTGCTCCTAAGGCTAAGTCTACTTTCAAGGCTACTATATCTAGGAAAAAGATATATGATTCAGGAGAAAGTTATTATAGAACATCTAGATCTATGAAGATGAGATGAAGGAGATTGATGATCAAGAAAGAGAAATGGAAGAACTAGAAGCATTGATTGTGAAAAGAGAATCAAGATGTCATGGTAAGTACAAAGGAAAGTTACCTATTAAATGTTTTTCTTGCAGTAAGATAGGTCATTTTTATTCTAAATGTCCTGAAAGAGTTTCAAAGTATAAGCCTGAGAACACTAGATTCCAAAGAAAGTGTTGTTATGCTGAATAAGGAGCAACTGATGAAGATGAATGGGTATTTATTACTATCAAAGAAAATGGTCAGGTGTCCACTGAATCTGCTAGCAATGTGAATGTTGAGAAAGATCTTATAACCAAAGTTGAAGAGAAAGATGAGTGGGTAATTGATAGCAGATTCTCACATAATATGACTGGTGACATAAGAAAATTTGTAAGTTTTGAAAAATATGATGGTGGTTTTGTGAGATTCGGTGACAACACTTATGGTGCAATTCATGACAGAGGCACTATTTATTTTGGCGGTAAGCACAATAATGATGATGTTATTTATGTAGAAGGCCTAAATCATAATTTTTTGAGTGTTGGAAAAATGGTAGACAAAGGCTACAATCTGCAGTTCAAGAATGGTAAGTGAAGAATAACAGGAAGTTCAGGAAATATGATTTCTTCAGGAACAAAGATAAAAGGTAATATCTTTCATTTAAGTGTTGCGAGTCAAAGTTGTTTGATTGCTCAATTTGATGTAAGTTGGTTATGGAATAGGAGGTTATGTCATGTGAATTTTGATAACATTGTCAAGATAAGCTCTACTCAAGCATTTAGAGATTTACCTAAGTTAGTGAAGCCTACTAACAACATGCGCAAGGAATGTTAGATGGGAAAGAGAACAAGAAATTCCTTTCAAAGAAAAGAGTACAACTCTAATGGAGTACTAGATTTGATACATACTGATCTATGTGGTCCTTCCATAATCTGAATCCTACAAGGTGAAAGTTATTTTAGGTTACTCATTGATGATTATTCTAGAATGATATGGGTTTCTTTCTTGAGAGAAAAACATGAAGAATTAGAAAATTTCAAAAAGTTTTAAAGTTGTGGCAGAGAATGAGATAGGACAAAAGATCAAATTTCTAAGGTCAGACAGAGGTGGTGAATTTACCTCATGGGAATTCAATTCTTTTTGTGAAGATCATGGAATTAAAAGGAAACTATCTTCTCCCCAGATCCCTCAAAGAAAATGGAGTTGTTCAAAGAAAGAATAGAACCATTCGAGATACTAATAGAACCATGATGCTGGAAACAAATGTTCCTCATTTCTACTAGAGAGAAGCTATAAGTACTATTGTGTACACCATTAATAGGGTGAATGTCAACAATAATTTTGGTAAGACACCTTTTGAGCTATGGTTTGGTTATAAGCCTACTGTCAAATACTTCAAAAAAATTGGAAGAAAATGCTACATCAAGAGAAATGATGATATAGGTAAATTTGATTCTAGAAGTGATGAAGGAATCATCCTAGGATATTCTACTAAGAGAAAAGCTTACCAGTGCTTTAATAAAAGTTTGAAGAAAATGGTTGAATGTTAAAATGTTAAGGTTGATGAATATATTGGTAAATCATTCAAAACTAGTGATTATGATTCAGATGATGAACATGATGATAGTAACAATGATGTTCAGACACAAAATCAACTGAAAATTGTTCCGATGAACCAAGGAAATCAAGAAGGAGAAGTAAGAAAAAATGCAAAAGAAATAACACAAGAACAAGAGGTAAGAGAGAACTTCAAAAATCCTAAGTATTTAAGAAGAAATCTTTTTGATAGTCAGATCATAGGAGACAAAAGAAAAGGTGTGCAAAATAGAAGAATAATTCTAGAAGAATATTGTCTAATCTCTATAGTTGAACCTAGAAATATTAGTGAAGCATGCAAAGATGAATATTGGATGGAATCTATGAAAGAATAACTATTGCAAATACAAAAGAATAATACATGTGATCTTGTTCCCAGACCTCATAACAAAAATATGATTGGAACCAAGTGGTTGTTCCGGAATAAGCTAAATGAGCAAGGTGATTTGGTCAGAAATAAAGCAAGATTGGTTTGCAAAGGCTACTCATAGAAGGAAGGTATTGATTTTGAAGAAACTTTTGCTCCTATTGCTAGAATAGAGGCTGATAGATTATTTATTCATTATGATACTTTAAAGAACTACAAATTTTATCAGAGGGATGTGAAGCCAACATTTTTGAATAGTGAATAAGAAGAATAATTCTATGTTGAACAACTAGATGGATTTCAGTTGACTGATGAAAAATATATGGTATTTCGATTAAAGAAATCCCTCTATGGACTAAAGCAAGCCCCTAGAGCTTGGTATGCTATATTGGATAAATACTTATTGAAAATTGGATTCAATAAAGATACTGTTGAGAAAAAATTATATTTCAAATGGGATCAGAGCAAAGAGTTGATCATTGAAGTTTTTGTTGATGATATCATTTTTGAAGGTGATGATGATTTATGTATGAAGTTTGATGATGAAATGAAAAGTGAATTTGAAATGTCAATAGTAGAAGAGCTAAAATTATTTTTAGGATTGCACAAATTACTCAATTGGATGATGGAATCTTTGTATCTCAATATAAGTATGTGAAAGAGTTACTGAAAAAGTCTGGTATGGAGGATTCAAAGCTAGTTGGCATACCTCTGGTGACCAAATGCAAACTTAGATAGAAAGATGATACTCTGAAAGAAAATCAGACATGGTACATGTCAATTATTGGAGGATTACTCTACTTGACTCAGACAAGGCCAAATATAATGAATTCTATGTGCATGGTTGCTAGACTTAAAGTTGATCTGAAAGTGTCCCATGTGTCTGTTGTGAAAAAAATATCTAGATATCTGAAAGGGATAGTTGATCTTGGTCTTTGTTATCCCAAGAATGATGATCTTACTCTAAGTGATTTTACTAATGTTGATTGGGTAGGAGATGTGGATGATAGGAAGAGTACAAGTGGTGGTGCATTCTTCTTAGGTAAGAAGCTGGTATCTTGGTCAGGTAAAAACAAAAACTTAGTTTCATTATCTACTGTTGAGGCAGCGTACATTGTTGTTGCAAATAGTTGTACTAAAGTATTATGGATGAAGCAAATGTTGAGAGATGTCAGAATTGAGTATGAAGAACCCATTGCTATATTATGTGACAATTCAAGCGCCATTAACATTTCTAAAAATTTAGTATTGCATACAAAGACAAAGAATATATCCATCAAGTATCACTTCTGAAGAGACAAAGTTAGTGACAAAGAAGTTAGACTAGAGTACATACCTACCAGAGAGAAAATTACAGATATCTTTACAAAACCATTGCCTAAGGATACTTTTGACTACCTTAGAGGCAAGTTAGGGGTGATTTCCCCTCCTAATCAGAACTAAAGATGTAGGTATTTGCATTAGTCTATGAATTCATTTACATATCATATTCTGGATTGATGTTGTGGTGACTGCTACTCAGGGGGAGTAGTCAGATGTTTTAGATTTGATATCAAAGCATGTGTACCTGGTGCAAGGGCACCTAGTCCCTGACCTTGAAATGATAACAAAATGGATCTTCAAGGTTCATCAAATGATTTGAAGCCTAGGAAGTTGTAAAATACTTAAAAATACGATCACATGTCATGAGTTCCCCATGTAATGTCATGGTGTCAATAAAGTCTAGGTGACAGAATAAATAAGGTTTAGTATTTTGATTTATGAATAAAGTCCCTATGAAAATTTCTAAATGTATTTAAAAAGCTTAGTGGATCAGTGAAGAGGGATTTATGGATTTATGTAATCAAATTATGTAAGGGGTATAATCTTGACCTCCAACGGTCATTAGTGGTTCAAATTTCTGTTAGAAAGTAGTTGGTCAGTAGTAGGAGGCAGTTTGAAGTTGGAATTGTTATATTTCCATGTAATCTCCCGAGGAGAAGGTAGTTGCATAGTTCTAATAAAGAAAAGTCATTCTGACAAATGCTGATCACTATTTTTCACTGGTTTTTCTGAACTTTTCTTCTTGGCACAAGCCTGTACAAAGTTGATATGCCTTGAGACTGTGGTAAGTTTTTAGTGTATGTGTTGGCTATATTATTCCATTTTTTTTTAGGCTTAGAATCTCTGTTGGTGCGTGGGGGATCAACAAACTCAGTAGTACCCTATTTTTCTGTATTGGGATTTTGAGGGCCTCACTATGAAATGTTAACCAATCCACCTAATGTTCCAAAATTGTGGCTTGGTGGATTGGTCTATAATATGGTTAGTTAGGGGTAGGAATATTTTGGAAGAGCAGAGAACACGAGTTTGTGCAATGGTGTGATGTTCTTGTGACTGAATAAGGGTGGTTCCACTATGAAGGCAAAGAACCCAAGTGGTGAATCCGAGGATTTCAAAGGGGAATGGAATTGTGAGAGTTTGTAGAGTTAGGGGAGAGATAATACATGCTGTCTAGACCCCTGGGAGGATTTGGGAGAGTCAGGAGTTAGGAGTTTCCCTAAAACCCTTGTTTTGTGGAGGTTTAGGAGGGTTTGTGAGAAGAGGGATAAGACAAGCCTTTAGTGCTCTAAGAATTGAGAAATCCTGAGTTTGAGAACCATTCCTAAGAATTTTTTAGGTTCTTTTGGTTCGGGGATAATTTTGAGTGGGGGTTCCTTTGTAAATTAGGCCAAATTGTGAAGCCTAGAACCGGGTAGGTGTATTAAAAGTCCATGTTGGTCCAAAAAAGTAACCCCTGATTAATATGTATGTTGTGTAACCTTGAAAAGGGTATCTTAATCCACCCTTTAGTTGTTAAGTGTTTTGGGAAGGTTGTGTGGAAATTGGCCTAAAATGGTTTTTGAGTGTTATAAGGGGTAAATTGGTATGAAGGTTGCTGAATGGTGATTTTGGAGTGATCAACCTTTGAGATTGCGTTTGAATGGTCAATTTTCCATTATACACATGTTGAGACACCTTGTAGGTTCTGGGTGGAGGTCTTGATTGTTTTATACACTTGGAGGGTTAAGATCCTTGAGGGTGAGTTGATGTCCATGAAATTGGAGTTGAATCCTTGGTTGAGAGTTGAAGTCTCTATTTAGTGAGTGATCTCCACCTAGCCTCTGCATCAATACCTTTTCCATTGATTTCAAATGGGGAGAGAAGCAATGTGAAAATGAAGAGAAAAAGAAGAGCAATGAAGGAAACAAGAAAAAGTACACAATCTCAAGGGGAGACTGTTGAAGAAGAATTAGTTGGAAGCAATGTGAAAAAGAAGAGAAAAAGAAGAGTAATGGAGGAAACAAGAAAAAGTGCACAATCTTAGGGGGAGATTGTTGAAGAAGACTTAGTTGGGTTGATGGTATTATTTCCACATCATGTGTTGCAATCAATTCCAAAGAGGGAGATTGTTGGATGTTGTGGTTGTTTTGTTGATATGTGGTTATCATTTATGTGAACACTATTAGAATTATAATATTCTTAAGGTTGTATATGTCGAGGAGATTGAGAAAATTATAAAAATATAGTACACGCAGCCAGTGGAGCTGAGAAGTTCAGAATGTTGGATTACTCTATGTGTTGAAGATCTGAAGGTGTGCTTCAAAGGGTTTTTTGTTGAACCTTTCTAGTATGTTGTCTGAATGTTTTAGAGGTGCGCATAAAGTCTTGTGGAAGTTATGAAGATCTGGTTGCCTACAGTTATTAAGTTTCTATAGATGTTTTTCTTAGTTGAAGAGGGTAAAATTATGGTAATCTCATGTGTTGCGCATGTACCTATGATGTTCATGGATGAGTCTAGATCATACTATATCATTTTTGTACATCCACAGTGATTGAAGTATTCGTGATCGAAGATTTTTCCTATATGTGTCTGAGTGTTCATGTTCTTGGTCGAAATTGTGGTGTTAGCATGTTGCAGATCCATGAAGATTAATATTTCATTGTTTGTCATATTTGGAGATTTTTTATTGGGTCCTCACTATGTTGTGACCGAATTGTGTTGGTGCGCATTATAATTTATTTATGTATCAAGGCCGACGATTGTAATTTATTCTCTATTTGTGGCTGACTGATTAGTGAATGTAAATCTGTATAGCGGATATATATATATATGAGATTGTTTTTCTCATTTAGAACAAGTGCTCAAGTGTACAAGTGTTGTACAAGTTCGAATAAATGTTAGATCATTCAAAGAAGAGTGTGGAAGATTTTGCGCAGATGGGTGGAAGAGTTTGAAGAAGTTTTTTTTGTGCCTAATCAGAATTGTCATTGGGCTTTTGCATAATTTATTTTCTCAGCTCATATTCATTAGATGGTTTTAATTTGATTACTGTATGTAAGGCAGTGAGCCTTCCCTTTGAGCAGTGTGCCTTATTGAAAGTGCATTCTCTTTTTATTCTTCATTATACTTCTAACATGGTATAATCTTGTGGACTAACATCCACCATGATTTTTAACCTAACAGGGTTTCCACGTATAAAATCTTGGTGTTCATGTGTCTCTAATATGTTGTTCTTATGCTTGCACTATTAATTATCAGATCTATGATATATAGATTGATTAATGTTGCATAAGTTAGTTTTTGATAACAATTGATTCACCCCCCCTCTCAATTTTCTATCCTTGTTTTGCCAACATGATTTTCATCTATAATATGATCATCAAGATTTTTCTCTTCTAAAGCATTTTTTAAAATAGGTAAATTTGTAACGAGAGGAAGATTTTCATTTACATGCTCCTTTCCTTGAGCCATACCAGATGATGAAGTAGTTATCATCCCAAACTTTTCTACTATATGTTTGACAATATTCACTATGTGTTGCTTGAATTTATTAGCTTGTTCCTCTATAAGAATGGTGACTCTTTTCTTTACTCTTAATTCTTTACTTTATACTCCAATCAATGTATCCCTTTCATTCTCAGATATAGAGGATCTAATTTTCTCTAAGACATCAATTTTTATCTTATCTTTAGCTTCAACAACTTCATGCCTTCTTTCCACCAAGACATCCCACACAACTCTAAGGAAATTATTCTTAATCTTACTCATATCTTCTTATAAAATAATAATACATTGAATGATTTTTTCAATGATTATTTTATTATCCTCATAATCCACTTCATCATATAGCTTTGCAGTACCTTCCAAAAAATCGTCATGCTCTAACATATTACTAACCAAAACATCTAATTTCATTGGAGTATGAGCTCTTACCAAAGGAGTCTTTTTCTTCCTTTTATTTTTCTTTGGGGAACGTTCCTCTAATTTATTTTCCTTCTTCTTAGGCTTCTTATGGATGTGTACATTGAAAGCCTCCTTTTCTCTTTCTATCTCCTCTTCTTTGAAAGTGTCCACAATGTCAACCTTTGGTTGCTTCACTCTAGTGATTGCCTGTTATGAAGAACCTTCACTGCTTGTGGTGGAACTGCTGCTTCTTTTCTTTGTAAGTTGTTCTTCATGTTCCAGTCTAAGCTTAATTTATTCTTCCACAACAACACTTAATTTATTTTCTCTAAAGTCTTTTTACTTCTTCTTTCTTCTAGAGGTAGTAGGGGCTGCTACTAGAGGTGCATTATTTCTCTTGTTTATTCTTGTGCTTGGTCCAAAGGGAGCAATACCTTATTTAGTTACTACATTCCTAGGCTCCACCTTCTTCCCCTTAGCAGCAACTATAGTGAAGATCTTGGGCAATGCAAAGGCAGGGGTGGAAGTTGTTCTTTCTAATCTCCTCGGTCCATAGGATTCACCAACCACTCAGGCTTCTCTTTCTCTAGCCTCCTTGTTTCCTTCTTTTTTATAGCCTTCTCTTCTTGCATTCTTTTTAATTTCTGGTTTTTTCATTTCTAAGTGTACTTCTAATGGTTTTTCCTCAAATTCTGTCTTGGAAAAGAGGGGTTTTTAGGACTCTTGAGCAATAATCCAACATATCCCTTGATATAATTTTTAGAAACTTCATATCCAAGAGACGCAATCCACACTATTCTAGGTTCAACAAGCTCAATTATGTATTCATTAGTTAAAACAAGGAAAGTAATAATTTCCTTAGCAAATTTCTCTACTAGTTTCTAGGAAACTCTTTCTCTTTCATGCATGTTCTTTTGAAACAATGCAAAAAATGCAATTAGTGTTGAACCACCAAAAATATATGCTAACCAGGGAAAGAGGATTCCCCAAATAGTCTCCTAGCATTTTTCACCTAAGGAGCACTTGATGGAAGAATGCCACACTTTCACCCTAGTGATATGAGTATTTTGGTGATTTCATTCAAAGGGGGAGTTGGGTATGTGCAGGATCATGATGGGCCAAAAAATGGCGATATGTAAGTGATATGATGGCCCACGTGGCTGATGAATTTTTTTTACCCATTATTGATGAAACGGAAAGGGTTTTTAAAGGAGATTCTCAGCTTTCCACCAATATAGATTATGCTTTACGTTGAATTTAATAAATAATTATTATTCATTTTCTATTTAAATTACGACAAAAGTCTTGATTGATAGGCTAATTGGAAAACATCTATAGCTCTCAAATGGTATCACATTCTATGCTTCACATACTATAGGATTGAAAAAAATAAAAAATGAATTTCATGAAGTTTTCACCAAGTTAAGGTCGTCAGACATACGAGTTTTTATATTTTTTCAAATTTGTAATAAAAAATTCATAATTAATTATTTACTTGGAAAAAAATTACAAAAAAATATGCATCACATTGGGACATGATTCCTCTACTTGTATCTAAAATCTTATAAAAAAATATTGTCATTTTATTGTGGTTAGGGTCCAGTCAGACAGACACGTACTTATTTTTTCCCTGAAATTTAAGTACTACTGCATTGAAATTTCAATTTTTTACCAAATTGATTTAAAAAAAAAAAAAAACCTAGTAGTTTAGAAACTACATTCAATTTTCTATAGATTCTATTCTCACATATTTTTGAAATAAAATAGATAACTTATTCAAAATTTTATGTCAAGTTGCCTAACTCTAATTTTCTTGATTTTCATTGCCACTTAAGGGCCTGTTTTTTCCATGATGATCTTGCACATACCTAGTTATGAATGTGTGTGGAGTGCCCTAAATGCTAGAAATGGAAAATCAAAGCTAGCTATGAATGTAAAACCTAGGAAATGAAACTATTCTGGAAAACACATCAAAATATGCAAACATATACAAAATGACCTAATAATGTACACTAAACTATATAAAAATGAAAGAGATATAATGTGTGCACCTGGGATTTGAAGAAGAGTCTGATGGAGGTCTGGAATGCTTCTGAAAATGTTGCAGAAGCAGAGAGGGACATTTGTGCTAATCTGGACGACCGAGTCCCAGACTCCCAAAAATTGGTATGGAGTTTGTTTTTGCCAAAAGAGTGTGCAGAAATGTGAAGATCCACAAAAATCATGGTCAGAGGGACAAGGTCGCCAATATAGGTGACCTAGTCCTCTTCTAGGTTTTTGAGAATCCGAAAGTGGAATCTAGAGCCTTTTGTTTGTATTTTTTGGTCTTCTAGGTGTCTGGTCCCAAAAATGCAAAATTTGGTCCATGGAGGTCTTCCAAGCTTCAACTAGGGTTTTTCCAAAATTAGTGAGCTTGGATGAGTTGTTGAATGATCTTCCACCTACAAAATACCGAATCTACAAACACACATGCAAAGAGGAGACAAAGGTTAGGGTTAGAGATTAGGGGTTTACCTTGGTCGAACCCCTTTGATGATAATAAAATCCAAATGATGAAAAGATAAGGAAATGAAGCATGATACAAAGGAGTGAGAGATTTTTTACCTTGCCATGATGTTTGATCTTGAGTTGCAACAATGGAGGTTTAGTCCTTGAGTTCCTCTTGAGAGATATTCCTTGGTTACTAAAAAATACTAAAACCCTAGTGTGCTTGAGAAGAAGATAGCAATGTGAGTTGAGAAGAATGAGGGTCTCTAATGAGATATTAGTTTTTTGAAGCTTATTTATACAATTTATGCCCTAATTTTCCTGAAATAACACCATACAGGTGGACCTTAGGGTTTTAGAGACAAGAATCCCGAAAGAAATTAACTTAAAATTGAAATTTATGCCACGTGGGACTATGTCGCCCAAGGTGGTGGCCTAGTCCAGCTAGGAAATTTTCACCAGTTTTCGGTAATTAAAATATAATTATTTATGTTTGTCAGGATTGTCTCACAAAATACACTAAAGTTTGAAATGTATGAGGATTAAGGGGTCATTACAGCATAATAATGTGTTGATTTTTGATGACAAGCATAGGAGAGTGTGAAATTTTTTTACGACACCTTACAACACTTTGGCACAAGACTTGGAAAGGGGTAAAAAGAGGCTGAAAATGGTCCAAACTCCATAGGAAAAGGTCCAAATGAGTGAAAAGTGTCAAAGTCCTCACATTTTGGCAACACATCTAGCCCCCACTTTAGTGAGAGTATGAACTTGCTTCAAACTGACACTAAAGTAGCCCGATGGAGATGGAAAAGAATGACAAAGAAGAAGAATGAGAAAGAAGAAGGATGTGGTCAAGCCCCCAAGGATTTGAGATTCTAAGTCAACTTGGGGTGATCCCACAATAGTGGTTTACAATTTTGGCCAAACTGGACACTGAAATAATTATTTTTAACTGAATCTTCACATTCGGGAACCTATAGCGGTTAAACCATGAGTAATTTGAAGATGATGCAAACTAGAGTCTGATCACACTTTTTTTTTAGATTCTAAAAATATTTTTTTCAATTTTTTTGGAATCATTTTGCACTTCTTTTTCCATCTCCCATGAAAACTGGTTTTTTTCATAAAACAACATTTTTAAAAAGTGACGCTCACCGTATACAACATAAATTTTTTTGTATGAAGGATAAAATTCTATTTTTTTCAAATTTAGATCTGTAAATACGATATCTAACACTTTCATTTGGTCTCATAGTTTTTTATTGAATATTTTTTCCTTAATCAAGTTTCGAAGTCAAACCAATTGCAATTTAGACATAGGTGGACTGTATACAACATAATTTTTTTTGTATGTATCGAAATTCAATTTTATTTTTTTTAATGGATCAAGGACATTAATACCCAACAAGAAAAATATTTTTGAAAATTTTATTTTTATAATCTGCTATTTTTCCACATGTGCAAAATAGAGAGCTTGATTTTCGGTGAAAAACCTATGTTTAATAAAACTAAAAAAATACACACATAATAAAACCAAAACATATTAAAATTATATTTGTTGGATAGATTGTTCTAAGGAATATCATCTTCCAGTTGGGTTTGTGAAGTCTCCAATTTCATCCTCAACCCGAGCTTCAAAGGGAAAAAATGTGCTAAAATTTGGTGGAAGAGGGGGAGAAGGGAAAAAAAGGGGGGTTCGAGCGAACCTCCCTACGCTCAAAAGGGTGAAAGGGGGTTCGTTCGAAGAGGGGTTTGCTTGAACCCTCCTTTTTATTTATTTTTCCATTCGTTTCTATGAAGAAATGTGACATCATAGGGTTAGAGCGAACCCACCATGAAAAAGGGGGTTTCGCTCGAACTAGGGGTTCGACCGAACCCCTCTTTTGGGTTTGTGCGAACCCCCTAGTTTGAACGAGCCCTTTAAAACATGAAATTTTGAATGCGTGATAATTTTTACAAATATCCTTCCTCATCAAAATTTTAAACCACTATTATGGATTTATAGCTTGACATCAACGCAAAAGACAATCAAGAGTGAATTCATTACAAAAAATGAGATGCATGATCATGCAATGACAGGGTTTAGTGTGAAGAGAATGGAAAGGGTGAAAAATATGTGCTCACTCTGGGGCCACAAAACATCAGATTTTTTGCGGGGTGAGAAGTCCCAAAAGGTGAGAAAAATACACATGTTTGGTATGTACTCACAAAGGTGGCTATGGGGAAAGTCATGCCATTTTTATGGCTTCCCACTTAAACCGTACCAAAGCTATACCTCATGATAACTTTGATAAGGCGCCACAAAAGACAAGTGATTTTTTTTAAAGGGATTTTTCTTCGTTCGTGCGATGTCTCAACCTAGGAAACATTATATGTAATATTGTCAAGAGAGGAAAATTCAAATGTACTCATGTTGTATGCAAGAGAGGCAAGTGTTCATCTTGTATGCAAAAGAGGAAAATTAAAAATGTCTCAACCCGAGAAAAATTGTGTGTAATATTTCTAAGATAAAGAATCGCAAGAAAAAATAAGATCAGACAGTGAATATGTGAGCGGTGATGTATGCCCCTTGTTTAAAGGAATTGTGAAACAATGTACTATAAGCAATTGATTTAAAGTAGAAGAGGAAAGGGACATGAGGGCTTGTTCGGAGAGCCTTATGCTGAGTCATATGTTTCGGAAAAGCTACATCATGAGGAGAAGGGGTGTATGTCACATGTGAGTCAATATTTAAGACATGTCCACATCCCAGCTTGCTCATATATATTCATGAAAGGTGCATGACAAGTCATAAGAGACAATGAAAATTGAAATACGAGGGGAAAAGGCTAACTAACCTCTTGCCCTGACTTAGTGCAAGACAAGAGTGAGCCGAAAGGAATGAGGGAATGCAAGGGAGAGTGAAAATTCAGTATCGATTAGAGGAATTAGGTGCACCCATAGATGGAAGAACATCAACCTCCCTAAGATGTTTAATTTTGGAATTCAAGGCCTTACACTGATTAGTAGAGTGACCATGAACTTGGTGGTAAGAAAAAAAGGAATGTTTATGAAAACATTTCTTTCAAGTTCTAGGAGGAAGCAAGATCAGGTGATCTTGGAGGAGTCTCAACAAGATACCCTCTTGAGCGAGGGTAGAGGGTGGTCCTTTGGTGTGCAAAAAAGAAAGGGAATGCTTAGGATGGGATGGCATACCTACACAAGGCTCTATAGACTGTGAGATTTTGTAGACTCCTCTAGAGGAGTGTATAAACTCTAAATCAAGAGGAGGTTGCAAGATGACATTGGCATTAAGAAAAGAGTCCTTTGTTGGTGGAAAAGGATTATTTGTGAAGGTTGGGCAAGAGGGGTGATGAAGGATATTGTTTAGGGAGGGGAAGGCTTGGTGGTCTCAATGAGAGGAAAATAACCAAGAGGATGATGTGATGGTCGCTTGGTAGGATTTATAGGGTTGTGGATGACTTGTTCATTATCACCACAACCTTTTCCATAAATCTTTTTCAGATTTTTGGAATTGGGTGATTGTTTGTTATGTGCTTCAGTGGATGAAGTAGTTGAGGTGGATGTATGTGAAGGACCGACCGATTCTTGTGTGGAAAAGATTGTGTATCCCTTTTAAGAGTATTTTTTTGTTATGATCTTGGATTCTCCCATTAAGGGAGATGTGAAGTCTAAGGAACCCTGGTCATCATCTAAGAGATTGGTGTTTTTCTCAAGATGTTGTTCTTTGTTTGGTTGTTGTGAGGGTTCCACTTGGGTGGTTGGTGTTAAGGTATGGAAGTAATTCTCTTTGGATTTTTCAATGTTTAAGCAACTGTTAGGTTTGGGATCAACATCAAGTGTGTACACTTTGTTATTGTAGATGTACTTCATCTTTCGATGAAGAGTGGAAGGCACTCCATTGATTGCATGAATCCATAGCCTTCCTAAGAGAAGAGTGTATGAAACCTATTGAGGCATAACATGGATTGTAGTGTCTAATGTGGCCATTCCCACTATAAGAGGGATAGTGATCACACTGAGCTCAATTTGTTGGAGACATTGTCAAATCCTCTAACAGAGAGAGAATCGGGTTGGATGTGGGATCTATCTATGCAAAGGTTATCCAAAAGGTTCACACTACACACATTAATGGAAGAGCCTGTATCTACAAGAGTTATCTTTATCCCTTTTTTTTTGTATTGAGATATTAACATGAAAACTTCTTTTTGTTTTTGTACATACAAAGGAGGGAGCTCAATTTGGTGAAAAACAATATCAACATTAATGCCATGAATAATAGTTGTTATATCATTTGATGGTGAATTAGATGTGATGATTAGGTAAAGGTAAGGGAGTGGAGGGTGATGGTTGCGAATGTAGATTATTGTGGGTGGAATGTGTATGAGCAATGATATTATGACTCAGTTTGTGCAACACATTAGGGGTAGGTGGGTAGAGGGTAAATTTGGGTTTAGGTTTGGTTGAAGGGGGATAAAGGATGAGTTGAGGTTGGATAACATTAATATCCTTGAGAAAGGGAAAGGCCAAGGTTGTCTTGGTATTTTATTCTAAGGATGTAATATTATTATTGTTATGGTTATCCTTATCGGGAATCACGATATCTTCCCTAGGAGGAATGGTTTTAGGAGAGCTACAAAGTGATTATGCTTGACAATCAAAGGTTGGTTCTTCTAAAATGGCTTCATCACTAAGAGGGGAAGGATCAATGATGGAATGGCTATGCTCAAGAAGTATGTGTTGAGGTGAAGGAGGAAAACTAGGATTATCATAACTGACACTAATTGTGTTTTCTAATTGTAAAGTATTTTCATCACAACTGGGAGAAATGCTAGGATAAAAACAAATATTTTTGTCATGATTGTCTATGTTCTAGTTGTCTTAGTTGGTAAGGTCTTGTCCACTAAGAGAGGTAGGAGGAGAGAAACAACTATGATTCTCATAACTCTAATTGATTGGTTCTTCAAACAAAATATCTTAATAACTAAGAGGAAATATATTAGGAGAAGATGTACAAGGTTGTTTCTTCATCCACTAAAACATGATCATAGGGGGAGGGGAGTGAAGTGTGTGTAGCTTGTCTAGTTATGTAAGCTACTAAAATTTTTGGAATAAAAATAAAAAGCAGATATAACCAATGTATGCAATGTTTCAATAATATAAACAATGTATATGCAATAATACAAAATATTTTTATCCAATGTATGCTAAGCTTTAAGAATGTATATAATGTGCATGCTACAAGGAGAAGTAATTAAATAACAAAATAATTCTAAGTTTTATGAATATAAACATTTTATATGCAAAAGTGAAAAGTACTTTTATTAATGAAATAGAAAATTGCAAAAAGGAAAGCATTGTTAGATTGAAGAATGAAATGATTTTAAGAATGACCACCCTAAATTGATGATTTTGAGTTAGAATCAGAAAACTTATGTTCTCGAAACTTTCTAGACTTATAGTATATGCTACTAGGAGGTCTAGGAAGAACATAAATAAGGTTTTTGTCTCTGTATTAGACTTTTAAAAATCTGAACTGGGACTAGATCGCCTAGAATGGTGAATTAGTCCCAGTGGGGATTTTTTGGATTTTTTTTGAGTGGTTTGATGAGTTTAAGGCTATATGATGTATCCCTAAGGTGAAAATTCAGACTTTTAGAGATTTTAAATGAAATGATAGATGCAAAAAATGCAAGTTAACATGAATTTTCATTAATGCATTTTTAACAAAATCTAGGATGCAAACAATCCAATATCCTAATGCAATGCAAGATTTTTCCTAAGATGCCAAATTAGAAAGTGTTGGGTAGTTGGGTTCACCAAAATGAACCACCAAAAAAATATGCTAACAAGGGAAAGAGGATTCCCCAAATAGGCTCCTAGGGTTTTTCACCTAAGGAGCATTTGATGGAAGAATGTCACTCTTTTACCTTAGTGATATGAGTATTTTGGTGATTTCATTAAAAGGGGGAGTTAGGGGCTTAATGTGATTTGTGTGGAGTGTTCTAAATATTGGAAATGGGAAACAAAAAACTAGCTATGAATGTAAAAACTAGGAAATGAAACTATGTTGGGAAACACATGAAGATATGCGAACATATACAAAATGACCTAATAATGTACACTAAACTATACAAAAATGAAAGAGATAGAATTTGTGCACTTTGGATTTGAAGAGGAGTCTAATGGTGGTTTGGAATGCTACTGAAAATATTGCAGAAGATTAGAGGGACACTTGTGCCAATCTGGGTGACCTAGTCCTAGAGTCTCGAAAACCAATCCAGAGTCCATTTCTACCAAAAGGGTATCTAGAAATGTGAAGATCCCCAAAAATCATGCTCAGAGGGACAAGGTCACAATTATGGGAAACCTTGTCCTCTTTTAGGTTTTCGAGAATCTGAAAGTGGAATATGGAGCCTTTTGTTTATATTTTCTACTCTTTTGGGTGTTTGGTCCCGGAAAGTAGAATCTGGTCTGTGTAGGTCTTCCAAGCTTAAACTAGGGTTTCTCCAGCCTTATTTAACTTGGATGAATTTTTGAATGATCTTCCACCTGCAAAATACCTAATCTGTAAACACACATGCAAACATGAGACAAATGATGAAAATATAAGGAAATGAAGCATGATACAAAGGAGTGAGAGATTTTTTACCTTGCCATGATGGTTGATCTTGAGTTGTAGGAATGGAGGTTCAGTCCTTGAATGCCTCTTGAGAGAGATTCCTTGGTGACTCAAAAATACTCAAACACTAGTGTGCTTGAGAAGAAGAAAGGATGAGATATGGGAGGAATGTGAGTTGAGAAGAATGAGGGTCTCTAATGAGAAATTAGGGTTTTGAAGCTTATTTATACAAGTTATGCCCTAATTTTCCTGAAATAACACCCTACATGTCGACCTTAGGGTTTTAGAGACAATCCCAAAAGAAATTAACTTAAAATTGAAATTTATGCCACATGGGACTAGGTCGCCCAAGGTGGAAACCTAGTCCACCCGGGAAATTTTCATTGATTTTTGGTAATTAAAATATAATTATTTATTTTTATCGAGATTGTCTCACAAAACACACTGAAGTTGGACATGTATGAGGATTAAGGGGTCATTATAGCATAGAAATGTGTTGATTAAGCGAGGAAAAGCCTAGGAGAGTATGAAAATATTTTAAAACACCTTACAAAACTTTGGAACAAGACTTGGACGGGGTAAAAAGAGCCTCAAAAGTGTCCAAAATCCATAGGTAAAGGTCAAAATGAGTGAAAAGAGTCAAAGTCCTCACTTTTTGGCAACACAAGTGCATTATTTTGAGATTTAAAGTCACCTAAATTTTGCATATAGTCAAATATTTGATGTCCCATAGGTTTGCTCATCTCCCATACAATATATTTCCTTCCAGGAAGTTCTATCAAAAAGTAAAACAACAAACACATAACCAAGGTTCTGAATTTAAATGCATACTTCTCTCTAGTTTGCTTCAGGTTCTCAAGAAGTTCCTTCCAGAGAAACTCACATAAATCATAATCTTTTCCATTCACAACCATTTCGTGTGTAATATAAACACCAATTGCAAAAGTTGAATTCTCCCTATTTGTGAAATAGATTTTGTTTCCTAACATTATTCTTCTATTAGTGAATTCTCCCTATTTGTGAAGTTATCCTACTAAATTCTACTCAATGTTGAATCCTCAGATACTTATCATTTTCATCACTACTATAGTTGGGAAACCAATTCTAGATATCAAGTTTCTTTTGCACTAGGTTAATGTATTCTAGTTTTACCAAGAAATCATCTCTAGACAACTCATTAGACCACAAATATTTAATTCTTTTGTGATTATACTCTTCCAATTTCCCATGTATGTAAGCCCTAGTGTCCTCTATGGGTAAAACCCTATAACGAATATTTTAAAATGCACCGATGGAGTCACTGTCAAATATTTTCATTAAATACCTCTTGAATTTTGGTCTAGGTCTCTTAGTAATGTTGAGAATGGTTGGTGTAGCCATTATAACTTCAATTAAAAATTAAATACTTATGAAATCACTTCTATTTCAAACCCACAAAGCACATATAGTTGTAAATACCTTTTATGTGCACAACAAGATCCAAGGTTTGGATATTCTACATTCAATTCACCTTCAAAAATCTTTCAATTCACTCTTCTTTCTTAAATTGCAGAAATATAATTAAAATAAACTTAAAAATTCACTTTATAACTTTTTGATTTTGGGTATGTGCAGGATCATGATGGGCCAAAAAGTGGCAATATGATGGGTATGTGGCTGACGACCTTTTTTTTACCCAAAATTGATGAAATGAAAAGGGGTTTTAAAGGAGATTCTTAGCTTTCCACCAATATAAATTATGCTTTACTTTGAATTTAATAAATAATTATTATTCATTTTCTATTGAAATACGACTAAAGTCCTAATTTTTAGGCTGATTGAAAAACATCTATAGCTTTCAAAGAATATCATATTTTTTGAATCCAAAATATGTGTCACATTCTATGCTTCACATACTATAAGATTAAAAAATTAAAAAAATGAATTTCATGAAGTTTTCACCAAGTTAAGGTGGTCAGACATACGAGTCTTTATATTTTTTAAAAGTTGTCATAAAAAAATTATAATTAATTATTTACTTTGAAACAAATTACAACAAAATATGCATCACATCTAGACATGAGTCCTCTACTGATATCTAAAATATTATAAAATAATATTATCATTTTAATGTGGTTAGGGTCGTCAGACAGACACCTACTTCTTATTTTTCACTGAAATTTAAGTACTACTGTATTGAAATTTCAAATTTTCACCAAATAGATTTTATTTTTTTGTAAATAAACCTAGTAATTTAGAAATTAAATTCAATTTGGTAAAAATTGTATTGTTACATATTTTTAAAATAATATAGATAACTTATTTAAGTTTTTATATCAATTTGCCTACTCTGATTTTTTTGATTTTTTTGCCACTTAAGGGCCTATTTTTCCATGATGATCCTGCACATACCCTTTTCCCTTATTTTGCATTAAATGATTGAATTTCCATAAAGATGGTAAACCCTTCATTGTTACACTATAAACACTAAAATGCTCCATATTTCTTTAGATTTACATATTTTATATTGGTTTCTTTCCCAAAAGATTAATCATATCATTTTACACCATATATGTTCGTGTCACTCTTTTGAAACATCATATTTCTAGAGGGTTGTTAGTTATTTCTCCCCATAAGCCCATGCCTAGGTTTAATTTCCAAGAGAATTATTTGCACCAAAGGGAGGTACAAATTCATGTGATTCATCTTCATTCTCAGGTTCTTTTTTTCTCCAAATCTTCTCCATTTCCTTCTTGACTTAAGTAGGATCAATATTCTTCACTGCTTCATTCCTCTTTATTAGATTGGTCTATCTTCTATTCTTCCTTCTATAAAATCTTTAAATGTGTCCAGGTTTGTTGCAACTATAGCATACTACACTATTTTGACCAAACTGACTTGTATTCAATATTGATCTTTACTAGTTAGCTTTGTGTCCAAATTCATTATATGTATAATAGTAACCATTGCAAGATTGAACCATTCTACCAACAATATATCTATTCATCATCTAAATTTTATATCCAATAGCTCTATGTCCAAATTTTTTTCATGCAAAACATTATCCGGAGAAGGATCTAGTATTTTGATTCATTCTACTTTTACATTCTATTTCCTTATGTCCAAATTTATTGCATGAAAAGTAAATTCCATTGAAAGATGAGTACCTTTGAGCATTTGGTTGTCTAATAGGGGGTCTTCTAGCATCGCTTCTTTGATTCTTGATTTGTTTAACATTTCCTTGAGTCTTCTTTTGATTGTTAACCTTGTTAGGAGTTTGATTTGTCTTTGAGATCTCTCCTTCTATAGGTCCCAAACCTCCTTTATCTTTAGATGGTTTTTGTCCTGCAATTAGTTCATCAAGCATTTTAGAACTTGTTTTGAATTTTTCCTTGGGTAAACCGACAAAATTTGTTTAAAACTCGAGTGAGGAAGGAAAAGTTCCAAACAATGAGGGTATGTGTAGGATCATGATGGGCCAAAAAGTGGCAATAAGTAAGTGATATGATGGCCCCTGTGGCTGATGAATTTTTAGAGGATCTTCTCAACTTTCCACCAATATAAATTTTGTTGTACTTTGAATTTAATAAATAATTATTATTCATTCTCTATTTGAATTATGAATGATTGATAGGTTGATAGAGAAACATCTATAGCTTTCAAATGGTATCACATTTTTTGAATCTAAAACATGTCTCACATTCTATACTTCACATACTATAGGATAAAAAAAATTGAGTTTCATGAAGTTTTGATCAAGTTAAGGTGGTCAGACATATGAGTTTTTATATGTTTTAAAAGTTGTAATAAAAATTAATAATTAATTATTTAATTACAAAAAAATTACAAAAAATTATGCATCACATCGATCCATGATTCCTATACTTATATCTAAAATCTTATAAAAAATATTATCATTTTGTTATAGTTAGGGTGGTCAGACAGATACCTACTTCTTATTTTTTCCCTCAAATTTAAGTACTAATCCATTGAAATTTCAAATTTCCACCAAATATATTTTTTAAAATAATAAACCTAGTAGTTTAGAAACTAAATTCAATTTTCTACAAATTCTATTCTTAAATATTTTTAAAACAATATAGATAACTCATTCAAATTTTGAAGTCAAGTTGACTAACTTTGATTTTCTGAATTTTCATCGCCACTTAAGGGGCCAATTTTTTCCATGATTATCCTACACATACCCATGACCCCCTGTAAAAAAATTTAATCTTTGGGTTTCGAATGAACTGTTTGGTTTGAGCAAACACAAAAGGGGTTTGCTCGAACCAGGGTTCAAGCAAACCCATAAAAATGTTGCCCCTAATTTTTCATTCAAAAAAAGCAAAGAAAATGGTAAAGGAAAGGGGTTTCACCCAATCCCCCGGGGGTTCACTCGAACCGCCCTTTTGTCCCCTTCACCTGCTTAGGCAAGAAAAAACGCCAAAAAATTTCACTTCGAAGCTTGGGTTGAGGATGAAAATGGAGGAGACTTCACAGACCCAACTAGATGATGGTAGTCCTTGAAACGAGTTATCCAACGAATATATTTTTAATTTTTTTTGTTTTATTATGTATTTGTTTGTAAGTTTTATTAAACATAGGTTTTCATCAAAAATCAAGCTCTCTATTCTGCACATGTAGAAAAAGAGCAAATTATCAAAAAAAATTGAAAAATATGAGTGCACCAGATATTGAAGTCCATGATCCAACAAAAAAAGTGAATTTCAATACATCCAAAAAAATTTATGTTGTATATGATCCGCCTATGTCTAAATTGTAATTGGTTTGAATTCAAAACTTGATTAAGGAAAAAATATTCAATAAAACACTATAAGACCAATTGGCAACACTAGATATCATAATTACAAATCTAAATTAAAAGAATATAGAATTTTATCACTCATGCAATTTTTTTTATGTTGTATACGGTGAGTGTCACTCCTTAAAAAATTTGTTTACTGAAAAAAACTAGTTTCTGAAGGAGATAGAAATAGAAGTGCAATCTTATTCCAATTTTTTTGAAAAAAATATCTTTAGAATCTATAGAAAAAATTTAATAAATCACTAGTTCACATCATCTTCAAATTGTAGGAGTTGAGAAAATACAACACCACAAACCCCGAAGATCACCTGCATGGAAATAACCTGTCACAAAAGAAGAGATGGAGACAAACAAGCAAGGGTTCTCTAAAAACTGAAAATGTATATATCAGAGAGAATGAGAGAATGAATTGATATGAAATACAATGGGATCAATCCTTATAAAAAGGAGATCATGCAAACCCTAATAAAACCCTAATAGGAAAAACCCTAATAGAAGCCCTAATAGGATAACATTTAATAATTAATATAATTATTAAATGTCACTTTATGTAAACTAACGTGAAATCTTAAGAAGGGAATAAAGATAACTTAATCAACATAATTAAGTTAAGACCTTTACTCTAACACCCCCCTTTAAGATGAGCAACAGTGCAGCTACAAACAAATGCAAGAAAGCAAAGGTAACTACAATGCAAGAAGGAAAACATGGGTCCCGACAACTAGGCCAGATCAGGTACCCAAATACAACCAAATCTCTGTAAAATGGAGAAATAGAGAAAACCTCATGGGAAAAAGCTCTACTCCAAAAAGAGATGCAGAAAGCCAAGAAGAAACATCACTGAAGCAAAAGAAGCTGTAAACAACTGTCAAAAGATGACTGCTATGGTGTTGAAGAACCTCCGCTGAAGATAGGATGATTAGGAACAAGAAGACAACAATCTGCATAAGTGCCCCAAATGACACTACTCGAATCAGATGGCAACCAAAGGCAAACACTTGGAACGAAGATACAAATGGTATAAGAACCAATAGTCTGAAACACTGATCAACTGAGAATGGAAGATTCCTTCCAAGGAAAAACCAAGGAAGAATTAGCACGAACAATATAATACCCCCCCATAATGCTGAACTGGGAGAGCCTGACAGATCCACTGAAATGATGTGAAACACCCTGTAGTGCATGAAGGAGAAGAAACATCTGAAAGTGCGCAAGATAGCACCTGCAACTAAAAAAGTGGTGTGCAAAACAAAGCACACATGCATGAGGCTGGGATCATATGGATCCATGGTCGTCGTGGAGGGACACTCACTGGACAAAAGTGTGATGGCAAACAAAGGAAAACTACTCAACCCCCCATGGTATGGATTCACTGTCGTCGTGGAGGGATACTCACCGGACAAAGATGTGATGGAAAAAAAAAGGCAAACTACACAACCCCTCATGGCACTTTATAATATCAGTGCGAGTACAAAATATGGCACAACCTTATGTGCAAAATCCCGAAAGATGCATGTACAATAGTGTGGCACTTTATCTCAGTGCGTTTACATAAAAGAGTGCTTACAAATGATGCTCAAAATGTCTTAAAAGGACAAAATGCTGGAAATACATGAAGAACAGCCAAAAACAAAGCATCCCATGCAAACAATAATTTTTCAAGAGCAAATATGTCCAGGTAATCCACCAGAGTGTGAAAACACAAATAACTAAATAAAATATACTTGGAGTGAAATCTAGAAAAATGGCATGGATGAAACTGAAGAGCTCTGAAATATGGTTCCAACGCCGCTGACATTGTGAAAAACAGAGAAACTAATCAAAAGTTATGAGTTTGAGACTGAAAATAGCCCCTTTGTCTTCAACTGGATATAGAATGTACCAATGGAAAAAATATGTGATGAGACCCACACCACTAGAAAGATGACAAAACCAGCTTTCCGACAATATCTCGTTTGCCAAAAATTGATATCGTATGCCCAAGTTACAGCCTCCGGAATAAATCAGCTCCAAAGAGGGAAAAAACCAGTGTTGGGTTAAATTTGACGGTCATACGGCTGTCGCAACAAAAATATTAGGTTAAATTTGATTGCCAAACGGTCATCACTGTAAAAGTGCGATTGGGCTATTACAGAAAAAAAATGTTTTTTACATAAAAAAAACAATAAAAAAAGGTTTTGATTTTTTTTTTAAAAATCATTAAAAACATACAAATTTTTTTGTAAATTTTTTTTAAAAAAAAAGTATGGGCAGGTCCCACATGGGCCACCACCTGCCAATGTGGTAGGGTGGTACCCATGCGGTACCGTCCGCTGCAGGTTGGGGGCGGTGCCCAAGGGGCGACCGCCTGCCGTACGGACAAGCGGCGGTACCCTTGGGTACTGTCCCTGCCTACACAGGGAGCCCGCAGGCCTAAGCAAGCCTTTAAAAGGCTTAAAAAATTTCGATCGAAAATAAAGTTTTTTTTCCTGATTTTTTTTTTTTTTAAATCTAAAAAATATACAGTAATTTTCCGAAAATAAAATGATGAAAAAAAACGGAAATTTTTTTTTTACCAGTAAATGGACGGTCGTACGGCCGAATTGTAAAAAAAATTTTGCCTCAGATTTCGACTGTCCAAAATGGATGAATCGACAGTCAATTTAGGAGTTTTGGACCGTTGCGGATGCAATGGCAAGGTCCGTTTGAGCTGAAAATGCTTCAAAAATGTAGGTGTTCCCTAGATCAAGAAAACAAGCCCCAAACCCTTGAAGCTCCAAAATTCTTCAAAACAAGAACAAGAAGTAGCAGGTGTGGAGCTTTGATACCATGTAGGAGTTGAGAAAATACAACACCACAAACCCTGAAGATCATGTGCATGCAAATAACCTGTCACAAAAGAAGAGATGGAGACAAACAAGCAAGGGTTCTCTGAAAACTGAAAATGTATATATCAGAGAGAATGAGATAATGAATTGATATGAAATACAATGGGATCAATCCTTATAAAAAGGAGATCATGCAAACCCTAATAAAACCCTAATAGGAAAAACCCTAATAGAAGCCCTAATAGGATAACATTTAATAATTAATATAATTATTAAATGTCACTTTATAGAACCTAACGTGAAATCTTAAGAAGGGAATAAATGTAACTTAATCAACATAATTAAGTTAAGACCTTTAATCTAACACAAATTCCTCACGGTTTAGCTGCTATAGGTGCCTAAAAGTGAAGATTTAGTTAAAAAAAATTATTTCAGTGTCCAGTTTGGCCAAAAATTATAAACTAGTATTGTGGGATCACCCCCTCATGAACTCTTTCCTTTTCTAGATCTGGTCTCACATTTACCAATTCTTCTCAAATGTACAGTCATCAGTCTTGCTTTGTACCATTGATTTCAAAAAATCCTCTATTATTTTATTTTCTTCCACTTGCACTTTCAATTTGGTGATGTCTTCATTTGCTTGCTACAACTGTTCATTGACTTTCTATGTCTTTCTCTTAATTTCCTTATTTTTTCTTTCAATTTTTTCACACATTCATTTTCTTCCTGTATGTTTTCCTTCATATTTTTTTCTCACCTTCATCTCTATCAAGATCTTCAAGCGCAACTTTAAGTTCTTTGTGAATCATGAAATCAGTGTTCAATGTATTCAATTACAAAGATTTGTTCTAGAGGAATACGATACTTTCTATCAACCATGTGTTCAACCTCCAAGATCTTCCTCAAGTTTTTAGGATTCTTAAAAGGAACTTGTCTCTAATACCAATTGTTGAACACTTGCAATATTGAGGGGGGTGAATCAATATTCTATTTAACCATTTAATCATAATCCATAAAATTATCAAAATATATCTAACTGCAATAATGAATGAAAGAATGAAATAAATGCAATATCACATGACACATGAGCACCACGATTCTTACGTGGAAAACTCAAAAAGGGAAAAACCATGATGAGGATTAGCTCACAATATATTATAATTAGTTATAATATATTATAGAGGCTCACTTCCAAGACACATTGTCTAATAAGGCTCTCAACTAAAGAGAGATACAAAATAGAAATGGCTACATATCCATGCTATGAACTAATATAGAATGCACCTTCCTTGTGTTGGATTCAGATCCTATGAAGCTCAGAATACAAAACACCACTCAGCTTTATAGTCGTTCAATATTCACAATATATCTGCTGATATTTGGATTACATACATAAAAATTTGCATCTTCACACTATATCACATCTCATCTCTCTCCTATAATCTCAAATATTTCTTACATATATACCCAATACATCTACATACATCAATTAGGTCGACCTAAACTAGATGTAGCCCTATATTAATTCAAAATTACATTATCTACTCCATACTTAATTCAAAAAAATCTTCACTCTCAAATCAAATGTGCAACACTCAATTTAGGTTAGGATGGACCTAAATAAATCTTATTAAAATCTACAGTACATATCTAATATCCACAACATATATCAAGCATTAGGTTGACCAAGAAGTAGACCTAATCATAAAATAATTCAATCTAATCATCACCAACGATCCATCTGATCATGTAAAAATGTGCCATCTGGAATATATGATGCACTACCACTTATAAATAATATCCCAAAATTATAAAGACTGAATTGAATCACCGGAGCAACGTGAACCAAATTACTCATATCCATTTACATTGTATAAAGCCAAAACTAAATGTCGACCTACTATCACTTATAACTTTAAACTTGTTCATCTAAAACCTCTTAAATCTTGATCGTAGATGCACATAGTAGTCAAGAATATGTTATTATAACCTTGTAATAAAATTGTATTACATGAGCAATTGTGAACCATGACACTGGATTAAGATATCTCCATCCTGTTCACCAGATTAAAGAAACTATCAACAATTAATGTTGGCATCAATGACAACACATTAAAAGGGTTCCTTCTTAATTCTTTCAACAAATGCTGTTGAGTTAATCATTAACTATCAAAAAAATTAAGAATGTGTTGCACTCTGGTTCACAAGCTAGGAGTAGTCATTTTAGGGGCTTCACTAGTGTTGTGGCCCTTCCCAATTCTAAGGATGTCACTCAATTTCCCCCTTAATTGGGTTCACCTCACAACCATAATCTTGGAGGTGCGCTTGGATGATGTTTCCACAAAGTGAGATTTTTTGTAAGATTATTCACTAATCTACAACTTTATAAAGATATGGCCAAAATTATGTGATCTACATTCAATGATTTCTAAGAAATGGAAAGAACACATGGAGAGTGAAATTTAGATTTACCTTATGCTAAGGGGTTATTTATCTAGGAATTTGAATCTAAGGAGGATAAGAAATTGGTTCTAGAGAATGGTTCTTGGATCTTCCAAGGTGACTTCCTATGTATGAAACCATGGTTCCCCACCTTTGATCTGCATACACAATTTTTCACTACAGTGTATTTTTGGGTGTGGTTATTATAACTTCCTCTACAATTTTGGGATTTTACTACCTATGGGACATTGAGAATGGCTTAGGGAAGTATCATTACACTTTCAAGGAAACGATCAATTATAAAAACTCCAGTTGTGATCAAATATGTGTTCAAATGGATTTTTCCAATGACCTCCCTATCGATATTATGTTGATGGTAGGTAATTGTAGCTAGAGGCAACTTGTTGACTATGAAAAAATTTCCTTCAAATAAAGGCAATGTTTCTCAATTGATCACTTCACATTCCAATGTTAAAAATAAAAAGTTGATGGGGATTCAACCTCCTCTTGGAAACCATCCTAGTGGGTTGGGTTTGGGCCTAAACATTACGTCATTCCTCCTAATTCACCTCAAGACACAAATCAACACAAAGCTCCTCTTAAGGATTCAAAATCATTTTCCCCTCCTTCTCTTGGTAATCATCCTTTGACTCTAACTAGTTTCTATCATGATAATAGGCCTGCATTTGACTCCCAAATCTTTCAGAAAACTCCTACATTGATGGTTTCCTCCCCAACTTTCTCCCCTGTTTTGCTAGAGGATTCAGTGGTTACAAACTACGATTGTGGTCCAGAAGAAGAGAGTTATCATCCAAAAGATGATGGATGGACAAAGATAAAGAGGAAGAAACAAAATCCTCAACATCGTATGACTTTTAAGTCCTCCAAGAAAGGAGGAAATGTATAATATTAATAAATTTATTTCAATCATATAGACTGGAAGGTAGATTTTTAGCTTGTTTGTAGCCTATTATAAGACTTGGTTTTGTAGCTGGCAACACTATCCTTTAAGATTTGGCCCAGAATGGCCTATTATTTGTACTTATCCCCATCTAATGACCTAGTTTGGTGCACCAATACTAGTGGGTCGATTTGTTTACTTCATTTTCTTGTCATTTCATTTGCGAAAGTGGACCCCATGTCCACAAAATCTTACGAATAAAATATATTTAAATTTAATTTATAACACATCTTTCCCCAGAAGGATTTAGAAAATTATTTTTATTTAGGTCAAATTATGGTGCATATACACATGCATGGTTGTGTCTTTAAAAAAGACTTTGAAAAAGTGGGTTCTCAACATATTTTTTAAAAATTATTTTTTATCATTTTGGGTATTAGAATAAGTTATATATTTGAAAACTAGACGAAAAATACTAAATTTCATATTACTAGACTTTTTTAAGATTCAATACATGCAAGCGCTTCATATTTTCAGTCCAAATATGACAAATTCTAAAAATTAGTAAAAACATTCCACTTTTTTAAAAGTTTGTGGACCCACCTTCTTATACATGCCCTTTTCATCCTCCTGCAAGATTTACACTTTAATCTGAGTGATACATGGTATAGAGGCTATTGTTCCACTTAGACTTGAGATCTCATTACTATCTCTCTTTATTGAATGACTAATAATGAAATATATAATAGCAGCATCATTTAGATAAGCTTGAAACACATGAATGAACTATGAACATAGTTGAAAACTTAAAATTATATCAAAGATAACTAAAGATGTATAACTAAGGAATAGTCTATAGAGAACTCTAATTAGATAATTTTTCACTTTGACCAAAATCTAATAATAAAAATCATAAGAAAGAATTTCGAGGGAAATTTTGACCTAATTGTATGAGCATTCATTATTATTTATTTAACATGTGTCTTTTTTTTATCCATTGTTGAAAAAAAATGAGCGAGAGACCTTGTTACTAAATTATGCACCTATGATGATACCACTATCAACCTCTTTATGCTGATGATGTTCCTCATCGAGTATTAACATTTTTCCCATATATTTTCTATGATTTATTTCTTTCATCTTTACCATAATGTGGAAGATTAAATTTTCACTCTTTTAAAGTCATATGAGACTTCTACTTTCTTCACACTTGTCTATCAACTTAAGTACCTATTTCTAGTGATCACACAATATCGTATGATGAGCTATATTTACCTTTTCATTAAGAAAGTTACACATTTCTATGATCTTCTTTGTACATATACCTTTTTTAACATGATCGTATCACACTAGAGGCGTCATGCCTTCGCTATTTTATTGTGTGCTCATATTGTTAGAGTCACATTAATGACACCATAACCTTCCTCGCACAATTGATTGCATGGAAATGTCTAATATCTCATACACCTAGATCTATCTCATCATTGGGGAGTTCTACCTTACCTAGATGATTATATGCTTGTGTTGTTTAAACCACCAGTCATATATTCATTTCTTGTATAGTTACAATACTTGTCATTTTACATAATTGCTACATAATGCATTCATTAAATTTGATTAATTTACATGATTTAAATTCTTATATTCTTAGCTTGCATTTACATTTCTTGTATTGCTTTTCTCTCTCATCAAATTCTTTGTATTTGATGAATGAAACTAATTAAAGGGGCATATTGTTTTACTTTAGCACTCCTTTGTTGAGCTTCCAACTAGCACCAAGTATTAATATATAGACTCCTCACTATGTCCAATTAGACCATTATCTTAAATTACAATAAGAGATAGTATGTTGTACCACTTCCCCTATACAAATATTTTTTCACCATGATTTACCTCTATGTTTTGATAGTAAGTTTCATTTGGATCTATTTTTATCTTTACTTAAATGACAAAATCTACTCATTGAATATCTTCCTCTACTTTTAAGGTTCATATGGAACTTGCATGGAAAATAATGAGTACACATTATTAGATCTATTAGGTTCCTTACTTTACATAAACCTTGATATTATTTCATGTTTTAATATTTACTTTACATGCATAAATTTTATATGAATATTTACTTTACGTGCATGTCTTGGAGTACTCATTTATTTTCAAAAAAATGTTCATAAGTGACAACACAAATGAGTGTCCCTTTCTTACCTTAGTGAGACATGTAAATCAATATTTAAGATTACATTTTATCATAATTACAAGTAAACTATTAAGAATTTGAAAATAACATAAACTAATAATTTGTGAAATTTTCTATGTAAAATATGTTTTTTATTTTCTAAATGGAAATAGTTAATCATTTTTAATATTTGTTAAGAATTTTTTTCTTAAATTTTCTTCGACTTTAATGAGATATTTTCGTATAACACACAACTTAAGTTCTAGTCAAAATATTTTCATAATTTTTTAAACATATATCATTAACATTGATAAATGGGACACGCATTTTTAATAGTTTCTTGTAGTATATTTTATTTATCATTATAATTAAAAATAAAATAATTTTTATTTAGACACATTTTTCTATAACATATAATTCATTACATAAATACCCAAATTATTATTTATTATTTATTGGAAGAAATAAATCAATATATATAAACCTCTTAGTTTTCTTTTTTTTTAAATGTTTTCTATTTTACATGTGTGTAGAGTAGGAGTGTTTATTTTTTTATTATGAACCATAAGATTATATAATAATAAGATTAAATTTATTAAAATCTATATATTTTAAAAAAACTTGTTGCAAAAACTTTTTTTGTACAAAATTTCATGTTATAATGACTTCTTTTGACCACAACAGTTGTGATCCAAATTAGTAAACTTTATGTCCACTAAAATTTTTCCATTTAATTTAGAAGTAAGAATGCACCAAATCAAATATTTAGGAGACATGCATATTCATGTTGAGAATATCATCTACAATGAACAAATTTACTTTTCCTTGTGTCCAAAGATTCGAGCAAACTATTGTGGTAAAATAATTTTCATAAATTATCAAAAAGGCATGTGGCCAAAAAATGAATCACAACTTTATGTTTCCACCTCATTTTTTAGGATTCCAACCAAAGTCAGATCAAAATATAATAGTGAAATTTGCATACCTAGGTCAATTCCCATTTAATTTTGGGCCCATTACGATGGAATAGCATGTTACAATTATAGAATAAGAAATGACATGTAATTTTTTTGCAAAGATGGATCTTTTCCTCAATCTCTCAACCTTCTTTATTCACATTCATTTCCATACATTTGACCATATATTATTGTGTCGCCAAAAAGTGTATACCTTGACACTTTTCACTCATTTGGACCTTGGCCTATGATTTTGGACCATTTTTAATCCCTTTTTACATCTTTCCAAGCCTTTTGACGAAGTGTTGTAAAGAGTTGCAAGATATTTTCATGCTCTCCTAGGTTTGTCATCACTTAATCAACACATTATTATGCCAAAATGACCCCTTGATCCTCATGCAAATCCTATCTTGGTCAGTTTTCAAAAGACAATCTCGACAAACATAAATAAAGATATTTTAATCCTTAAAAACTAAGGTAAAATGCCCAGGTGGACTAGTTCACCACCTTGGGCGACCTAGTCCCATGTGGCTTAATTTTCATTTTAAACTTAATATATTTCAAGATTATTGTCTCTAAATCCCTAAGGTCGGTCAATATGAAGTTATTTCAGGAAATTTAGGGCATAACTTGTATAAATAACCTCCAAAAACCTAATTTCTCATTATGCACCATCCATTTTAACTTATCCTCTCAAGCCAACTAGGGCTTCTCATTCTAAGTGAACAAGATACCATTTCTAAAGCATTCAAGGGTTGTTTTCTGCAACAACACAAGATATATATCAAAGGCAAGGTAAACTCGATTGTTTATGCTTCTTCTCATTCTTTACTTCATTTCTATTTCATTTGTTTTGATTACTCAAAAGGGGTTTGACCAAGGAAAACCCCCAATCTCTAACCCTAACCCTTATCTCTTCTTTGCATGTGTGATTTGTAGGTTTTTGTATGCAGGTTTGTTTAGAAGAAAGGTGTTAGGAAGGTGCCATCAACTCATCACAAGCACCCAAGTCAAAAAAACCCTAGTTCAATCTTGCAGGCCTCTTTCTGCCCATGTCGAGCAAAATCTAAACAAGATATCTATTGGAATCTAAAGCACAGACCGAGGACTCCAATATCCTCTTTCAGGTTCCCAAAAACCTAGAAGAGGACTAGGTCACCCATAATGGTGACCTAGTCCCTCTGAGCTTTTTTTTTGGGGGATTTTCACATTTTTGAGCACCCATTTGACAAAAACCTGTTCTCGTAAAGTTTCCCGACAAGAGGACTAGGTTGCCCAGCTTGGCAAGAATGTACCTATAAAGATTTTAGACATTTTCCAGAGGATTCTAGGGCCTTTCATCTGCAACACCTTGTTGGAGTGAAAAATACATTGAAAGGGGGGGCAGAATCAGTGTCATGAACCAAATTACCAATTTTTAGAGAAATGAAACAAAACTAATTTATGCTCTCATTCTTTCAATCATAAAATCATCCATGAATTGAATGCAATCACTTAGAATTGAAATGAGAAGTATGACAATAAAACATTGCATAATAAAGCATTCTCATAGTAAAGCAATGAAACCATAAAGGAGCAAGGCACAAGAAATGTTGAGTGGAAAACCCTCCTGGGGTAGAAAAACCACTCCTAAACTGCTACCCTTTAGGCTCTTATTTGAAAAAACACTATTAACAATGTCGTATAGGCTAATTTCTGAGCACCAACCCCTCATTTTGAAACACCAATTTCAAGGAGTACCAACCCCTTTTCAATTTACAGAATTACAATAAAACAGAGGGTCTCTCTGTTTCTCTTTATCTCACAAGAGCCTCTCAACTGAATACCCCTAAATCCTCAAGGTTCTCAATTAAACCTTCAAAATTCTAGACATATTCACATATTAAGATTTCTTGTGCTACATTTTGTTTCAAATTTAAAATTTCAAAGTAATCACTAAAATGTCTCTCGGAATAGATAATACAATAGCTGCATTCAATCACTCTTTTTCTCTGTCACATTACAATAATATATGTATGATCTCTTTTTAACCTTCAGCAGAGGTATATTGATAAGAAAAACTTTCCGTGGGGTTTTTTATGCCAAGAATAACAGTGTTCAGACAAGTGTGAACCATAAAAAAATGACTATTCCGACAGAATGAAGAGATTTGAAAGAAAATGTATTTTATGAGAATGACTCTAAAACCCTCAAAGGCCGTGATAGGTGGAGACCAGAATATCTTTTCCTTTTTCAAACAAAACACCAGTCTGATGAAACAAAATAACATTATCACTATAAAAACTGCCCAAGTGTATGTATCATAATGAACCCCATACAAAATAAGTAACTCTTTCAGAAATCCCATGAAGAATCTATTTTCAAAAACCCTTAAGCAAATAATCATCAATTTTTGTAACGTATGAAATAATTCCATTTTGAATCCACAATGATAATGACAAATTTCACAAAATGCATGATTACCTATCAATCAAAAGTCACAAACCCTCATTGCAAGAACAAATAGATATGATATTCTATCAAAGTATCATTTTTCTCTTAAGTAACTGAAATGCATTCTTTTCTAACAATGAACAATCAACCCCATTTGAGCATTTTTATATTCATACAAAAGAACAAAAACTGCCTTCCAAAACTCGAGTAGAAGAACCAATACTCCCTTTCAAATCTGAAAATAAAAAATAAGGAAGGAATTACCTCATGATGCAAAAAAATAATCAATGAAAATACTAGATGGTTTTGACAAGTGCCCAACTGGAGAAAAATAGTGAATCTTCTTCCACTTTGACCTAATGCGAAATGGATAACCAAGCACAAATCATGGCATAGCTCCTACAAAGAGCTCAAAGCTTCTTTTTATCGACTTGTATCAAGAGGAATTAGTAGAGTAACGGCTGCTACAAGTTACCCATGATGGCAGAAGAAAAGTTTCAACCCTTAGCATAAAGAATGGCCAAAATTTTTGCCCTAAACTTCTTTCACTTCCATTTGAATCAAAGGCTTTTGATGCCTTTTCATAATTTGATAAGACTTGAAGTTTGAGAGGACTTAAGTCATGATATAAAACATCATAATAAACTTTAACAAATCACTATCAAAGACTCATAATGTTGACACAATAATAAACATTATTACCATGTTGTTTCCAAATCTTTTCAAAAATGTTGATGCCATTTCACTTCATAGTGACTTTTAATTATTTCCACATACCTTTTGTTGACCAAGTATTCTATGTAATGAATTTTACTCCAAGTCAAAATCACTATCATCCTTAGTAGAGACTTAGGGAAACCTGGTTCAAATTTGAGTTTATTCGAAGTCATTTACCAATGCAAGTTAGCCATTTTTACCAATGTTGCCAAAAAAATATTTAGCCCAATGATAATTTAATATCAAATGCAAAATATGAAGGGTTTGATCAATAATAAAGGCAAGTATTTGTGAAGACCAATGCTAAGCCAAAGACAAGTATTCACCTTTGTGTATCAACCAAGATGTGTGCTGGAAGACTTCATAGAAGGTGAAGCACATCATTTTAAATACATTGTGAATACAAACAAATTTCAAAACTAAATGTCAACATTACCTTCATCTGAGTAAAGAATTGTACAAAACTATCACCTGTAAATGTCTGAAAGCCAATACCATAACCCAACACCTGTATAAGAAAGATAACCTTTATCTGCACATGAAGCTCAACCTGATTAGTACCACAAGATATAACAAATCTGAATGTAAACCAAAGCCATAATACTCTCCATAGCTAAATTACTGAATGCCAAAACATGAATAGACCAAGAGTAAGTCAAGATTGAATCAAGTATCACAATATCAATGCCAAAATGTCATGAGTCATAATAAAAAAGTGTCATAAGTGAACCAATGAATATGCCAAGACCAAACTCCCATATAATCAATTTTGACATCAAGGAAAAATTTTCACAAAGAGAAAGTCAACACACCTCACTCCCAGGTGCACAATTTCTCTTCTTTCCCATTTCCTTTCTATTTGTTAGCATTTAGGTTATTTTCTTTACATTGTATATAGTTTAGATTTACATTTTCTTCACGTTTCATATTCAATTAGATTCATTCATTTACAACACTTACACACACTACACACACATATCAAAAAACCCCCAAATGTCAAACCCTCCTCCCTTTAAATGCAATAACCCAAAACATATCACCAAAGAGGAAAGAGTGGCACTTTTGCACTAAGTGCTTCTAGGGTGAAAAACCCTAGAATCTTATTTGGGGAATTCTCTTTCCCTTGTTAGCATATGTTTTTTGTGGTTCAATTATCTATATCTACACATGTTTCTATAGATTTTTCATTCATTACACATCCTTACACCCACTCCCAAGCATTCATTTCTCACATTCATATTAGCATATTCACATTCCCTTATACTAGGTCAATCCCATGGTGTATGGGATCAATATTGTGTCATGTAAAATTAACTCAAATTTTAAAATTTCAAACTTCACACATTTATGTTGTATCAAGATACAATTGAGTAGTTTTTAAGTCAAACACATCAATCCATATTTTATGAGTAGTGATTCAAACAAACCCATATCTCAAGAGAATGAATGGTCCACTAAGCACTCATTTCATTTAGTTGATAATCACAAGGGTGAGGCATCAAGACTTCAAGGAAGTCACCCATCCTAGTACTACTTCAATTCAAGTTCACTTAACCATGGAGTTTCTTCGAGATGAAGCCCACTTAGCTTGCTACTCCATTTTCCAAAGCCTACATATTACAATATTCATTTCATGTCAACTTGGTACATTTTTGCAGGATTATTTGCTATGTCTAAGTTATGTTTGAAATAATTCAATGTGTATTCATTCCTATCCAAAACTAATTGAAAATCCTATGCATTTTGAAGAAGAATTATTCTAAGAACATTTTCCTTTAGAACATTGAAAGGGACCCAATTCTACTTCAAGACATTCTAAAATATTTACACAACTAAAGAGTGTCATATTTGATCGAATCCTTGACTATAAAGTTAGTCTAAAAAATGGGGCAATTTTCCCCAATTACATTTAAATAGTTTAAATCCTTGATAAAAAGAAAGAAACAAAGAATTAAATAATTTGAAAAGCAAAAAGGTGTGCAATGTGCCAAATCAATATTATATGCTGGAGGTTAGATTTATTCAACATATAATTGATCCAAAACTTTTGAATCAAAGAAGTTCAGATCTACATGGAGTTTCAAGAGAAAGCTACACAACAAGAACATTTATTTTTCCATATTTAATTATCTTTCCATACTTGTACATAATTTCTGCTACATCAACATTATATTTATTTTTTAATTTCTAAGAAAAATATTTTAATATTTCACATTCTGTTTTGAAATTTAATATATTCAATTAATTATTTTTTGTTAATATCAATTAATCAGTCTAAATAACTTTGTTTATTTGAGCAAAACTGAAAAAAAAAGCCCAACAAAAGAACGGCTCAGAGTGAGAAGAAATTTAAATGCTAACAGAGAGCAGCCTATATATTTTCCCTTACAATGATGAAGATTAACTAAAAAATTATGGTACTTGACAATATCTTAACCTTTCATTTAAGTTGATCTCTGCAGGACTCAACAATTTCACCACGCTATTGCAGAGAGTTGGAGGTTAGGCTAAGAAAAAAATTAAATGTTATTCAAGGTATCTATAGATTAGAGAAAAAATTACTAAAATACTAGTAGTAAAGCTGTACTAAATATAAGGAGGTGGCAGAATGTCGTAGAGGTTATAAAGTTGGAGTTTATTTAAGGTTAAGCTAACAAACTTTCTTAATTTAACAGAGCGTATTGAGTTATTTGTAGGATAGTTTAGAGAAATTGTTCTACAGCGTCTCTCTGATGGATTTTAACAATAAATAAACAAAAAATACTGTAAGGGGTTATGCAATCAGTCGAAAACAGATATATTTGCATCTGTCTAAAAAGAAGCGGAACTTATCTGATGATTTTATAATATAATAAGTATCGAACATTAGAGATTATTGAGGACATAATTGAAAATTTTATTGAGCTTACTACTCACCATAGTAACCGTATCAGGCAGCGATAAATAGAAAGAGAAGTATTTTAGCTTCTCTAAGGCAAAAATCCATGAAGCATGTCGGACACTTTCCAAGTTAAAAAACTAACATAGTTCTGTAGTTCAATAACCAACAATAGACACAACTAAACATCAGAGCCCAAATACCAACAACTCAGAAGCAACTGAAAGAATAGCAAGGCATTCCTCAACGTTGCAGAAGTACGCCCGCTCACAATACATGAGTTCAATGCACTTTAAATAGTCATCAAAGTTATGAGAATTAATTACCCTTATTTCGGTTGGTTTACCCGATGAGCAGCGCTCGGGCATCTTGACTTCGGAAAACTCTGATCTTTTCAGAATCACAGAATGGAGATAAACTGGATTTTTTTCATAATTTTTGTTTCTTGGACTCGTCAACTATAATATGACAGCTGCAGAGGCTAGGGATCCGAAACGAAGCAGAGCTTCCTCCATTGCATACATGGATAAGGTTTGGGAGATCCCTTGTAATGGTTCAGCTCCTTTTCATGAACCCTTTCTTTCTGTGTGCGTGGGAGGAGGTTGAAGCGAAAGGAACTTATCTTAATTTTGTGTGTCAGACAGTTTAAGTGAAAGGCATTTAGCATCTTAATTCGTGTGTCAAAAGTTTAAGTGAAAGGCATTTATTTTAACTCCTGTGTCACGAAGTTGAAGTGAAAGCTATTTAGTGAGTTGAAGTGAAAGCTATTTAGTGAGTTGAGGTCGGTTTGGGACATCATTCATGTAAGAGATTTTGTTTAATTTCAGAAAGCTTTTCTTTTATCGATTTGTGTGTTCTTGGTATTTCATTCATCTATTTTTATATCTATAAAAATATACCAAAAAAAATTGATAGGGGAGAGGGGTTGATACATGTGCATTTTAAGTTGGCATGTGGAGTGTCATGTGAATTTTTAACAAGATTTTAAAAATTAAGTAGCTTGGAAAATTAATTTTGAAAATAAAAAATCTTATTTTTTAATTTTTGTTTTTATATAACACGTGTAATAGTCAATTTGGTCAGGGTGTCAAAAAAATGCTTATTTGGCCATGTAACCCATACATGGAAGGGCCCACCTCCACAAGTTGTGTGGCACATTGTTCAAAGTAGACATTGTCATCACATCACTTAGTTTCAGTTTGCCACCCTTTCAATCCAGTTGTTTGCACTAATCGCCTATTGCCCGTGCCAATTCTTCTATACAATCACATTTATTGAGTGTCCCTTCCTATTACCTTGACAGCATGCCACACAAATTCTAAGCACTTCTGCATTGAATGCTCCTACTACCTCACAAAACTCACCAACTTTCTCCTCATTCTTTCTACCATCTTCTCGACTATTCTTTGCAAATAGACCAAAAGGTGTTAACTTAAGGTCTTTGCAACTTCAATCACACCATCACTACATGTTACACTTGAATAGTGGTATCAATTCAACTAGCCACCAACAGGTGTTACACTCTGATAGTGGTATCCCTTCGAGCTTCACAATACATACTCCCTCTTTTTTTGGCGTCATTGTAGGGAAGACATTGATGCAAGTAAACACTACTTTTTATGTGTGCATGTGATTTATCTAGTTGATAGTCTTCATTTGCATGTAATTTGGTTTGCATTCCTGGGATTGCAAATTTTCTAGTTTGCATGCTTGAATTTTTGTAAGTGTAGGTTGAGAAGCTCAAAACACATCCACCAGTAGTAGTTGCAATCCCTTGAAAACACCCATTCGACTCGAGTGAGGTTCTAACCTCACTAAGGCCTTACAAGTCTCCTTTTTTGTTTTTATCTTTTCTTGTATAATTTTTTTTCGGTGTATGTTGATATTTTATAGATTGTGAGGTGAGGGTGCTTCAATAAAAACTTACAACTGTTTATAAACACTAGAAAATTTGTGTTCATAAACACACTAAATTTTTTCCAAGAAATTAATCTTATGTTCAAGCATGACTATATTTTTCATAAAGGTTTAATTCTTTTCAATTTAGTAAGATAAATATTGTTAGATTCTTTAGTTCCAAAGATAAATTTTGAGTTGTTCTCTCTATTATAGATTTTGCTTCATCTATTCAATCGGATAAATATTGTTTCTTTTTCGTCGGCACATATAAATTAGGAAGTGTTCTCATTTTCATATGTTCTGCTTCATCAATTTAGTTAGGTAAATGTTATAATTTTTTTTCAATGTGTTGGTGTTTATTCCCACATAGAATTTGTAATTCTCTAAGAGGTAGCCAACCTCCATTATAAAGAACTATAGAGCTAGTGGCTAACTAAAGAGATTCAGTCAAAGACTGACATCTCCTACACTTTTGGCTTTGTGAGACAAAGGTGGGTAAACCTAAATGTATTCATAAGAATGTTTTATGATTGGTAAGAGCACTTCTTCTTCTAGATGCAGTCCCCACACATGTAATCTGACAACAATTACCTTGGTCATGGCAAAACCAAAGAATGATAACAAATATATCAAAGCAAGGAGACTGCAAATTATCATAAGATTTATATCTCAAAAGAGATAGCATTTGATATTTGTTAAAATGTTCAAATATTGAATCACCATGCTTAGAGCCACAGTCCTACACCTAAAAGAATTTTACAAACACTATCTAGTGCCTCATCCATTGGGTGGGAGTCATATAAAACATAATTCAGATAATATGAACTTATCACCATAATGCTTTGCTACTATGAGATCTTTCAGTATATTAAAACAATACTCCTTAGTGAATCCTAAGCACATGACCATAAACATGCAATTTGTTTTCAAGCATTTGATTAACTCATTAAGTTATAGCAAGAGAACAAGTTACACTTTCAAATACACCATTGAAACTAAATGAACAAACCCTTGATAGATCCATTCATAATCCATGACACATACACATGAGAGAAAATTGTCTTAATTCTTTTAGATTTATTTCAATATCAGTAATTACAAAAGTATAGCATACTTATTTCATACTATTCCCAACCCAAAATGATTTCCTAAAGAATACTTGCAAAATCCTGCATAAAACTAATTCTACATACTCAGAAACTTATGGATCCAAAACCTTGACCCTAACAATGAGCCGTGAAATCTCCTTTATAGGACAGGAGAGCAACAAAGAATTAGGCTACATTGTTAATTTCAAAATTTAATTTCATTTAGAATGAAATTCAAATTCAAATTCCTCATCATTGGATAGCAAGCTGCATGATCTGGGGAATAAAAAAAAAATGGTTACACAATAACCAGTCGAAGAAAGACAAAAAATGTGACAAGCACGCGCACGTCCACATCAACAAGATGAAACACTAGGAAAATCACCGCCCAACAGACCCAACACTAGCAACCACTAAGTAGACACACAACCCCGGTACAAGTGACTGCTCTGAGTTCTTGCCTCAGTTAAAGGCGGAACCAAGTTCCTTCCTCCAGCCACATCAGCGCAACATCCAACAACTTGGCCTGGTGCCACTGAAGTTATTGGTTCGACTGGAAGGACCTCCTCGTTCACTCCCATGAGCTCAGTCAAAGCTGCCAAGTAACACCGATAATCCAAGTCAGTTTCAAACCCATTACCATCAGAATCTGATGAAATTAGAACCGGGGATGTGCAATGCTTCGACCTTTTTCTAGCACTTTTAGTAGAAACCTTGAGTGTTGTAGGAGCAGGTTGCTCATTCTCAACTAGCGACCTCTTGGTTGCTACTCTGGAACTCATGTGCCCTATAGATTTATCCATTGAATAAATAGCTTCACAAAATACAGGAGAAAAGTCACCACCTGGAAACAAAACAACTCAAAAATGCAATGATAACACCTGGAAACTTAGCAAGCATTTATACAGTTAATTGGGGTGAGGGATATTAATTGCTTGAATGCAATACAAGCATTTGAGTGATTAGTGGCTGATGTAGCCATCATAGTTATTTCTATCAGGAGGGCATCATTCGCACGCTAGAGAAAATCACAAGAAGATCCTCTGAAAAAGCTTGAGCCATTAATAAAATAAGTTTCAGAGTGTAAAATCTCATTACACAAATGATCAGTAATTTCTTTGAAATTGCACCGTTGATAGAGAACGAACCTGGCAAGTTAGATGACTTAGATTGAGTCAATCGAGCATTGAAAGTCCACATCAGCACCTTGCAAAACCATAACCAATCATAACCCATGAAAATAGGAGGTCGCAACCAGACAGTGGGTCCCACTTAGCCCCGTCGCTTCAAGAACCAAGCCACATGTCACCCTTTCACATGCCTCGCAGTACTTAAGAGATATTTACCATGCTTTTGTGAGGTTTGCGAGGGACAATTATTATTATCCCTGTAATTAAAACCCTTTGTTGATGAAAAGACGACCATTTGTCATCGTTGGCACCTCGGGAAAAGACCCCACTCCTCTGTACATTCCAGATGGAGGCATCTTGCAAACCTCACACTACTTTGTGACATCAGCAAGAAAACTTGCGAGGTTTGCGAGAAATGGTCTAGATCAAAACCCATGATCAGACAGTTAGCCAAACAGCGTGTATGGACATGCTAAATTTTCAGGTGGGACTGGCTGGTACAACCCTTCGCGGTATAAAATTTTAAGCCTTAGTGGTGGAAAAAGACCAACAGGTTGGGTGAAAGAGGTCGGTAAGAGCATGGAGGAAAGGGCTCAATTGGATCACTTACGTGACCGGTTACCTTTGATAGAAATTCGCTATTGAAACATAACATGAGGGTTTCAAAATTTGATAATTCATATCACCATGGGTAAATTTAAACAATAAAACCCTAGCCTCCTTCCTTCGAAATTTAAAATTCCCATCAGTGGCTCCGACTGGGGATGCATGCCCCCTGTGGGCATAGCAAGAATCCAAAATCTCTAGTTTCGTAGACCAGATTACTGAATTAAAAAAGTGCCTTGACAAATATTTCACCTTGCTTTGTCAATTGGACTTGTGGAATACCAACTTGGTGGCCCTCGGACACCTGACAAGAGAAATCAAAATTTTCCCCTATCAAAAACAAAATTCTCTGTCAGCTAGAGTAAATAAAGTCTGCAGCATTTACATTTTGATACTTCAAAAATAATAGGATAATCAATATGCCTGGAAGTATCATAATGTTTATTTATACTCTCTTACACCAGTTCAGTCGATGTCTTGTTCCAAAAATTTAAAAGCAACATATGGTCATCATAACATTTCACCTTACTCTACCCCTGGTTATAACTCATAGAATGTTTGCCTAATTGAGATGATAAGTAGAAACATTCATAACTTATCTGGTCTTCAACATTACACATTTTTGCATCATCAATTTGTTCATCAAACTAAAAAAATTCATATAAAATTATGTGCATATTATCCATACTTCTATTGCTCAACATAGATGATACACGACTCAGGGAATCCCCACCCTATAATTTCCCACATAGTTTTGGTTTCCAGTACTTGAATTCTATCAATTTGGAATACATCCTAGCATTACAAATGTCTGCAGTACTAGCTACATCATTCTCCAGGGAATGTGTGAACACATTCATTTCGAGCCTCTCAATATACACCTCCCCTTGTATTTCTTCATTTATTCTCAAATGAAAACCTTCAAAGATAGAGTCAAACACATCAATTTCAAACTAGTCAAAAGAGAAAGAGCAATATGCATTGGCCGCCTTGTACTCAACATTACCTACTATATGTGTTAATTTATAAGTGAAAATTTTGGCATAAGCTAAAAAATTTTCACCGCAAATATCAATGTTAGAAGGTCACAACATATCCATCTCAACTTCACATAAGCAGTCAGGAAAAACAATAGTACTATTATTTTCATCAATATGTTGGTTGTCTTTAGTACTACTCTCGTGATCACATACTTCATTGTCCTTAAATTCCTCAACATTTATACAATAGGCTTGTTCCATTGCCAGTATACCTGGAGTATACTCTAAATATTTATCATTTGAAAATTTTTCCTTCACTTGGAAACAAGTAAGAATATGAGATTCCACATTTCCATACAACTCTGCTAAAAAGGAAAGCCTAGTTCCATCCTTAGTATTGCCATCACTACGCTTGAAATCACAATCACTGGCCTGTAACAATATCTCAGTGACATGAGCATTACCATCAGGATTAGGAAACATAATTGGTGTCTCACACAATCCTTCCTCATGTTGTCCCTCAAATTCCTCTGCAATTATCCAACTTTCTTCAAAAGAGCAAGCATTGTCTTCATTTTGTATAGATACATTCTTGGTTGATTCTGCAATTTCTATCCACTGAATGACTTGGGCCAAATTAGTAGGTTTCAATTCTTCTGGTAAAGCACTTAGCCTCGGTTCATTAAGTTCACAAAATAAATCAATGCGTTCATAGTCATTAGGTCTATGACTTCTAGGAATTTGTATTAAGACTTCTAAAAATCTCAAGAAAAACTCATATGGTGATTCCTTCTCCCACCTCTTCATTTCATACAATTCTTGGACAAGAGAAGTATGATCATCATCATTCAAAGTAGGGTAGCTTTCAACTTGGATCTTATTATCATCACAGTGCAATGGTGAAGATATAATAGTTTTCAAAACACCCTTATCATAATAAGTGCTCTGAGCAACCAACTCTGACATTTTACTAGTACTAGGTAGGCTAGGGTAATCAATACTTGTAGCCAGATACCCCTTCATCATTGAGTATTTCATATTGTTTTAAATTTCCATAGCCATTTGATATTCTTGGTGCAAACTTGTTGGTTCTTTGTCTCTTAGTAGGTAACCCATCATTTTGTCAAAAGCACCAAGATATACAACTAAGCATTTAGCCTCACTCAGTCTTATTTCTTTAGGGATTTCCCTTAAAGCTCTTGAAAACCTGAGATTGAAATATGGAATTAGCTCCTCTTCTTTTATGTGAATTCCCATAAAACCTTTTCTTAATATGTTGGGATTGACTCATTCACCAAATTGTTCCATAAAAACTATCACCAACCGATTCCATGAATTAACATAATAGGCAGGTAAATAGGAAAACCAATCCCTGGCATCACCCTTCAAGGATTTCACAAAAAGCTTCATGACAACATCCTCATGACTGATTTCATAATCCCCCATTAGATCTATAAAATTTTGTAAATGCTTAGAGGCTGATTCTGCACTTTGCCCTGTATATTTAGGCAAATACTTCCTAATCTTCATAGGAATTGGATTAGGGGAAGCACTGACATCACTGAAAATAAAAGGCATATACCTTTGAGATACAAAACACCCCGAAGGGCTTAATGCAACTTGTCCCCTTTGCATATTTATGTCTACCTTTACATATGGGAAATCACTTATACCCATTTAAAATTTCATCAACAATATATATTTATTAGACATATCATTTATCATCTCAACCATGATTCCATTAGTGATTGAAAATAGTATTCCTTGCTTTCAGAGATATGATGCAATATAAACATTATTTCATAAGGAATTTTATGTTTTGCATCATTAGAAGTATGGAAAAACTAATCATTGTTCCTTTCTTGATGCTAGACATCTAGTTTGGAACCATCTAAATCCTTAATTACAAACACCCATCACAATTAGAAATAGTGAACTGTAATTTGATGAAATACATGGTAATTTTTGCAGCAAGTATTAAACTATTCTCCCTGACTGTAAATATCACAGATCTGGGATTTTTCCTTCATTCATCAACTGGTTCTTCAGATAGAGTCGCCACCTCTTCAACAGAAGACTGTATTAAAAGAAATATGAAATTCCTTTTCAAAGCTTTGTTAGATTTTGGGTTTTTACCCATAACAGAGTCACACCATGTTGCTACCAATCTCTTTCAAAACCACAATCCATTACCATCCCAATTTAACTTTCAACTTCACTTAACAAACGATTTTGCATAGCATCCTTCAACCCCTGTGGTTCCTCTTTTCTCATTCTCTTTTAAATTTCTCAGAAGTTCTCCCTAATAAAACCGCCATTCCACTAATGATTCCATAACTCCTAAATCATTTTCCAATAGGATACCATAGATCATAGGATTTTCAAGTTCATTTCAACAACCTCTTCCATCTAAAGTTGAAAACATTCACTATGTAAATTCAGAACAACAAATCTTTGATATAACTCTATACCCATCTGCAACTACTGATTCAAAACTCCCAAGTAGAGTCGCCATTCTGTTGGTGACTCGGATGGAAAAATAGTTCAATAATGTGCAACCTCTAGTTACAAAAATAATTCAACACTTTAATGACTCTATAACAACACCGTCTGCAACCAAAACTTCTGAGTTCATCCCTAGTAGAGATGCCATTCTGTTGGTATTTATTGGCACATAGGATTTTTAATTCTCTAAGAGGTAGCCAACCTCCATTATAAAGAACTACATAGGCTAGTGGCCAACGAACGAGATCTAGTTAAAGACTAACATCTCCTATGCTTTTGGCTCTATGACACCAAGGTGGGTAAACCTAAACATGTTCATAAGAATATTTTATGATTGGTAAGAACACTTCTTCTTATAGATGCAATCCCCACACGCACAATCAGACAACAATTACCTTGGTCGTGGCAAAACCAAAGAATGATAACAGATATCTCAAACCAAGGAGACTGAAAATTATCATAAGATTTATATCTCAAAATAGATAGCATTTGATATTTGTTAAAATGTTCATATATTGAATCACCATGCTTAGATCCACAATCCTACACCTAAAATAATTTTACAAACACTATCAAGTGCCTGATCTATTGGGTGGGAGTCATATAAAACATAATTCAGATAATATGAACTTATCACCATAATACTTTGCTACTATGAGATCTTTCACTATATTAAAACAATACTCCTTAGTGAATCCTGAGCACATGACCATAAACGTGCAATTTGTTTTCAAGCATTTGATTAACTCATTAAGTTATAGCAAGAGAACAAGTTACACTTTCAAATACACCATTGAAACTGAATGAAAAAACCCTTGATAAATCCATTCATAATCCATGACACATACACAAGAGAGAAAATTGTCTTAATTCTCTTAGATTTGTTTCAATATCAGTAATTACAAAAGTATAGCATACTTATTTCATACTATTTCCAACCCAGAATGATTTCTTAAATAATACTTGCAAAATCTTGCAGTAAAACTAACTATACATACTCAGAACCTTATGGATCCAAAATCTCGAACCTAACAATGAGCTGTGAAATCTCCTTTATAGGACAAGAGAGAAACAAAGCATTAGGCTACATGGTTAATTTAAAAATTGAATTTCATTAGAATGAAATTCAAATTCACATTCCTCATCATTCGATAGCAAGGTGCATGTTCCGAAGAATAAAAAAAAAATGGTTACACAGTAACCAATTAGAGAAAGACAAAAATGTGACAAGCATGTGAACGTCCACATCAATAAGATCAAACAACAAGACAATCACCGCCCAATAGACCCAACACCAACAACCACTAAGTAGACACACGACCCCGGTTAAAGGCAGAACCACCTTCCTTCCTCTAGCCACATCAATGTAACATCCAGCAACTTGGCCTGGTGCCAGTACAGTTATTGGTTTGACTGCAAGGACCTCCTCATTCACTCCCATGAGCTTAGTTAAAGTTGCTAGGTAACACCGGTAATTCGAGTCAGTTTTGAGCCCGTTACCATCAGAATCTGATGAAATTAGAACCGGGGATGTGGAATGCTTCGGCCTTTTGCAGGCACTTTTAGTAGCAACTTAGGGTGTTTTGGGAGCAGGTTGCTCCTTCTCAAATAGTGACCTCCTAACTCCTACTTTGGCACTCTTGTGCCCTAAAGATTTATCCATTGAAGAAATACCTTCACAAAATACAGGAGAAAAGCCACCACCTGCAAACAAAACAACTCAAAAAAGCAATGATAACATCGGGCAACTTAGTAAGAATTTATAGAGTAAAGTGGTGTGAGGATATTAATTGCTTGAATGCAATACAAGAATTTGAGCGATTAGTGGTTGATGTAGCCACCATAATTGTTTCTATCAGGAGGGCATCGTTCGCATGCTAGAGAAAATCAAGATAAGATCCTCTGAAAAGATGGATCCATTAATAAAATAAGTTTTAGAGAGTGAAATCTTGTTGATGCAGAATGGACTTGGCAAGTCAAACGACTCAGATTGAGTCAATTGTGCATTGAAAATCCACATCAGCGCCTTGCAAAACCACATCAATTCATAACTCACGAAAATAGGAGTTCGCAACTAAACAGTGGGTCTCACTTAGCCTTGTGGTTTCAAGAACCAGGCCACATGTCACCCTTTCGTAGACCTCGCTGTACTCAAGAGACATTTATCATGCTCATGCGAGGTCTGCGAGGGACAATTATTATTATCCCCATAATTAAAACCCTTCGTTGATGAAAACACAACCACTTGTCATCGTTGGCACCTCGGGAAAAGACCCCACTCCTCAATACATGCCAGATGTTGGCATCTCGCAGACCTCACACTACTTTGTGACATCAACAAGAAAACCTACGAGGTTTGCGAGAAATGGTCCAGATCAAAACCCATGATCAGAGGGTTAGCCAAATAACATGTACGAACATGCTAAATTTTTAGGTGCGACCGATTGGTACAACCCTCAACGGTATAAAATTTTAAGCCCCAGTGCCGAAAAAAGACTTACAGGCTGGGTGAAAGGGGTCGGTAAGAGCACGAAGGAAAGGGCTCAACTGGATCACTTAAGTGACTGGTTACCTTCCGTATCAAGTCACCATTGAAAACATAACATGAGGGTTTCAAAATTTTATAATTCATATCACCATGGGGAACTCTAAAACCTAAAACCCTAGCCTCTTTCCTTTGAAATTTAAAAGTCCCATCACAATGCACCATAGAAAAATTAGGTTGTGTTCGCTTTGTCAAAATGTTTTTCTTCATCACTTCAATCATAAATAATGTAGGTTTAATTGGTGGCATCAAAAAACTTTGGGGGTATTCTCTTTTCCATAGGTTTCCCTTCATCAATCTAGTGAGATAATTTTTCTAGGGATTTTTGGTATTAGATACATAAATTTTGAGGTCTCTTTTTTGTAAGTTCTTTTCCAATAATTTAGTCACGTAAATATTGTTTGTTTTTTAATGATAGAGATAAATTTTGGGGTGCTCTCTTTTTCATAGGTTCCGCTTCAACAATTCAATCAGGTAAAATGTTAGCATTTTTAGCTGCCATGGATAAATTTGGGTGTGTTCATTTTTTCATACTTTTTGCTTCATCAATTCAGTTAGGTAAATATTGTAGGAATTTTTAGTGACATAGATAAATTTTGAGGTTTTATCTTTTTCATAGTTTATGTTACATTAATTCAATCAAGTTAATATTGTAGGTTTTTCAATACTATAAATAAATTTGGGGGGATTCTCTTTGTCATTGGTTTCGCTTCATCAATTGAGTCAGGTAAATATTTTAGGTTGTTTACCTGCCATGGATAAATTTGGTGGGTTCTCTTTGTCATTGGTTTTGTTTCATCTATTGAGTCAATAAATATTCTAGTTTTTCTAGATGTTGTGGATAGATTGGGTGTGTTCTATTTTTCATCGGTTCTACTTCATCAATTTAGCAAGGCTAATATTTTTCAGTTTTATCATCGTGCAATGGATAAATTTGGGGGTCTTCTCTTTTTCATATGTTTTACTTCATCAATTTAGTAAGGTTAATATTTTTTTATTTTATCAATGCTATGGATATATTTTGGGGTGTTCTATTTCTCACAAGTTTTGCTTCATCAATTGAGTGAGTAATTATTGTGGGTTTTTTAGTGTCAGATAAATTTGGGCGTGGTCTATTTTTCATAGGTTTTGATTCATCAATTCAATCAAAAAAAAATGTTGTAGATTTCTAGGTGGCATGGATTATTTTAGAGGTGTTCTCTTTTTCATAGGTTCTTCTTCATCAATATAGTAAGGTAACTATTGAATCTTTTTAGGCGTCATTCTTAAATTTGGGGGTGTTCTCTTTTATATAGGTTCTTCTTCATCAATTCAATGAGGTAAATATTGTAGGTTTTTTGGTGCCATAGATGAATTTGGGGGTGTTCTCTTTTCATAGGTTTTGATTCATCAATTCTACCAAAAAAAAAATTGTAGCTTTTTTAGGTGCCATTGATAAATTTGCGGGTGTTCTCTTTTTCATAAGTTATGCTTCATCAATTCAGTCGGGTAACTATTAAATATTTTTTCTCATTGATAAATTTGGGTGTGTTCTCTTTTTCATATGTTTTACTTCATCTCTTTAATTAGGAAACTATTGTATCTTTTTAGGTGTCATTTATAGAATTTGGGTTGTTCTTCTTTTCATAGGTTTTTCTTCATCAATTCAATCAGGTAATTATTGTAGATTTTTTAGTTGTCATTGCTAAATATGGGGGTGTTCCCTTTTTAAAATGTTTTTCTTCATCAATTTAGTGAGGTAAATATTGTAGGTTTTTTCGTGACATAGATAAATTTGGGGGTGTTCTCTTTTTCATAGGATTTGATTCATCAATTCAATAAAAAAAAACTATTGAAGATTTTAGGTGGCATAGATAAATTTGAGGGTGTTACCTTCTTCATAGGTTTACTTCATCAATTTATTCAAGTAAATATTGTTGGTTGTTTAAACACTTCACTATTTTAACCTTCTTTTTTTTTGCACACTAAGAGATCTCTTAGTTCGAATAAGTATGGAATTTTTTTCTCATAGCATTTAGGAAGTTTCCATAACTAATGATAGGACCAAACTAAATGTTATCTATTAATATGTATTTTAAGGTCAAATATTGAAGAATGTAGTTTTTACATATTTCAAGAATGAGGAAAATTTACCTTCAAACTGAACTATAATGGGGTCTACAGACAAAGGGATTGTAAGGCCTTTCGAATGTTCAATAAACTAGGTGTTTCATGGATAGAAGCCTAATTCAAAGGGAAGATTTCTAATTGAATATTTCACTAAACCCTCACAATGACTTCATTTAATTATCAACTAGGACTTTGTAAGCTTGTGATGATTTTGAAACTGTATGTGCACCTAGGGACTCTACATGGCCTATAATGTTGGATATAGTTGGATTACACATGTACATAAAACAAAAAATGCTTAAAAGGAAATTAAAGAATGAATTTGCAAAATAGAACTTAAATAACTTGATTTACCACCTATTCTAGAGGTACGCTCAGCTTAGTGTTGTAACAAGTTAACTGCTCAACCCGAACTCTACAATAAACTATACCACTAACTATTGACTTTTCACAACTTAACTAATTAACTACTTTGGAGATTGACTTAAAGTAATGTCCCAAAAATGCATACAAAAATCTATTTGAAATTTTCATACAACATGAAACATCTAATCTAACAATGGAATTGAAGTGGGTGGAAAATACCTTTAGTGGCCTTTTCTCAAGCTGCTATGTCCATAAGATAAAACCAAAAACAAGATACTAAATCAAAAAATCATGACAATAGATTGAAAACATCTTTCTTTCATTGAAAATTGAATGATCACAATATGATAGGAATCTCCAATAGATTTACCATTTAGAAATCCATATTCATTACAACAATAATCTTAATAATTATCTTGCTAAAGCATGAAAAATAAAGATACACATTGACTATAATTCTAAATATATTTACTCCTTGACCATTGATCCCCATATATAGGCATGGGAGGAGGTTTATTTGCATAAGAACTCAAAACTGAAATTCAAATAAAAAACTAAATACTACTGTCCACTCTTCTCAAGAATAGGAGGTGAAAAATTCTTTGCAACTATTGTGTAATTTAAAGAACAATGAAATGGAAGTTGAAGTAGGCATCTTGCTCAAACAATTTTGATAGAGACATAGTCAAACTATTGCATGAGCCTAATGATATTGACCCCTTATTCCTCTATCATTTTTATTCATTGCCTTGGTGACTCACAATTTGACCTTGTCAATGATCACCTTCAATTATTATAGAACTATTGTGTGTTCATCTATCTGGACTCTCCCATACTAATCATGATCCTTTAGTTGTGGGTTGAGTTTTCCAGTTGCTATGGGTTACTAGTTTCAAATAGTTAGTTCCTTCTAACATATAAACACCATTAATAACCACGAATCAGACATAAGTTCTTATTGAATTTCATTGTATTAGATATTTGGTTGTCATTGATGTCAAAAGGTGTCGTTGATGTTAAGGTGAGATAAAAGATGTAGTGGATATGGCTTTGGAAGAATTTAAGGTTGATGAAGTAAGAAGCATGTTTTTCAACTATTACAAATTTTCTTAAAAATTTACAATGTTGTCATGTAATATTGCTATGTTGTTGCAGAAATCACTTTTGAAGGCTTGTGAAAGAAGTTTGTCTACAAATTTGACATGGGTTTTTCAAATGAAGTTGATTAGTCTAGTTTGCATGATTAGAAGATGCCAAATTTTCTTAAGAGTGATTTATTTATGGTCTCAGTCTAATCTAGGGTTTTATAATTAAATCCTAAACCTTGTTGTCATGGCACTGAAAAGATTTGATAATTTTTCGTTGACTATGTATAAGGAGTTACCAATTACTTATGTTATCACTGAAGTTATTGAGTTCATTCGACGATTACCCTCCTCATCCTAGAACTTCAATTTGATGGTTTGTGTGCATCACATAAACCCTTTACATCATTGTTTGCACTTATAATGACCAAGCCTTAACAATGATGTGCAATGCGCCAATGATGATGATCTAATGGTGCATGTTCATAATTAAAGATTCGAAAACTATCACATTTTTTTTTCATCTTGCCATATGCCTCATGTGATATGCAATGAAGATTGGTCAATAGCAGCGATCAACCTTACTATTTATTTGATGACTAGTCCCCACTAGCATGTGGAGTATGTAGTGGGTTCCTAGACTAGCCCAACAATATTGTGAATAAGAACATATGTATTGTGGGATAAAAGAAGTGATAGTATTTTCTAGTGGAAGATGATTTCATCAGTGACACATGGTGAGATGTCGCACTCTCGCTTCACATCGTCGTTGTGAAGCTACGAGGAGGTAGGCTTTGTGTGATATGTGATAATTGGTAGGTGTGCTTTTCAAATATGTATTGAAGTGATAGAAGGGACAAGTTTCCTAGGTAACATGTGGCAATATGTTATTGCATCATGTGGTCCCTTTGTATCATGTTAACCTCTCTTTTCCTACAAACAAAGTTGTGATAGACAAAGAGGATGCGATGGGAGGTTAATGGTTGAGATCCCTTGAGAAAGATCAAATGGATATTGCTAAGGTAATTCAAATTGTGAAAATAAAAAGGAACTCCCTTAAAAAGGCAGTGATACTGTAACAAATATTTTGGCACCTTAATGCTTTCTAACACTTCTAGAGTTTTTCACCTAAAAGGAAAAAGATGGGCCAAAATGGATGGGTTACATTCAAAGATTATGTGTTAATGGGGTTTTAAAGGTGTGGTATGTGCATAATGTATCTAAATGCAATGATCTAAATGTCAAGAACTGAAAATAGAAACTAAATATTGATGTAAAACCTAGAAAATAGACTATGTTTGAAAACACATTAAGATATGCAGACTTAAATGAAATGACCTAAGAATTCTTATAAAACAAAACAAAAAGCTATAAAACTAGAAATGTGTACTTGTAAGTGTGTTAAACTTGAAGGAACTCAGAATCTATGAAAAATATGATTTTTATGTCTAATGGGAAGCTTCTGCCAAGTTGGGAAACCTAGTCCTTTTTTGGGGTGATTCTGGGAAACTAACCTAAGGCTTGTTTCAAAAAAATGGTTATTTGAATCCACAGAAATCTCTGGAAAATATACACAGTGGGAATAGGTTGCCACAATTGGTGGGAATTTCCCTTTTACCTTTCCTAAAAACTTGAAGATGGAAACGAGAGTTCTTGATGTGCACTTTTTACTCCTTCAAGTGCTCGAACCAAAAACCCTGATCTTCAATATGTAGGTGTCTTTTTTTGGATGCTTTTCCCTAGTTGTAAAGGAGATTCCCTAACAAGCCCTTGACATATTTTTAAATGGTTTTGAAAACTGCAAAATACCTAAATCTTCAAACACACATGCAAAAAGGAGACAAAGGGTTAGGGTTAGAGATTAGGGGTTTTCCTTAGTCGAACCCCTTTGATGATAATCAAATAAAAATGAAATATAATGAAAAAAATGGATGATTAAATGATAAAGCTAATACAAAAACTTACAAGACCTTTGATCAAGATGTCCGCAACATGCATCAATCAGGTCTAATGGAGGTTCCTTGAAATTCCTTGCGCTTGATTGCTTGCTTCAGAAGATTGAGTGCAAGAGTACCTGTGAAGATAGAGTGAAGGCGAAATAATTGTCTTAGGAAAGGTAAAAATGAGGATGAAAATCCTTACTTATACATGCTAAACCCTAATTTTCCTAAAAATGACACATGGTAGGATGACCTTAGGGTTTTGGGGGAAAATTCCCACAACATTTATGTTTTAATTTTGAAATTTAAGCCAAAAGGGACTATGTATCCCATGGTGGGAACCTAGTCCACTTGGGCAATTTTAAGTGGTGGTTGAGAATTAAATGATGATGAACAATGTTTATTAGCTTTGCCTCCCAAAACACACTTAATTCAAGACTAAAAGTACATTAAGGGGATAAATTATCATAATAAAAAGGGTTAATTAGTGATGATAAGCCTAGGAAGATGTTAAAAGGCCTTACAAAACTTTACAAGACCTTGGTACAAGGCTTGGGAAGGGGTAAAAGGATGTCTTTTAGGTGAATTATGTTGAAAAGGTCTTAGAAATGTGAGGAAATGTGTTACAACACTTCACAAAACAATAGTAAAACACTGTTAGATTATTGTTGAACGGCAAGCTTTCAAGATTGAATCAAGGTAAAACAAGGCCAAAATAAGTGAAAAAGTGTCAAGCACTACACTTTTTTTCAACACATTTAGCCCCCACTTTAGTGAGAGTATGAACTTACTTCAACTCACACTAAATTAGTTGAATCTGTTAGAAACCAAGATCACCTGCATGCAATCACCTGTCACATGCAAAAGACATGCAGAACCAAAGAAGATGTTTTGTAAACCTCAAAGTAAAACTGCATTATTGAGAACCAATTATTACAAAGAGATCAATCCTTATGAAGGAGATCAAGAAAACCTAAAAGGGAAACCCTAAATGAAACCCTAGTGTGCACACTTAATAATTAATCAATTATTAATGTGCCTAAGTTTAGCTTAAGCAACTAAAGGAATAAATGACTTAATTAATTAACTAGTATGATATAATTAATTAAGTGGAATAACTTATTACTATAACACCCCCTGTTAAGATGAACTTAGAATGAAGCTAAAACACTAGAAGAAGATGCATGCAAGAAAAGATGGGTCCTGATAACTAGGCCTGATTAGGTACCAATTTACAAATACAAGAAAGAGGTAAAGAAAAACACCCAGTGGGAAAAATCCCCTACAATGAGATGCAATGCTGCAAAGAAGCACTAGAAGAGCACTGTAGAGTAACACTGGAACCGCAATCTAGAAAGAAAGGAAAGATACTTTTGTCTACAAGAAACCATATTGGAATCATAATGATGCAACAACAGACCTGATACCACAGAACACTCGAAAACTTCAAATGGGAACAACCCTAGAATCTATGAAGCAGTAGTTGATTATTGAATGATGTATTACTGAAAATGAAGTGCAAAGATGCAAAGTGCACCCTCCCAACTACCAAAACATCCAAGTAATCTCCAAATAACCCATCGGGCCAAATCTATATTAATGATAAACTTGGGAAAAATACAGAAAAAAGTGCATCTACAGCATCATAGAGCTCCTTAATACCTTTCCAACGCCGTAAAGATAGTGAAAATCGAAGATCGTGGCAAAACGTTATGAGCTCGGAAGCATAAAATAAACATCTGAGTTAAAACAGAAAAATACTATAAAATAAACTACACTATAGGAAAGTGCTCAAAACTAGCTTTCCGATGATATCTCATTTTCCCAATTTTGATACCATATGCCCAAGTTATGCCAAAAACAAAAACATTGCTCCTTGAAGGCAAATCAAGGTTAGGAGGGGCAAAGAGGCCATATGGCCGCTGACATCATGTTGACGACAACACTTCACTGCAAAAAGATTGACAGCCTGGAGGCTGTCGCCACTAAAAAACACGCCCTACATAAAAATTCGGAAGAGCCCTTGATCGCTGATATGACCAAGGGCTGGGTGCATAGCGCTCGGTCCCCCATAGGACCTCGGCTTGGAGAGAGGATCTGCGGGCTGAGGGGCGAGTGGCAAAGTGAAGGGGCGCCGCCGGGCCGCCAGGTGGCATGGCGGTAGCACAACTCTTCTGTATTGGTAGTGCCGAAATTTGTAAAAAAACCATGCATTTTTTATATATATATTTTTTTTTTCTTACCTCGTGAAGCATGCCAGAGAGGCCGTACAGCCTCCCTGACAAATGCTTTTTGCCTCAACAACCAACTGCTCCAAAATAGATGATTTGACAGGCTTTTCTAGGGTTTTGGGGTGCTGTGAACACGATGGTGATGTCCGGTGGAGCCCAAAGTGTCCCAAAAAATCAGCTACCCCAATATTTGCAAAAAAGATGCCTGTGGAAACCCTTGCACTTGAAACCCATTGAAAGGCCATATCTTTAGATCATGAATAGGCAACTGCAGGTCTAAAGCTTTGATACCATGTTAGAAACCAAGATCACCTACATGCAATCACCTATCACATGCAAAAGACATGCAAAACCAAAGAAGATGTTCTATAAACCTCAAAGTAAAAATGCATTATTGAGAATCAATTATTACAAAGAGATCAATCCTTATGAAGGAGATCAAGAAACCCTAGTGTGCACACTTAATAATTAATCAATTATTAATGTGCCTAAGTTTAGCTTAAGCAACCAAAGGAATAAGTGACTTAATTAATTAACCGGTATGATATAATTAATTAAGTATATAACTTATTAATCTAATAGAATCATGCTAGTAAGGTGAGATGACTATGATCAAGCCCCTAGGACCAAGATCCCATGGAAAACCAAACATAAACACAAAAGATCTCACAAGGAGTGATGTGAAAGACATGGAAAGAGAGATGGAAGATTTGGATCAAGCTTCAACCATTTGTCTAGCTAGTTGTGGATTAGATCTAGGTTTCTTGTCCAAAAAGGAAGATGGTACTCACTTTGGGTCAACAAGAATTTCGGTTTTCTACTAGGTGATAATGCCAAAAAGTTGAGAGACACATACACTTGGTTTGTATGCACTCACACACAAACATGTGGCTTATGGGGAAAGTCATGCCACTAGTTGGGCTTCTCGCTCAACCATACCAAATTTTTACTCCCCAACAACTTTGATAAGGTGCCACAAAAGATGGGGGTTCATTTCATGAGACAAGAAAAGCCTTGGATTCTTATAACTCATGAACAAGTGCAAGATTGCACCACAAGCATTAGAGTTGTGTTATGCAAGGTGACCATGTATACGAAGGTGTAGACGATGCAATATGTAAAATACAAAAGGGATGTTCAAAGGAGTTTTGTTTTGTTCATGCGAGGTCTTTAACTTAGGGAGCATTGTGTCTAATGTCTCCAAGAGAGGACCAATCAAAGAATAGAAATTTCACAACTTAGGGGATGTAGTGTGTTGTATCAGGCCACTAAGAGGAATGTAATATGCTAGGATAAGTCACTTTCATGAAGGACATTACACATAATTCCATCCACCAAGTGAGAGACTCATTGTATGAAGTGTTAGGGCTACACTAAGAATGAAGAAAATGAAAAAGGAAAAAGGAAATAGTGCTAGGGTAGGCCCCCACTTTAAAGGAATCGCTACACAATCTCCCTTTTAGCAATTTCTTTAAAGTAGAAGAAGGTATGAGAGGGTAAGTATGTCACATGCAAGCCAACTTAAAACATGTCATCCAAATCCCAAGCTTGCTCTTGTATGTTCATGAGAGGTTAACTCCTAGTCAAAAGAGGCAATGCCAAGTGGCATATGAGGGAAAAGGCTACTCAACCCCTTTGCCCCCACTTAGTGTAGGGAAAAGGTGAGTCTGGAATGGATGATGGTATACTTCTGTTTGTGAAGGATACAAAACATGAAATAGTGAGTATGCTATGATCCTACAACTACTGCATGGCAAGGAGTAGCAACTAATGTTATTTATGTGGGTAAGGGAACAACGTTTCGACAAAGTTAGCCATGATTTTATAGACTTTTTCATATATGTGAGTAAGGTCATTGTAACTTGGGTGGTGTGAAACATTTTTTTGAGGTGGGGGAAAGATAAGAGGATGCAAAGGAGGTCCAATAGTAAATGGGGATCTAATGGACACTTGTGTATGCATAACCCTATCGGGCTTGGGTTGATGTATCTCTAGGAAAGGGAAATTGAGTATCATCTTTGTATTAGTGCCCCAGGAAGACATATGAGTATTGCTTGAGAGGAGTGCAACCATGTTGTTGTTTTATTCAACCATGATACCTTCCCAAATAGGATATTTTTTAGGAGAACTACAAACAAGATGTTCAAGACACTCATTTTTTGGTTCTACACTATTGACTTCATCGCAAGTAAGGGGATGATCTATGGTTGTAGTGTAGTGTTCCATCATAATATCTTCTTCATAAAGAGGGGATATACAAGGAGAGGGAGAAAGTGGATTGTTGTGATTGTTGACGGTTGCATTATTTTCCTCTAAGGTGTCATTCTCTTATGTCATATTATCTATCCTAAGGGGAGAGATATTTGGAAAGTGACAAATAATAGGTTGATCACATGATAGGATTAGGGTTGGTAAAGTAGCTTCATCACTCAGAGCATACGGTATTAAGAGAAGGATACCTAGGAATTAGAAGGTTATCAATGATTGTACTATTTTTTTCAAATAGACCCTTCCAAATGTGAGGAATATTAGGAAGGAGAGAAATAATGCTATAAATCTCAATCATTGGGGTGTTGAGTTCTAATCTAGCCTTAGTTATTAAAATTTATCACAAATAGGGGAGGTGTTGGGAGAGGATGGAAGACTAGATAAGGTAGTAACCATGATTTTAGCTATGTGTTTCATAAGGTATATGCAAGGGGGAGGAAGAGGAATACAAGCAATACCATCATGATATTCAATGGTTGTGTCTCATTTCCACAAGATACCATCATCACCAATGGAAGAGATATCAGGAGAATAAAAATTATGATGATTGTGATTATTGATGTTTACATCCTCGTGTGACAAAGCTTTAGTGGACGAGTGAGGAGAGATGAATTCATCAAGGGCTTCATCTAACATGTCCAATTCATTCCTACTAAAGGGCTATGTAAGGGCATGAGTGGGTTCTTGTGATGTTGTTAAAGTTGTGTTTTTGTTTTCTATAGAATTTGATTTAAATGTTTTAGGAACTAATGTAGAAAATTAAAATTATAAAATTATAATTGCCATGAATATAATAATTCTTGTTTCAAGTAATTTTAATGTAATATAAGATGGAAAAAATTAAAATGCAGTCTAAATAAATAAGATGAAATGCAACTTTCTAATTTGAAATAATGTAATGTACTGATTTTACTGAAAATAAAAAGTTGTGAATGCAAAGTGAAATTTGAGGGATGCATGAAAGGAGTTAATCTAAGCTAGATTGAGTAAAATGCATGTAACAGTAAGGCAACCCACTAATACAAATAGGTCAAGGCAACAAACAAAACCCTAAAAACAAATTTTACAACTTTGTAGAAGGTTATTTCAGAGACCTAAAGGGATGGTGACCTAGTCCTCCTGGTCATTTTTTGAGATTTCTCTAATTTTTTTGTTTGACTTTGATGGTGTTGGGGTTGTATGATGTAGACCTAAAATAAAAATGCAGAATTTTGATGGGTTTGAATGATTTAATATGAAAAATTGCAATCTAAATACACTTTTCACTAATGCAAAATTTGAAACCCTAAAATGCAACTTAACTAATGAAAAATTAAATGCAAGATAATTCTAGGATAAAGAAGGACTCTAAATCAAAACTTAAGGGATGCAGATGTCAGGTTCACAAAAATGTAATGAAGATTTTGGCAAATTAATGCTTTCTAACACTTCTAGGGATGGTGACCTAGTCCTCCTGGTCATTTTTTGAGATTTCTCTAATTTTTTTGTTTGACTTTGATGGTGTTGGGGTTGTATGATGTAGACCTAAAATAAAAATGCAGAATTTTGATGGGTTTGAATGATTTAATATGAAAAATTGCAATCTAAATACACTTTTCACTAATGCAAAATTTGAAACCCTAGAATGCAACTTAACTAATGAAAAATTAAATACAAGATAATTCTAGGATAAAGAAGGACTCTAAATCAAAACTTAAGGGATGCAGATGTCAAGTTCTTAAAAATGTAATGAAGATTTTGGCAAATTAATGCTTTCTAACACTTCTAGGGTTTTTCACCTAAAAGGAGAAAGATGGGCCAAAATGCATGGGTTACATTTGAAGATTATATGTTAATAGGGTTTTAAAGGTGTTGTGTGTGTAGAATGTATCTAAATGCAATGATCTAAATTTTAAGAACTTAAAATAGAAACTAAGTATTGATGTAAAACCTAGAAAATAGACTGTGTGTGAAAACACATTAAGATATGCTGACTTATACTAAATGACCTAAGAAAGCTTATAAAATAAAATAAAAAGTTTTAAAACTATAAATGTGTAACTTTAAGTGTGTTTTAGACTTGAAGGAACTCAAAAACACTGAAAAATCTAATTTTTTTATCTGATTGGACACTTGTGCCAAGTTGGGCGACCTAGTCCTTTTTCACGACGATTATGGGAAACTAACCTGAGGCTTGTTTCAGAAAAATGGGTATCCAAATCCACATAAATATTTGGAAAATATGAATATTGGGACTAGGTCACCACAATTGGTGGGAGTATCCCTTTTAGCTTTTCTAAAAATCTGAAGGTGAAAACGAGAGTTCTTGATTTGCACTTTCTACTCCTTCAAGTGTTCAAACCAAAAACCTTGATCTTCAATATGTAGGTGTCCTTTTTGGATGATTTTCCCTAGTTTTCAAGGAGATTCGCTAACAATCCTTCAAGCCATTTTTGAATGGTTTCCAAACCTACAAAATGCCTAAATCTGCAAACACGCATGCAAAGAGGAGACAAAGGGTTAGTGTTAGAGATTAAGGGTTTTCCTTAGTCAAACCCCTTTGATGATAATCAAATCTAAATTAAATATAATGAATGGAATGGATGATTGAATGACAAATATAATACAAAGACTTACCAAACCTTTTCTGAAGATGTTTGCAACATGCATGAATCAACTCCAATGGAGGTTTCTTGGAATACCTCGTGCTTGATTGCTTGCTTGGGAATTTTGAGTGCAAGAGTACTTGTGAACGTAGAGTGAAGGTGAAAAAATGGCCTTAGGATAGGTTAAAATGAGGATGAAAACCCTTACCTATACAGGCTAAACCCTAATTTTCTCAAAAATGACACATGATAAGCTAACCTTAGGGTTTTGGGGGAAAATTCCCACAATATTTATGTTTTAATTTTTAAATTTAAGCCAAAAGGGACTAGGTCGTCCAAGGTGATGACCTAGTCCACTTGGGAAATTTTAAGTGGTGGTCAAGAATTAAGTGATGATTAACAATGTTTCTTAGCTTTGACTCCCGAAACACACTTACTTCGGGACTAAAAGTACATCAAGGGGACAAATTAGCATAAGAAAAAGGGTTAGTTAGTGTTGATAAGCCTAGGAAGATGTGAAAATTCCTTAGAACACTTCACAACACCTTGACACAAGGCTTGGGAAGGAGTAAAAGGGTGTTGTTTAGGTGAATTTTGTTGAAAAGGTCTTAGAAAAGTGGGGAAATATATTACAACACTTCACAACACCTTAGTAAAACATCGTTAGATTATTGTTGAATTGCAAGATTTCAAAACTGAATCAAGGTAAAACAAGGAAAAAATCCAAGGGAAAATGCCAAAATGAGTAAAAAAGTGCCAAGTACTATACTTTTGGAAACACAAATACATTATAAGGATGTGATAGGAATATACAAAGTGACATCAATCAACAATGGTCGTTTAAAGAAGATTAATCAAGGGTCATGTTTTTAAGTTGTTTAAGTGAAACAATGGTTACTGGATTATAGTCCAAATCTAGAAGACATCAATCATCTAGGTTCAAAAATGAAGATCCAAAACAATTATAATAGCGTGTATGGATTTTTAGTCTAGTAGCCGAAATAGAAAATAAAATTAATTGGTCTAACTACACAACCTAAAATTTTTATTGGTGATTTGATTTGTAGAGCGAAGACATAGATTGCAAAGGAGAAAAATATCAAAATCAAATCGATCAAACTAGGAATTACATTTAATGTATATTAGGGTTAGGGTTTTTTTTATCACCATACTTAGTAAAATCCAATGAAACATATTTGATTTTGATGGTGAGTGGCTCAATGAATAGGTAGCTTCTTGAAGAAGATAGTGAGGAAATTCTAGCAGCATGATCTATATAGTGGTGCGAAGATCGAGGTAGTTATTACATGTCAGTGGAGTTAAGAAAAAAGTGAAGACAATAAAAAATTGGCTAGATATTCTAATAGATCCTCAATCCTTCCTCAACATAAGACATACAAAACACACAAGAGGGGAAAACAAAATTAGTGAATGGGGGTTTTTCTTGGTCAAACCCTATTTTGGTAATTAAACCTTGAATTGAGATAACGAAATATGAAAGAATGATGAATGAATAATTATTGTATTGCAAATCACCAAAATCTTTAAGGACTCAAACTTAATACATCTCTTCAAATTCTTGATCTTTCATGCAATGGCTTGATTGATGATGTGATCTTTGATGCTTGAAATTTGACTTGAATGCTTGAAACCAAAATCACAATGTTATCTCCAAAAACATGCATAGATGCAAATATCTTTTACATGATGCTTGAGATCTTGAATGCTACAACAATTGCTTGAGAAATTTTCTCTTGAATGCTATTGACAATAATCTTTGCTCTTGTAAAGTCTCTCTTGAAAATCTAGGATTTGAACTGATAAAAAAACCTTTCTTTATAGGTAATTTTCTAATTTCCCAAAAAATAAACATTACAAGCCAACACTTAAGAACTAAATTTAGGAATTTAAGATGCCACCAAAACCATTCTTAAAATTTGAATTTGTGATCTTAAATGGGACCCATTTTCCCTCCTAACCTAAATTATCATGACCTATTCATTTTGGGGTGTTAATAATGATGATTGCATTAATTCAATATTAATTCCACTTTCATAAATTACAATTAATTAGTCATTTAGATGGATTATTGGTTGAATTAAAGGTTTAATTAAGCCCATTTAATTTAGGAGTCAATTATGTCCATATTTCTTGTGCAAACTTAAAGGCGCAATGGATGATTCCTAGAGCTAGTTGTTGCATCCTGACATAGTCATTTTCTCTAATCTTCATTATTCTTCTATCTCCACCCTTATGCTTTAGAATATCTATCAATTCCTCTATAACAACATTGTGATCCTTTGAATCTTTACATATATGCAAAGAAATAGATTTTTCTCTTTCAATAAAGTCTCGCATTGTCTCACCCATTTTTTGTTCATTCCTTAAATAAGAGGCCAATGATCTAACTTGAAAATCTCCCACAAACATTAATGGGTTTCATTCTATCTCATCTAGCAGAGAAAGATTATTCAAGTAAAACTCACATAGTTGATATTGCAGCTTAGGTGTAGAAGCATAGAAAATTTCTAAGAAAACATATTTATTATGTAAAGAAATTGGCAAGTCACTGATTAATTTATTGAATTGGAAACATAAGTTATTTTCTTGTAAAAATAATGCATACACCCTAGAAGGAGGTATGTATTTTAGTATTTGTGTAGCTTTATGTACTATTTCCTCAATTCTTATTGTCAATCTCTTAGCTTTTTTTCCTATTTTTAAGGGCCCTAGTGTGGTTAGCTAACATGTCCTTTTTTTTTCTCCCAATATTTCCTTTTCTAAGAGAATTCCTTGGTTCTCTTCCACAAATCATACCCTAAGGACACTATAGTGGGACCAATTGGAAATCTAATTTGAGGAGGTCTTCCTTTAGATACAATTTCCTTACTATTTTCCTTAACAATGGAAAGTTATGCAAGGATGTCTAATTTGGTCCCATGCTAAAATGTATGTAGTTTATTCTCTAATTCCTTGATTTTTATGTCTCATTAGCTACTCTATCCTCTCAAGTGATTTTTAAAAATCCTTCTTAATATTTATTTCCTCAATGAAAAATCTTCATCCTTTTTCCAGGAATTAATCATCATCTCCCATGGTATATTCACAACCCTCACTATTAGGACTTTGTGGGGTTCCTTCTCATTTTTCTTGCAAAAAATGCATGCTTTGAACTAGATTAGAGATTCTTGTGAAATACCATGTTTGTTTGACTAGTGTATGTACATTTTTTAGGACATCCCCCTTTAATTCTGAATTTTTCTCCACTATCACAACATTTTCCTTTCCTTGATTTTTAACTGACCCTCTCATGGAACCTTTCCTTTTTAGGTACCTTGTGGTGATGAGTCTAGGTTCTCACCTGGGTGATAGAACTCATTCCTGGAAGTGGTAGTGTCTTCCTTTACTTAGAATTATTCTCCCTCTGATGGCAGCCATGATACCTCAACTAAGGTAGCCTTAGAAGTATCCACTCTTAATCCTTGCACAATGGCTTCATCATTTTGCAAAGTGTGAGAAAATTGTTGTGTCATGGGTTCAATAAACTCCATTAGTTTCAGGAAGTATTCCAACCAAATAGACCACTAGAATACAAGAAAGCATAATATATCCTCCAATAGCTAGTTATGTGCTATAGGCTCCCTCTAAGTAATGTTACCACCAATAGAAATTTTCTACTCTTCATAGTAATTATTTTTTCTTTAAATTTTCTCCAATTCTCCTCAATTTTGCTTTGTCCTAGTTTTACACCACTTCCATACATGAATTCCACTATACTATATTTTCTCAATTCAACTAGTTCTCACCATTTTCTTCCCCTCTAAGCTTGTAATATTTGAAAATGGGGAAAATGGAATGGAAAAAATGCTTAATAGAGATTTTTTTAAAAATTGAGAAAGTACCCCTCCCCCAACTAATGGTATTAACTTTCCACACTTAATTGGATAGATCTTGGTAGAGGGTGATATGTTATGAATTGGAAATATCAAAACAGATATGGAGCATGCAAGAATTAATAGAGAAGCATGGAATAAATCAATACTCAACTATGTCAATTATGGTAAATTATTTTTTGTAATTTTAGTAGTGTTTTGAATTAAAACTTAGCTCAAGTGAAATTGTAGAGTACTACCTACAGTAAGATTAAATGTGACTTGACTTAATAAAAAATGCATGGCACATAGTGTATGATGGTATGGATGGATAATGGAAGGTGAAATGATTTGTATGGTGCATGGAAATAGAAAATGGTGATAATAATTTAATGTGTGAAGAGGTTTAATACGTTCCATGTAGTCAAATGATAGATGTGAAGCCACACATATAGAGGAATAAAATTGGTAGCATTGCATAGGTAGTTAATTTGGTTAGCAATTTTAAAATTGTTGTCAAATAAGTGTTATGAGTGCCTTCATAAAGAGGTTCCTTTCTAAAAAAAATTCCATTAGGAATGAAGCTATATAGGTCCCCATTTCTTTGATTTTCCACAAAGAAAAATAAATTAGGTATTGTTCTCACCTTTGTGTTGTGCACACATGAATTTTGTGTGTGAGATTATTCTTGTGAAATATCAATGGGTGAGTTGTGTAGATAACCAATTGATTTAGTTGTGGAAATTTTACCATCTAATGTTGAAACTTTGTGATCAGGTCCTTTATCCATGTTAGATTCATTGTCATTTTGAGGTCCATTCTTCTAAATTAATGAAAGAAGGAAATATTCCTTTTGTAGTGGCTTCTTTTAAATCTTAAGCATGTGACCATTAACTATTAATAAGAATTTGACTTCATCAAGTGTATACAATTGGAGTAACCCATTAGGAAATACATGTTGTATCTCATATAGTCCAAGCCATCTTGTTTGTAACTTTCCCTTGTAGTACTTATACCTAGATTCATAAAGAAAATCCTAATCTCTTGCATCGAATTCTTTTGTCTTGATAAATTGATCATGTCATTTGGTTTTTTGATTTTGGAAAACTTCAGTGTGCTGAATAGATTCCATTCTAATTTCATCAAGTGTATTAAAGTTATGTAATATTTACTTTTATATTCTTTTCAAGTTCATGCCCAATGTTACTACTATCCTTAATGATTTATACTCAAATTCTATAGGAAGAAATACTTTCTTGCCATACACCATCTCATATGGTGTAAACCCTATTGTAGTTTTCCAAGTTGTTCTATAGGACCAAACTAGTTCTATCAATTTGGCTTCCCATTCATTCCTATAAATTTATATCCTTTGTTAGAATATTCTCCATTTCCCTATTTGTAACTTTTACCTACCCATTGGCTTGAGGGTGGTAAGGTGTAGAAATTTTGTGTTTGATATCATACTCTTAAACTAAGTTTTTAATCAACTCTGATGTAGAATGGGGTCCTTGGTTTGTCATAATTTATATTGTGACTCCATACCTTGTGAATATGTATTCACATAGAAAATTTTCCACATTCCATGCTTTAACTTCTACCCACTTTGTAAGGTAATCTATGTAGACCAATTTGCACTCTTTATTGTTTGATGTTGGTGGTATGAGGCCACTAAAGTCTAATCCCCATTTATAAAATGGTGCTATTGCTAACTGTGGTTGCAATGAAATTTCATCTATTTTTGTTACTCTTCCCATTCTTTGACATCTATCACAACCCATAGTATAATTCATTGTCTCATTATGAAGAGTTATCTAGTAATAAATAATATTGAGAATCTCAAGCGTTATCCTTGCTTCTATAAAGTTTCCCCCAAAAGGGTTCCACATGACATGATCTAGGGATATAATATACCTCATGTTCTTTGATGTATCTCACCATTATATTATCTGGATTTATGTAGAATAGATAACCATCTACCTAGGAGTATGAAAAAATCTTGTGAATTAATTGTCTCTTTTCTCTAGGTGAGAAGTGTGGTGGTGTTTTTCTTGCTATAAGATAATTGACAATATCTGTATACAAAGGTGTGTGTAGAGATATAGAAAACAAGTGCTCATCTAGGAATGAATCATCAACAACATTTGTTGGTTCAGTTGGTATTCTAGACAGGAAGTATGCAACTACATTGGCTTTTCTTGGATTCCCAACAATTGTGATATCAAATTCTTGTAGTTGTTGTTGTTTTCATTAACAAATATACAAAAATGAAAGCAATTAGAAAATGCAACACATGAGACAATGAACACAATCAGATACCCTGGGAAAACCCTCCTCCTGAGGGAGAAAAACCCAGTAGATGAATCTCTTATATAATGTAGCACAAGAGCAGAAATCTACTTACAACTCAGGCCCAGTAATGGCCAATAATGAATACAATGAAGTCACACCTCTCCTAGATGCACAAGATACAAAGGAATATGTTCTTCCTTGAAATCGGATCTGCTTCTATGAAGATGCGAATTTTGCTCTGCTCTTTAATAGCGAACATGCTTGAATAGGATGGATTAGATGAGCACATTCAACCTTCTATAAATACATATTGTGATCAACCTTGAAGTAGGTCGGCCCATCTTGAGAAACAAAACAATAATAATAAATTCGGCTACAATATTAAATGCAATATGATCTTAAGGAAAGTCAGCCACAATATTAAATAGCCATAAGGCTACTATTTAATATTCTTCAATCTTCTTGAAGCGCATGAGTGGAAGATGCAGCACGACGCTACTAACATCAACACTCCATCTCAGCTAGGGATGAACTTCCACCTGCACAAGCAACACACATCATCTCAATATGATAAAAGAGCTTATCACCTCATCGTGAAAGCACAATAAAATATCACCTCACTGTGATATCGGATATCACCTCATCGTGATATCAACCATCATGGCTACCTCCATGGATGGTTAGAACGAGAAAATCATCATGGACTCCCTCACATGATGTTGTCATGGAGTCACACACATGACATCCACCATGGCTCTCCCAGAGGGTGGAAACAAGGGCTTACACCTCAAATCTCAAAGAGAAATGCATTAAAAAAATCATCACAGATTCCCTCACGTGATGCTGTCATGGAGTCACACACATGACATCCACCATGGCTCTCCCAAAGGGTGGAAACAAGGGCTTTCACCTCAAATATCTCTCAATAGAGAAATGCATTATCAAGGGCTTGCACCTCAAATCTCTCTCAATAGAGAAATGCATTATCAAGGGCTTGCACCTCAAATCTCTCTCAATAGAGAAATGCATTATCAAGGGATTTCACCTCGAACTTCTCTCAAAGAAGAACTCATTTAAACAAAGGAACACTGATACTGAGACTCCCTCTTAGCAAGGACTTCATTCTCCACCATATCAAGCTTGTCTTGAAGGTACACAACCATTATCCCAAAAAAAAATGCTTGATGAGAATGACTGCCATCTGCTCATCAGTGTTGATATACCTCAGCTGAATACCATATCTCTGATATAGTAGTATGCTCACTTTATCATGAAACTCATGGAAAGACAGAAGACTTCTCAAAGATTTGATTAACACAAAGGATGACAGTTGGCTTCAATACTTGTTCAACCAATCCTGCAAGGAACTTCAGAAGCCACGAGCTGCCACACAATCTGTAATGTACTCAGCCTCTGCTATAATCAATCCCACAGAAGACTGCTTCCTATTGAACCAGGATATCATCGTAGGCCTCGACTGAAACATCACAACCATCTTCTTTAGATTCACTAGGCTCCCTCTAAATCTTCAATCTCTTGCATCAACCACTTGACGTCATTGCCTGCAATGCTTGCCTTTAGAGAAATGGTTTCCAATACACACCTCTGTAGAGATTAAAGGTTGTCATAGAACTCCCTCTTAAGGTTAATTCTTCTTTTTCCAAAAGATGACTTCAACTAATTATTTAGTCTCAAGGCTATAGGTAGAGTCTCCATCCTTCAACCTATAGGATGCATCACGCTCTTCTTGAAAGCAATCTCTTACGCTTTTGATTTATCCTGAAATCATTAACAAGAGATTACTCATAGTTCATGGAACTCAACTATCTCAAATAGACATACCATAACTAGGAGCATACATGATTGAAAATCTCAATAGCATGAATTAGTAGCCACAAAACAATTCATGAACATTATTCAACCATGCAATACCTCAAAAAACTCCTGAGTAATAGATAATTAATTCATCAATCATGACATGTCTTTCTTTCAATTTCTTGGAAGCTCTAATCTCAAAAGACACTCTTCACAATCTAGCATGATACTACTTGCAATGAACAAATCTAAAGAATCTTATCACAGTGATCACTATTTACTGGTCACACATAATCCTAAGTAAATAATGTCAGATTTTAACAACTCAACAAATTGAATTTTAGCCTAGAATGGTGAATACAATCAAAAAACAAGGAATACTTATCTCTTAAATTGATGGTACACCATAAAGCTAGATCGGTGGCAGTGTTCCATCTTGGCCACCTTCAGTGATGCCATGATTTACACCTAACAAGAAACCACTTCTTGGAGTTTGTAGTGATCCACAGATCATCTCTAAACATAGGTGGCAAATATCTCCAAATTATCAAGGAACCAGAGCTTCCTAGATTTATATGGTGAAATCAATACTGAATAAACATTCTCTCTTTATCTAGTCCAATGATCATCATTGTAATTAGAGGCAAATCCCCCTTCTCTGGATTGCCGAAAATGATGCAGGAGGAATGTGAAAACAACTTTTCCTTCAGTAGAGATTTCTCCTAGCCTTTTCTCCACTGAACATATGCTAAGATTTGCTGACTTATCCTTCTGACAGTAGGAAGAAGCGATATCCTTAATATTTGAATGTGGTCAAAAAAGACCATTCAAATCTTATTCTGACTTTTGTCCTCGGAGACTACACTAAGCAAATATGATCACGACCTGTAGCTTTAGAAACGTGTTGGCACCTCCAGCAAGCAATTCCAGGAATATAATGTCACGATGATGATTTCCACACAGCTAAAGCAAACTTGTCCAAGGCAGACCCGGCCTTGTGCCCTGATGGTGTCAATCCTGTTAGAAACCATAGTTGTGTGCCATGAGCGGTGGAATTTAACACATTCTGAATCCTTGGACTTCCTTTATAGCCTTGTAAGTTGTCTGCCTGCTAACTTAAGCGGTGCCTTATAATTTAGAGGAATACATTATTAAATTCCCCAAACTCAATAATGCTTCAGTAGCCTCGAAGGAATAATATGTCTATTTATTCAAATATATCCCTGATTATTAAGAAGTGACAACTTAATGTGACATCGACCAATCCACATGGGATAATCTTGAAGTCTCCCACCCTGGTGAAAGCTCTAGATAATTATCGGCTTGAATCAAATTTAATTCATTAGACGACTTTACCTTGTATTGCCACGTCTTCTATTCCTATGTCTTTAACTAAGTACTAGCGGCGCCATTTGTATTGAAACTTCGATTGATTTTCTTCCTGAAATCCTTTCATTGTATTGGTCACGTTTCTCTTAGTATGCCCAATAGAACTAATCACTAAAAGATTTCATGGGCCCGATTATTCTTAATTTCTTGATAAAGCAATTTATGCTATTGCTGGAAATGACAACTCAGCTTATTGTCGTCCCTTGATCTTTAGTGACTCATATAGACCCGATAATACTCCCACGATTATCAAATAGTGATGGTAATATAATTTTTCAGAATACCGACTTCATCACTGTAAAGATTATTCAGCGACACTTCATCGACAGTGGCTAGCAGTCAAGAATCTCCTAAGAAATTCATCACTTTAACATATTGACTCCCTTAGCAATTTATGACTCCTCCTGATATTTAACTTGCTTTGTTTCTTGACATATCTAATCAGAACTTTTACGAACCCGCTCTGATACCATGTTGTTGTTTTAATGAATAGATATACAGAAATGAAAGCAATCAGAAAATGCAACACATGAGACAATGAACATAATCAGATACCCTAGGAAAACCCTCCTCCTGAGGGAGAAAAACCCAAAAATGAATCTCTTATATAATGTAGCACAAGAGCAAAAATCTGCTTACAACTCAGGCCCGATAATGGCCAATAATGAATACAATGAAGTCGCACCTCTCCTAGATGCACAAGATACAAATGAATATGTTCTTCCTTGAAATCGGATCTGCTGCTATGAAGATGTGAATTATGCTCTGCTCTTTAATAGCGAACTTTCCTAAATAGGATGGATTAGATGAGCACATTCGACCTTCTATAAATACATATTGTGATCAACCTTGAAGTAGGTCGGCCCATCTTGAGAAACAAAACAATAATAATAAAGTCGGCTACAATATTAAATGCAATATGATCTTAAGGAAAGTTGGCCACAATATTAAATAGTCATAAGGCTACTATTTAATATTCTTCTATCTTCTTGAAGTGCATGAGTGGAAGATGTAGCTCGACGCTGCTAACATCAACACTAGTAAAATAGCCATCTAACTAGTCTTCCTCCAAACATTGGTTTGTTCATGAGATACCTTATTTTATGTGTGATAAACTTGTGTATGAACACTAAATAGTCTATTATATAATGTCTAAACTTATTGATTGCATAAACTACTATCACCATCTCCTTCTTTGTTACTGTGTAGTTGATTTTTTCCCATTGCAAATTCTTAATGATGTAATATATGGAATTCTCTTTGTTACCTTCCTTATATCCAAGAATTTCCCCTATGGATAAATCAAAAGCATCTGTATGGATGTGAAAAGTTAAGGTCCAATTTGGTCCTCACAAGACAAGGATTTTGGTCAAGTCTTCCTTGAGTGATTCAAAGGAGGTTTGACAAGAATTTTTCCATTCAAATTCCACATCCTTGGATAGTAAAACATACACACTTGGGGTAGAAATTTTCCTAAAGTCTTGGATAAATATCCTATTGTACTCAACATGTCCTAGAAAACTTATAACATCTTTCATCTTTGAGGCATAGGGAGTGAACTCATATCACTGCAATTTTGCTTGGGTGTAATTGAATTCTTTCATTTGAGAAAAAAATTCCCAACAAAATCTCTTGTGTCATCATCATGAAGCATTTCTCAAGACTCAGGGATAAGTAGTGTTCTTCTCACTATTTTAGGAATTTTTCTCAATTGTCAAGTTCTTCATTATAAGCGAAGTTTTTATTGTGTCACAATCATTTGAGTGTTTACATTAAATGGTTTACCCAACATTATCTCTACGGTTCCAGATGATGTTTGAATTGATGAAAGGTCAAGTCGTGTTATATTTGGGACACATTATTGTGGTAACAAAGTATGTAGATTTTGAGATACTAACTCAAATGAACTGGTAGGGATGACATTTTGTAGGGAACCATGTAGACATGTTGGACAATCTTGATGCTGCGAGTCTCTATCATAGTTGTTTTATATAATGCCTACTATAAAATTATCTTCATTTTGGTTGTTTAACAAAGGATTGTGTTCAATATTCATCATGGTTTATAATGCATACTAATATTCCTCATATAAGGTAGGCCAAATGGTTTGTTCTAAATCTACATGTGTTTGAGACGGTCGATAAAGGACTAATTTCTTAGTCACATTCCCATTAAAGATAATCAGATTCCTAGACATGCAACCTATAAATGCATCGATTGTTACTAACCATGATCTTCCTAGGATGAGTGGATAACCTACAAGATTAGCTTTAGGTTGTAATACCATGTGTGGTAATAAAAAAAGTATCCAGCTACATTTTTAAACTTACTTTGTGAATGGTTAACATTAAAATAGACCTAATGTTGCCTTGATCTAGTGTTATAGTGTGTTTTACACATTCACATTGGATTTAGGGCCCTTTTAAGCTAAATAGACCTATTTTTCCATAATTTGATACTTTAAAGTTTATTTATTTGCACTTTCACATTTTTTTTGGGCCCTCTTGCATATATGGCCTTCATATCATCATTGAAAATCCCCTAAGACCCTATATTATGCATCTTGAGGTTGATTTCAACTGAAATCTCGATAAAGACATTAAATATACTTAATTATTTTTCTTCCTCACATTTCCTTCACCTGGAAAGGCCTGGTGGGACCCATACAACACCTTGGGTCTATGAGTCCCACCCAAATCGGACTTATAAGCCACAAGTGGCATCTTAATTCCATTTGACCCCTTTTTAGGGTTTTCAACAAGAAATTAGGGTTTTAAGTTCAAATTTCATGAATGTCAATTTCTAGGATCTAATAAATGGTAAGTTAGATGGACTGCCTATATAAGAAAGGTCTCAAATCATTATTTCTACTAAGCCTTCATGATATCAACCAAAGCTATCAAGAGTTAAGCATTCAAAGATTTCACAAGAGTGTCAAGGGAGTTTACAAGACCATTTCTAAGGTATTAAAGGGTAGAATTCTTCATCATTTATTGCAATAATTCAAGATCCATCGTCATGTCAATATCATAATGCATCGATCATTTTGTTGAGCTAGTGTTGTGTTGTAGAATTTAAGATCCATTTGCGAGCATTGTTTCATTCAAGATCAACATCTACATTCTACATGTCCACTTCATGTTGGGTTCTTGAATTAAATCCCAAGGCATATTTCAAGGTATTATTGTTCAAGTTTCATATTTCATGTTCCATGTTCATATTTCATTGTTTCATCACAAGGCTTAATTAACTAAAGAGGTTTTGACCAAGGAAAACCCCTATTTCGTAAAAAATCAACAAGTTCTTCTCTCTCTACATGTGTGATTGTAGATCTAGGTGTCTATGAGTTTGAAGGATCTTTAAAGATTAAGTTGTAAGGTTGGAAAAATTCATAAATTTTTCACAAATTTTCTATCTTCATAGAAAGTCACCTAAAGGTCATAATTCAGAGTTTAAGACCTGTAAACAAAGATGGAAAGAAGAGCAGAGATAGGAGAGCAGATTCAGGTCTTGACCCTTTGCAAAGGTAGTGTGGTACTAATACACAACTTATGGCATATGATTCCTAGTAAAAAAATTTGTTCATATTTTTAGTCAATTTAGATCACTCACTGTGAGATTCTATTTTTGGCATATAAACCCTAGTTTGGGACTAAATCACCTAAACTGGCGTAGGAATCTTAGTGGGCATGAAAAAATATATTTTCAATATTTTTAAGCTTGTTTTTACCTCATCATTCTTCTAGGTGCACCTTTGTTCACTCTTACTTTTTATTATGCATTCAACTTCATTCCCTATGTCATTTAGTTCAGTTTTGCATGGTACTTTGCATGTTACATTCATTTTTTGTCTTTCCAAGCCCTAGCTTGGTGGTGAACTCTCTTAGCTCCTTTAATCACACCCTAGGATACCTTATTGTAATATATTTTTCCCCTTTACATCCTTGGCTTGATATCTCCAAGGTTTCCTTGTATTAGGATGCTACCACAATAATGGGTTACACTTTTTGGGACATCCTGATTTTTGCTGAAATCACATATTTTTAGAAAATATAATGATTTAAGCCTTAAAAAGGTTCCATTTTAAGGGTTTTAATTGAAGAGTGTTTGATAAAACCCACTTATATCAAACCCCCTTGGATAGAAAGCCGCTAGTTTTAAACATACCAATAATGGAGTCTCTTCTACACCTATCAAAATGCTGATAAAAAATCACTTTTGATTTACCTTTTAGGGGATCAAATTAATTTATTTAAAATTGTTATTTTTTAAACATGTAGTCCTTATTATAAGCTTCTCCAAAAGTGTAATTTTAAATATATTTAATTTTATTATTATATTTATTTTTTATTTCTTGTGAATGCAGGTTTTTCAATGAACATCGAGGTCTTTATTTCACACATATAGAAAAATAGGAAAAGAGAGAAAAAAATTTCTTAAAAATCTATGTACACTAGCTATTGATGTCCTTATTCCAACAAAAAAATAATAAGTTAATTCAAATGATTACAAAAAAAGTTATGCAGGTAAAAGTATAATATATCTAAATTATAATTACTCTGAATTAGAAAATTAATTTAAAAATATATATGTAACAAAAATTATGAAAAAATATCCATCCCCTAGATAATGGTGTGAAAACACTGTATTTTAAAAAATTAGAATTGTATGGTTTCTATAAAAAAAGTTATGTAGTCAAAAGTAAGCATCAGTTTTTGAAAATGATGTTTAGTTAAAAAAAAAAGTTAATAAAAACTACATAAAATAATTCACAATTTATTTTTTAATTTTTATAAAAAATATAATTAGATTCTCAACACAAAATATCACAAATCACTAATTTTCTTCATCTTCAAATATTTAATGGTTTAGCTTCTATAGGCATACGAAAGTGAAGATCTGGTGAAAAATGTTGATTTCAATGTCAAGTTTGGCCAAAAAGTGTAACCCATTATTGTGGGATCACCCATTAAAAAAGAGTGAACTAGGACCCTATCCTTGTGCTCCATCTCCTAGAAGGTGGGGCATCCTATTTCTATTGTTACATTTTGGTGAACCTAATGTGAACACCTATTTTTCTAATTTGAAATGCATTATATTCCTCTATCTAGCTTATATTAACTTTGCATTAGGTTTTTCATTAGTTAATAGGAATCTTGGGTTTCTAAATCTTGCATTAATTAAATTACATATAGGCTCCCATTTTGCATCTTGTATCATTGAATTTCATCTAAAATTAGTATTTGCACTTAGCCTAGACATCATCCTAACTATAAAACCTAACATTCATATATAATTTACTAAAACTGGTGTAAAAACCCTAATCTATGACTCATACACCCCTATAGGTGATTTAGTCTCAGTACAAGTTTTTTTAACTACATTCTAGGATTTTTGTGTTGTGTTTATTCTAGCATTTGACCCCTCCAAAAACCATGATTATGACTGATACTTCCCTCTGGGAGAATTATTTCTAGATCATCCCTAAAATTGTATTTTAGAACATTGAAAACCTTTTTTATGTATTTCTATTTGTGGTCATTAGTTATTTGTTTTAGTTGGCTAAGTTTTTGTTACATGCATTTCATCAGATATAGCTTAATTTGGCTCATTTAATGTATTGCTTAATTTCAAATTTTTATTTACAATATTTATTTTTTAGCATAATCAGTGAATTATCATGTTCTAAATCTAAAAATTTCATTATTTGTTTGTTTGTTTTCTCTATCATTGTTGCATTTCAAATTTATAGGACAATCATTACATCATGTTTTCATTGCAAATATCTATAGTTATTATAATTCATGTTATATTTTCAGATCTTGTTGAATGTTGTAAGAAATTTTTGTTAGGTGCATATGAATATGAAGTCCTCTCCCCTCTCTTTATGTTCATCATTGATATCTCTCCTTCTATCCCTTCTATGAGTGAGGTTAGTCTAGTGAAAGAGAATACAACCTTGGTTAATCATAACAATCATATGCATTCTTCTCATAATATCTCTCCTAGTTGTGAGCAAGATATTTTGATGTTAGAAGAACTAATTGATATATTTCTGAGAACCCCATTTGTTTCTCTCCTCTTACCTCTCCTATTAGGAAAAAAAATACTGAACATGAGGACACAACCATAGGTAATCATGATGATAACATGACATAATAAGAGACCATTGAAACCTACCTACATAACACTTCAACTACCCTACATTCATCTCCCAAAATCTTCCCATCTTGTGATAATGTTGTAAATCATGAGGATATGTTGGTTTTAGATAATAGAACCATTAAGATCTATGAAAACCTTCTTTATTGTTCTAGAGGTGATTGTCGTTGCACTAAAATATTGACATTTTAATGCCTAATACAATTGCTAGATTTATACAATATCAAGATCCAAAGGAAGTAGTTAGACCATGTCACAAAGCACAATTGTTGTGATTGACTATGCCTACCACAAGAAGAGGAGATCTATGGTCACACCTTGCAACAATCCCCTCAGTGCAAGCATAGGGTTTGAACTTGTGACCTCAGCTCTGATACCAACTATTGCATAGGTGGTTATCGTTCCACCAAAAGATCAAACTATTAATCCTTGATACAGCTGTTGGATTTATACAAGATCAAGATACACAGGATATGGTTAAACCATGTCACAAATTCTAATAATTTTACTAGAATACACCTACCACAGGAAGAGGAGACCAAGGGTCACACCTTGCAACATTTATGTCTCTTCCCCTACCTATCCTATTTTGGAATATATTATAGGGAAAAGGAGTAAAAATTTAGACAATCTTTCAATCACATTTTTTATCCTTCTAGTATCTCTCCTATTTGTGAAGAGGATACTTTGGTGTTAGAAAATAAAATCAATGAGATTCATGAGAATCATAGTTTCCCCTCTTTCCCTAGGGAAAAACTTATTAAACAAGAAAATGTAACCATTAATAATTCCCCTACTGGCAATGAAGTCAATTTAGAAGAACCAAACTTTGAATGTCAAAAACATCTAGTTTTTAGTTCACCTAAAAAAAATCAGGTACTAGAAAACATATCATGGTGGAAGAAAATGACAACATTTTAGCTTCCTTAGATGATGGTGAAAAGATGACACTAGATTGACCTTCATTATAAAGACATGAAACCAAAACTATTGAGGTGTTGAATGCATAAGTGTTGGTTAGATCCCCTCAATTAATGAACCTCCTACATACCGTATGGGACATCCTAAAAATCCTCTAATTTTTTACCCACCCTCATAATTACCACAAATCCAAAATAAACCTGAAATCATCCTTTATCCACTGTCAAACAAACCTCAAACCCAAAATAAACCTAACTTATCCTTTACCCACTTAAGAATAATGTTTCACAACAATCAAATTATAATACCATTGTTCATGAATATAACATGAGAAAAAATGAAAAACAAAGATAAACACCCTCAACATCACTCCCATTACCTTTACCTATCTTACTAGGTCCTCATCATTTTCCTTTGAACAAAGTGGAAAGGAGTACAATCTCGTTGAATAACTAAATAATACTCCTACTAAGATATCCTTATGGGACCTTATTCAAACATCCCCTCATTATCATAACATGATTCAAAATGCTTTACAACAAGTCCATATCCCTTCTAATGTGCAACCAAATGGCATAGAAGCCATGATTCCAGAAATGAGTGCTCACATTGTTTTCCACCAAAGTGAGCTCCCTCCTTTGGAAGTGCAAAAACAAAATGATGCTTTCATGATAATATCCATCTATAATAGGTTGGGAAAAAAAAAATACATTTTACAATGGTTCATCCCTTAATGTTTGTAGTGTGACCCTTTTGGATAGACCTTGCATTACTAAAAAAAAATTCAACCTAATTGTTTATCTATTTGAGGATTTGAAAATGTAGAAAAACAATTGCTTGGAGTGATTACATTGCCTATTGCAGTTGGAAAGGCCACATTATAAAATCCTATTCACATTATGTCTCATGATCTTTCATATAATATCCTTTTAGAAACACCATGGATTCATGAGATGCATGTGGTGCCTTCTACTCTTCACCATATCATGAAATATTTCTAAAATATAAAAGTATATACAATCAAGCCGAATCTAAACAAAATAATTGTTTGAACATTCAGAATGGCAAGGAGAATACTTTCAAAACATTAACACTAACTACACAAGTGGAATTTGTGCAAGAAAAACGAAAAGATAGATGCCCTAAGCCCTTCACAATGATATCACTAGATGATTTGGGATTTTTATATTTCACATCTACATTCATGGGAGAATACAAGATCATAAAAAAATATTTTGAAAAGGGAAAAGAAAAAATAGTAATATCAACACAAATTTTGGAAGACCCTTCAAAAGAATCCACCTTAAGCACTTTAGAAGATCAATAAAATTACACAAAAAAAATTGATGAAGCGAATTATAAACGACCACCGACTCCAAGAAAAAATAAATAGCTTTATGGAAAATGTTATGAACTCATGAAACAACTTGGATATAGAGGAAAAGGATGTGGTGCTAGAGAAAAAGCTATATGTGTCCCTATAGATCCTCACACACAAAAAAAGACTAGTGATCTTGATTATTGTCCGTCAAAAGAAACAAGCAATCCTTCGCTTAATAGCAACACTATTATGAAAGATTCCTCTAGGCCAACTTTAACATTAGTGCATCCTAAAATGATAGACACTAGTGGTTTTGGTTTTTATCCTTTGAAAGAAATGAAAGAATAAAAGAAATCCTTTCTTAACATCATTACCATCATGCAAAACACTAATGATTTTAATTTGATATATTTTACACCCTCCCATAAGGAAAAGTACAAAATCTCACAATCTAAAGAGTCTTGTGTAAGTATGACATCGTGTACTAAGAAAGAGATATCTTTGTCATAAAATAAAGGAACATATTTTATTGATCAAGAGGATATCTTGTCAAGAATCCTCCAAGAACACAAATTAAATTTTACTAAAAGAGTTCATTTTATGCATATCATAGAGTTCATGGTCATTCTACTAATAAATGTAAGAATTTGTGTAAGAAAATTCAACATCTTAAGGAGTGTGGTGTTATTCCTTATGTTGAGGCACCTAATTCCTCTAATTGATACTCATTTTCACTCTAACATTTTTCTCATTTCATCCTTGTCTTACACTAAGTGGGGACAAGGGGTTAAGTAGCCCTATCCTCATATGTCCCCTGTCATTGTCTCTTTTAGCTAGTTGACTACCTTTCATGTACACATAAGAGAATGATTGGGATGTTCCTTAAGTTGACTCATATGTGACATTACATCGAAACGCATGTTTCACTATGTGATTTTCTTTATTTTTGTGATGTTTCCTTTTTCTTGGTGGTGTCATTGGGTTTGATTTCCTTTAAGAGCATGATATTTCTTTGAATTTTCCTCTCTTGGAGACATTAGGCATGATGTTCCCTAAGAAGAGACTTTACATGAACTAAGAAAAATCCTTTTGAAAGTTCCTTAAACTACTTTGTGTTTACAATATCTGTTATATGGCCACGTTGCATAACACACTTTCCTTCCCTGTGGAGCCATCTTGTTTGTTCATGGGTCTCAAACATATGAATCTTTGCTTGCCTCATGAAGCTCAAAGTTCATTTTTTTGGGTGCCTTGCCAAATTTATCAGGAGGTATAGCTTTCGTATGGTTAGTATGATCAGAAGCCTAAATGTGGGCCTGAATTTCTCATTATACAATTAGAAGCCAATACAGAGGTATGAATTTCTCACTAAGCCACCCTTTGGATACTCACCCAATGGATAGCCTGAAGTTCTATTGCCTTAGAGTGAGTTTTAATTTCTAGAAAAATAGCTTAGATATGATACACATCATGTTGGAGGGTATGTGCAGGATCATGATGGGTATGTGGCTGATGAGTTTTTTTTACCCAAAATTGATGAAGCGAAAAGGGTTTTTAAAGAATATTATCAGCTTTCCACCAATATAAATTGTGCTTTACTTTGAATTTAATAAATATTTATTATTCATTTTCTATTGAATTACGACTAAAGCTCTGATTTTTAGGCTAATTGAAAAACATCTATAGCCTTCAAACGGTATCATATTTTTTTAATCCAAAACATGTGTCAAATTCTATGCTTCACATACTATAAGATTAAAAAATAAAAAAATGAATTTCATGAAGTTTTGACCAAGTTAAGGTGGTCAGACATACGATTCTTTATATTTTTAAAAATTTATCACAAAAAAATTATAATTAATTATTTACTTGGAAAAATATTACAAAAAAATATGCATCACATCAGGACATGAGTCCTCTACTTATATCTAAAATCTTATAAAAAAATATGACCATTTTAATGTGGTTAGGGTGGTCAGACATACACCTACTTCTTATTTTTTCCCTGAAACTTAAGTACTACTATATTGAAATTTCAAATTTTAACCAAATAGATTTTATATTTTTGTAAATAAACCAATTAATTTAGAAACTATATTAAATTTGCTACAAATTATATTCTTACATATTTTTGAAATAATATAGATAACCTATTCAAATTCTTATATCAGGTTGCCTAACTCTGATTTTTTTGAAATTTTTTGCCACTTAAGGGCCTGTTTTTCCCATGATGATCCCGCACATACCCTGGACAAATGTTCCAAGCTTGATCCACCTCTTTTTATTTTTTCACTTGTTTTTCTTTTTCTTTCTTTTCGTCAATGGCATTGCATGTTTGTGTATCTTGATGTTGCATATCATACACCTTGTGTGTGTCCCTTTGTGCTTATGTTAGTTTTCCATAGTATATTTATCCTAGGAACTAACACAACGCTCTTGGTCATTGTCATCTTATCTTTCTAGCATTGGTACATTTGGACCACTCTTTATGCAATTTTGTTTACTTTAGTGTGAGTTTGAAGCAAGTTCCTCCTCTCACTAAAGTGGGGGTTAAATGTGCTAATAGAAAAATTATCCCTATAAATCTTCACACTTAATTTCTAGGAATGTTTAACATTAAAATAAACCTAATGTCACCTTGATAAAGTTTTTTAACATGTTTTACACATTCACATTGGATTTAGGGACCTTTTAAGCTAAATAGACCTAACTTTGCCTTAATTTGATGTTGTAAACTATATTTATTTGTACCTTCACATTAATTTTTTGGTTCTCTTGCATTTATGACCTTCATATCATCATTAATAGGCCCCTAAGACCCTATATTATGCATATCAAGGCTTATTTCAATTGAAATCTCGACATAGACATCAAATATACTTAATTTCTTAACTCCCCAATTTTTTTCCAACTGAAAAGGCCTAGTGGGACCCATATTGCACCTTATGTGTATGAGTCCCATCTAAATGGGACCTATATGCCACAAGTGGCATATGAGTCCCATCTAGATGGGACCTATATGCCACAAGTTGCGTATGAGTCCCATTTGGCCCCCTTTTTAGGGTTTTGAGCAGGAAATCGGGGTTTTAAGTTCAAATTTCATGAATGTCGACTTATGGGATCATTACAAATGGTAATTTAGATTTATTACCTATATAATAAAGGTCTCAAATCGTTATTTTGCACGAGCCTTCATCATATCAACCTAATCTATCAAGAGTTAAGCATTCCAAGAATTCACAAGAGAATCAAGGGAGTTTACATGAGCATTTCAAAGGAATTCAAGGGAAGAATTATTCATCATTTGTTGTAGTAGTTAAAGATCCATCATCATTTCAAGATCCTAATGCATCAAGAATGTGGCTATGTGCAGGATCATCATGGAAAAAATAGGCCCTTAAGTGGCAATAAAATTTTGAATAACTTATCTATATTAATTCAAAAATATGTAAGAACGGAATTTGTAGAAAATTGAATGTAGTTTCTAAACTACTAGTTTGATTTTTATTTTTTTTAAATCTATTTGTTAAAAATTTGAAATTTCAATGCAGTACTAGTACTTAAATTTTAAAGAAAAAATAAGAAGTAGGTGTCTATCTGACCACCCTAACCATAATAAAATAATAATATTTTTTATAATATTTTAGATATAAGTAGAGAAATCACATCCTGAAATAACTCATTATGATTTTTTTATTACAACTTTTAAAAAATTTAAAAACTTGTATGCCTGACCACCTTAACTTGGTCAAAACTTCATGAAATTTAATTTAATTTTTTTAATCCTATAGTATGTAAAGCACAGACTATGACACATGTTTCAGATTCAAAAAATGTGATACCATTTGAAAGCTATAGATGTTTTTCAATCAGCCTATCAATCAGGAGTTTAGGAGTAATTCAAATATAAAATGAATAATAATTATTTATTAAATTGAAAGTAGAGCATAATTTATATTGGTGGAAAGCTGAGAATATCCTTTAAAAACTCTTTTTATTTCATCAATTTTGGGTAAAATAAAGGTTGTCAGCCACATGGGCCATCATATCACTTACATATCACTAATTTTTGGCCCATCATGATCCTGCACATACCCATGTTGTTGATATAGTGTTTTGATCTAGCATTTAAGATCCATTTGCAATCATTTTTCATTCAAGATCAACATCTACATTCTACACGGCCACTTCATGTTAGGTTGTTGATTTACATCTCAAGAAATCTTTCAAGGTATTATTGTTCATCTTTCAGATTTCATGTTCCATGTTCACATTTCATTGTTTCAGCACAAGGTTTAATTACCTAAATAGGGTTTGACCAATGAAAACCCTATTTCATAACAAATCAACAAGTTTTTATCTCTCTACATGTGTGATTGCAAATCTAGGTGTCTTGGAGCTTGAAGGATCTTTGAAGACTAAGTTGCAAGGTTGTAAAAATTCATCAAGTTGTCACAAAGTTTCTATCTTCATGGAAATTCACCTACATGTCATAATTTAGAGTTTTAGATCTAGAAACGAAGTGTCGAAGGAAGAGTAGAAGTAGGAGAGAAGATTCAAGTATTAACCCTCTAGAAAGGTAGAGTGGGATTGATACACAACTTATGGTATATGATTCCTAGTACAACACATTTTCCAAATTTTAGTAAATTCAGATCACCCACTATGAGATTCTAGTTTTGGCACAAAAACTGTAGTTTGGGACTAAATCATCCACATTGGTGTATGAGTCCCAGTGGGCACCAAAAAATAGGTTTTTAATATTTTGGATCTTGTCATGACCTCATCATTCTTCTAGATTCACCTTTGTTCATTCTTAGTTTTTTATTCTACATTTCAGTTTCATTTCCTAGGTGATTTAGTTAAGTTTTGCATGGTACTTTGCATGTTACATTCATTTCTTGTCTTTTTATGCCCTAGTTTGGTTGTGAACCCTATTGGTGCCTTTAATCATAGCATAAGATACCTTATTTCAAGATCTCTTTCCCCTTTACATCCTTGGATTGAGATCTTTAAATTTTCTTTGAATGAAACAAGAGTGAAATAGGACCCTATCCTTATGCTCCATCTCCTAGAAGGTGGGGCACCCTATTTATGTTGTTACACCAAAAAATATTTAGTCCACTCCCATGAATCGAATATTATCTCCAAGTCTTCAATTATACACTCAAGTTTAACTGTTGACCTATTTCCCAATTGTAGTATAGTGGGTGCAGGTTTGAGGTCTAGTAATTATAATAGTCATGTATTGTCTCTTTATTCATCACATTAACAGTTTCTCCCAAGTCAATAAATGTGTTCTTTATGAGAGTGTCATTTATCTTTATATCTATTTCAAGACTCCTAGGGTTTGAATACTTGGGGACAATTATATTTCCCAACATAATGTCTACAAGTTACCCTAAGAATGTACAATTTGAGGGTATTTTAATTTTCTACATGGCTTCTTTAGATATATTTCTCTCATTTTTTTAGTATAAATAAGTACCTCCTTGATTGCTTTAATGGGGGTAATTTTGATATGAACATATTTAAGATGACCTAATAGATCAATTTCATCTTGTGTTTGATGCCTTTGAACAACTAATTTCTTTCAGGGAATGGAAGCTTTGGAATTATATTAGTTGGGTTAACCTGATTTAACTCAGTTTACTTAGGTTGGTTGGGCAAGGTCTCTACTATGGGTTCCTCATCAACCAACTTAGAAATTTGAGGGGATGAAGGCCCAACTGATGTTTTCCCTAGTCTGAGGTGGACATCACTCACCATGACCCCATAAGTAGGGTATTGAATAGCCCTATTAGTATTGGCCTACTTAACATGCTTGGTATTTGGGTTAGGGGTTGGTTGTGCTAGTGGCTAAGGTGATTTAGCTCTCTATGGTGATGCATGTGTTGAATTTGATATAGTAGCTTGTTATTGTCACTACATGGGTTATTGTGGCTATTCGTAGTTCAATTTTTGGTGTTTCCACTACTTACCTCTTTGTCATTAAGGTTTCCATTTGTTTTGTGAGGTTTCCATTGAGGGTTGTAGTTAGGTCCTTAGAATTTTTTCTTGTGGCCACATGTTTTTCTATTGTTGGTTCCAATTTAATTGAGGATTTTTCCATTGGGTTTATGGATTTTCCCAAGGCTGAGGGTTCCCACTAGAGAAATTTGAGTTTCTAACTAGAAATAGCATATTATAATTCAAAGGGTCTTGAAGCATACTTTTTCTTGGCTACCATGATTTCCTCAGAGAAATGTAGAAAAAAACTCCATCTTCATCTTCTAGTGAATGAAAGTCTGGTGCCCCTTACTTGTCCTCATAAATACTTGCCACTCTTGCATTCATAGTTAGTTTTTCTCCAACTACAATGTGGGCAGTATTTTGTAAGGGCTACCTTTGCCTCTTATTTATTTTTCTTTATATGTAAAGTATATAATTGTGTAGCCAAATGGCTGATGATATCATCCTTCATGTTCGAAAAAAAATTACTCAGTTCCACTCTAGAGACTCCATTAGATGTCTTCTTGATTGAAGATGTCCAATCTCATTTAACTTTCTCTATGAAAGACCTTGAATATTTATTGCATGCCTTGAAAATATCCTTAAATGGAGCTTGAGAGATATCTCTTTCCCCAATGAACTTAAGTGCATCCATACAATCATCATTAATCCCCCTTAAGAATATTAGTTTTAAGACTCGTCAGAGAGTATATTTTGGTGGGATTTCTTAAGGAAAACTGGAACCTTTCCATATAGTATTCCAAAGATTCATCCTCCTTTTGTGACATCCTAAAGATTCCATCTCTCTTTTTTTCAATTCCTCTACAATAGCCCTAGTACTTCTCTAGGAAAATTTCCATTATAGAATTCCAATTAGGAATATCATCTCTTCCTAAACCCATGAACCATCTTAGAGAAGCATGCTTCAATATTGTTAGAAATAGTTTTAGTCTATGTGCATCTATTGTGTAATCATAACTTCTATAAAGCAGATCAAACTCAAACAATAGAGTGTCTAGATCCTTAGTGACTAACCCATACAAGATAGGTAATGTTGAAGGAGGTGTGTTCTTCAAAGTAGTTTCTCTCTCCTGGTTGGTAATGAGGATCTAAATAGTTACATGCTCTAGAGGGTATTCCATTGTTGCATTAGCCATAGTGAAAATATGTATAGGGTAAGTCTTCTTTGTGTCTGACATGGATGTGGGAGAACAAGGGATGGTTCTTCTTTAGGAATACCTCTACTCCATTCACTCTAATCACCAATATCCTCCAAAGTTGGGTGTGTTGAAGGGGAAAATCTCCCCAATGTATCTTGTCACCTCCACATTTAATAAGTGTGATTCTTTAGATCAATGGATCTTTCACATTGTTAGTGCACTAGAACCTAATTACCCTACTCATTAAAACAAAGGACTAACTATGAAATTATAAAATAATACAAGAGAATACTAACTTGTGTAGCACCATCCCCAATAACGATGCCAAAAATGTAAGGCCTTTCTAATATTCGATCAACTTGGAGTTTCATGGATAGACACCCACCACTAAATCCTTATAAATACTGCATTTAATTATCGACCATGTATTCATAATATTATGATGATACTGGCATTGTATGTGCGCCTAGGGTCTCTACTCAATCTATATTGTTGGATATAGGTGACTTACACATGTGCATAAAATAATAAATGTGGAAAAGTAAAGTAAAGCATGAACTTACAAATAGAGTAAATAACTTAATTTTCCACCTATTCTATGGGTACTCTCCACTTAGTTTTATAACTAGTTAATTGCTATAAAATTGAACTCTATAATAAATTAGACCACTAAGAATTAACTTTTCATAACTTAACTATTTAACTACTCTAGAGCTTAACTCAAAGTAATGTTACAAAACACATACAACCATATATTTGAAATGAATACAATATGAAAAACCTACTCTAATAGTGGAATTGAAGTGGGTGGATAGTACCTTGAGCTTGAGTGGCCCTTACTCAAGTTGTTGTACCCATAGGATAAAACCAAATATAATATATTGAATCAATTGATCACGATAGTAAACTAGAAACATCTTTATTACATTGAAAAATAAATGCTCATAATATGATAGGAATATCTAATAGATTTACCATTTAGGAATACATATTCATTACAATTGTAATCTTATAAATTTGCTTGCTAAAGCATAAAAATAGAAGATATACAGACCTTGAGGATTTCATACCTCATGAGGACCTCCATAATATTTATCTAGACATCGAGTAGGTCAACATGATTGAATCCATTTTGAAGCATATTCAAATTTTTCCCTTCTCAAGAAATGGTCCATGTCTTTCTGGTAGTGGCCCTTAGACTTTTGTGGAATGCACACCCCATCGAACAGAAGCCCTGTCACCTCCACAATAAGCTCTATGGTCACCATGAAGGAATAACCACCCACATTGATAGTGCCATTCACCCAAGAAGTGGTGAATTCCACCAATAGCTTGGGGTCGTGCCCTTACATCGCTTCCACAAAATGGGATAGCTTACCTCGTTAGATGATAGATTAGACCTCCTTGTATTGTTTCCAAATATTACAACTAGTGGGTTATTGAACCAAGTCATCTCACATGGCTAAATTTATAGTTTTCATAATAGAGTAGTATAGTCTATGAAAAAGACAATAAAATAATCTCTCTTGTCGATGAATATGATAAAAGAAAGCCAACCTAAGGGGATTAATTTTCCATAATTGATAGTCATGGAAAACAAAAATGGATCAGATAGTGGATTAATCACAATCTCAAATTGATAGTACTTCAACATCATGAAAGATTAGTTTGCACACTTGTCATAGGATGATAGAGGAATTATCCCAAGTTACTAAATTTGGTGTGGAGGTGCCAATGTTAGAGAGCACATCGGCCACTTTATTGCCACTCCTGAACATGTGATAAGCTCTCCAATTTTTGAGGGCCATAATTAGATTACATGTAGAGGACACAGTGTCTTGATGAGTCCAACAAGCAGTAGCCTGCCTCATCAGCATAACAATTATGTTTCTAGAATTCCTCTCTATGACCAATTTTGAAAGTTCCACTTGCATGAAAATAAGTATACTATGATAAGCCACCACCACCTCAGTATAACTGGATGTCTGAGTTCCCAAGTTCACAACATAGGCCGAAAGAAATTTACCCTTATGCTCACGATATTTGTTTCATTTTTTAATGAATGTAATTATGTATTTTTTAATATTTCATATGTTCTCATGTGTTCAAGTATGGGCCCATTTTGATCAATGTTTGATTATTTTTTAATCAGATTAAATTGTGTGAGTTCCAATCAACATTTCGGATCAAACTTAGCAATCCATCATTAGTAAGAGGAGAAAGTGAAAAATAGATTGCAAATAAGGCCTTAAAAAGGAGGGGAAGATGAGAGGAAGAACACATAAATTAAAAATACAATTCAAGATGACCAAAAATGAGAGAATGAATATAAAATAAAATGAAAGACTTAAAAATAAACTATATAAAGATAAAAATAAGGGAGTGAGAAGCATAACTAAGATATAAACACCCCAATCTAAGAATATAAAAAACTAACAATAATAAATAAGACAAAACAAAAGATGAAGAAAAACTATATATATAAATAAAGAAAAAAATGCAAATAATAGATATATATATATATATATGATCATAAAATTAGAAAAGATTTATAAATAAAATTATTCAAATATATATATATATATAATGGAAGTTCCTATTCAATAAAAATACTCAAAGTTAAAAAAAAAACAAAGGCACTAAAATTTACAAAGAAATCATGCACAAAATGGAAATGAAAGAAAATACTATGGAGATACTATAATATTAAATATAAAAAGTATAAGGAAAAAAAAACAAAAAAAACAATTTAAAGTAATATTTTAATTATTACTTCTAAAAAGTATTTTCTTTCATTTCAATTTTTTTCATGCTTTCTTAGTGATATTTTAGTGCCTTGTTTTTATGTAATGCTTTGAGTATTTTTATTAATATTTAGGCACCCATTTTTTTCATATATGTTTATTTATTCGAGTAATTTCTTTATCTATATATAAAATATTTTTAATTATATATATAGTTTCTTAATTTATATATATAGTTTTAATTTATCTTTTGTTTTTTTCTTATTTCTTTTTTTCTTTTTTCCCTTTTTATTCCTTTTCATCCTCTTAATTTATCATATTTATATCTTAGTTTTTCTTCTCACTCCCTTATTCTAATATTTTATTTTTTTGTCTTTCATTTTATTCTTTTTTCCATTCTTTCCTTTTTTGTCAACTTGAATTGTATTTTTACTTTGTTTGTTCTTCCTCTCATCTCCCATGCCTTTTGAAGGTCTTATCTGCAATCCATTTTTTAGTTTCCCCTCTTCCTAATGATGGATCAGTGAGTGTGATCCAAAACATTGATTGAAATTCATACATAATTTAATCCAAAAGCTTTATATTTTATCTTCATGAACAGTGGAAAACTCATGCCAACTATTTTTTAATTTACATCTGGAATATTTATTTACAATATATAGTAGGAATATCTAACAAGACTGAATATTATAAGCACAAGATCTATAACAACAACTAGAGCATGCACAACTACTATCCCCTCTCCCCTTTCATTTCTAGGCTACGTCTCTGCAATTTCCTAGCAAGGTACATAGGAAGGTATTTACCATTCATAATATGTGTCTCCACTGAGCCCCAAATATCAAAAACTATGCAACATTAAAAATGAGCAACAATTTTTATTTAAGTTTATTTATTGAGAGAATTGTTTTATTTATTTTATATTTAGTTTATTAATTTAAGAGTTTTTCTTGCTAGTAAGAGATTATTTAGACTAATCCCACAACTATGGAGGTCACATGAGGGTCTCCTCCCCTTTAACATAATTTTTTTGTAGTGGAAGTCCAAGAGAAATCACTTGTAATTCCAACTTACATGTCACTTAGGAGACCCAAACATGGATCTTCTTCTAGACAATCTTATGATTGTCATTTAAGCACAACCCAATTGAACAGTTATATTGTATTTATTTAATGTTTATTTTTAAAATTTTATTTATATAGTTATGGCATGATGTTTATGTTTTATTATCATTATAAAATATTGATTATATTAATTATAAATAATGTTGAAGTTATTATAATGGAAGTTCGAGAATATTCATTTGTAATTGTAGATGCTAAATTTGCAACATATTAGACTTTGACAAACCTTTCATGGTCAAACTAAATCTGCAACATACTAAGCATCCCTATGAAATATTGTGTCATGCTAAATATGGTTAATGAGACATTAAAACACCAAATAAGTTGAATAAAAGCATTAAAAAGCATGTGCAAACCTATCCCATAGTGGAAGTGGTGCCCCTTATGATGTAGAAAAGATTCCATATCCCACCCCCTAATAAGCAAGAATGCCAAGATGATGATAGTGCAAATGCATGAGATTGTGCATCCAGTTGTGTAGCAATTTGTGTTGATTTGGAGTAGAAATGCTTTACATTTATAGATTCAAGGTTGAAATATTGAAGGATTTGGATGAATGTGGGATCATTCATGAGCCAATGACAAGATGACACTTGTGAAGATGTGAGAGGATGAGGGTTGGGCGCATTTTGGTCAATGTGCCAGTTTGAAATTTGAATTTTGATGAAATGACATGTTTAGGGGGGATGAAAGAAGAGAGTTAATGCCAAGTTGACTTGTGTAAGAGACATGTAGGAGCTCATAAATGCCAATTTGGAGAACAAGTCCTTTGAGAGGGAGATTCAAATTGGAGGAATATTCCCTAAAGATGCCATGTTGAGGGAAATTAGAAGATCCAATAAATCAATTAAATGATTTATTTGTGCAAGTAGGAAAAGCTAGAGGATGTGAAATGAGTTTAGATTAGATTAATCAGGATTGGATTAATTTAATGAGGGATTAGATGTGCTGACCTATTTGATTTAGATTTATTGATTAAAATAAATCAAAATGAGATGGAAAATGATTTAGACATAGTTAAATAAATATTTTGATTTATTTAGCTAAAGGGGATGATGAATTTATTTAATTTAAATGGAGGACTTTAGGAGATTAATTAAATAAACTTGATTTATTTAACTGATGGGTGAATATGATTAAATATTATTAATGCATGATGTTAGTTTTACATGTCTACATTTTGCCACTCTTTGAAGCAATGTACTTGTTGCATTGGTTCAAATAATGATGCCGCCAAGATTGAAATTATTATTATTTAAAAAAAAAAATCAGATGCCCCAACAAAAAATAGTACATTAGTACATTGTCCCCTCATGAGATCGAGCAAGAATTTAAATTTGAGGTTAATCTCGTGACAAAGAGGTTCAAAATGAATGTATGGATGGTTAGAGTATATATGATCTATATGATAATTATGATGAGATGTTCTTAAGATGCTTAGAATAAAAAATCTATATTATTTTAAACAGCTTAAATGATGATGCAAATGAGATGTGTGTAAGATGCTTAGAATAACATATATTTATATTATTTTAAACATCTTAAATGATTATGCAATGTATGTGAGATAGATGAGATGGCATGATTATGCGAGATGAGAGGGTGGATGCAAGATGGATGTATTGATGAAGTGATACTTATGTTAGCGTGTAAGAGGATAGAAGAATGAAAGGGATCAACCCTTGAATCCAAGAAGATGCAGAAGTTCGACAAGTCATTGAGTCATTGAGACTTTATTAGATATGATGATGAATGATGATGATGTATTTCTTATCCAGGGATGGGAGAGATAAAGAGCATAACTTTCCTTATGTTTGATAACACACCTAGGTACGATGCATCAAGGTATGAAGAACCAGGATGGAGTTGCACCTAGTGTGATGGACTTGGACTCGACAAATAGATAGGAGTATTCATGTTCACACCTGACATATGAAAAACTTACTCGAGTGTACTTTAGACATTTCAAACATCTTGGACCAAAACACATAGAGGTAAAACCTGATAGTGTAATAGTCAACAAGGTGTCCAAAGAATCCTCCATACACACCTAATAAAGAAAGTATTCACCAAGGTTATTTTACAAGAATATCCAATAAGCACAGAAGATAAAAAGATAATGATCGTTGCCCCATTCCTTTCTCTCTAAATCTTTTAGCTTAGACATCATTGAGAGGTCATTGGAATGAGCACAATAAGATAAATCCAAAGAAAATATTAAGTAAACAAACAAGCTAATGTTCTTCATAACACTAGCCAAGACTAAACTACGGTGATGCCTGATGTTGATGTCCACCACAAGAAGGTCACATTCCTAGGACATGTCGTGATCAGGTGATAATAAAATTTTGATTGGATGATAATCTTTTGATACTCCGAGTTGATCAACTTGTTGAATTATTGACCTAGACTTAAGACTTTATCGATTTGGTGTTCACTTTAAAACCTGCTAGACTCGCTTTTGATTGCCTTACCAAAGGATTACGACAACAATGATTTATTATGAGCGATGTTTATTACAGGTGAAAGCGAGAGGAGATGGGTGCACCATTTTGGGTTTTTTTCAAATATTTGGATGTTTTTGGTATTTTTGAAATGTTTTGAGGTTGTTTTGATTTTCTAGTTTTCCAATGTTTTGGGTTTTTTTGTGAGATCTTATGATTTTTTTTGGATTTTGTGTCTCGGGGGCCAATCAAGGATTAGCCTTGCCTACATTTAAGCCTAGAGATGATGTAGTTCAGATACCATGTTTTTGACTTTTTCTTATTTTTTGAGATATTTTTGGATATTTTTGGATTTTTTATTTTATGATGTTTTTGGATTTTTTGAAGGATTTTTTGAGTTTTTTTGGATTTTGATATGATTTAGATTCTTTTGGATTTTCGCATGATTTTGATGATTTGGATGTGATGATATCAGCGATTGATTTTGGGGTTTTGTTGAAAACAAGCTAAGGTTGATTGATCAAATTGATGGAGATAACATTGCTAAAGATACACAACAGTGCAAGGATAGTGTTAAGAAACACAAGGATTGGGAAGGATGATGAATTCATGATAATAACATTATTGAGGATACACAACAATACAAGGATAGTGTTAAGCAACATAAGGGTTGGGAAGGATATCTCGAGATGATGAGCGGATTGATTGGATTCAATTGATCAAGATTTTGAAGCTTGGCTTGGAAAAAATGTTGTTTGAATAATTTGATGTGAAGTTGAAGTACACATTAGATGCAACTAATATTAATTGTCTAGATTTATGTTCGATGAAAGTTAAAGATTGATAAGGAACATCATCTTGTCAAAATATGACATGGGCTAGTGATGTCCAAATTTTGGTTCACAAATGCTTTAACCAATTTGATTTTATGTTTTCGAATGTTCGGATCACCACATAAGCTGGAGGATATAGATCAGGATTTATTCCCGAAGGAAGATGTAAATATCTACCCCCAGTGCCTAGCAATGTTCGAAAGGCCATGGGTGGATGCTTGGGTAGGTATATGAATGAATAGATGTGGTAAGCATGTAAAGGATGCCAAGGATTAACTTGCAATAAGATAATGTGTTTGAACAAAGGATTCTCTTTTGGATAGTTCTTCAAGGCTTAGATAATGTTGGGTAGGATAGGATCATTAAAAATGACCCATATCAAGATGTTTACCATAAGCAAGTGTAAAGTGTGCACCAAACCTTGTCAAGATCAAGATAAAGTAGATAAATGGCAATGGGTTGGATAAATGGTTTGTGGATAAACAAATGATACAGATGGAATATTGGCTTTATTATGGATGTGATAAGATGCTTCCAACTGAACTGGCACACACAAATGCTCGATTATACACATGATGCCTATTTTCTAGCTTTTCATCATGGTACCTGTCCAAAGTGCCACCGAAGTAGTTTTCACTAGACGATCTTTTTTTCTTTACTATTTTCAATCCTTTTTCTGATTTTTTATATTTTATTTTTATTTTTATATATTTTTTTTAATTTTTTACTAAAATATTCTAAGCTCATGTTGAACCACCTAATGTCATCAGTGTAGATGCTTATGCAATAATGTGATATTGATATCCTACTTGAAAAAGTTTCTTTGCCAAGATACATGCACTTGAAAACAACTTTCAACATTTTTTATCTGCTTTGTTGATACCAGAGTTAACTTTGTCTTTGTGCGCACATCACGATAGAGTGCCTTCTAAATCCTTATGATGAAGGGTCATTGCCAACACATGGTCAATGTGAGAATTGTATATCATGCGTGGAGGCGTGAATGGTGGAGTGTGTTTAGGAATAAAATATGGATTGGTTGATAGTTTGGAACCTTTGACTATCCAAACTTGGGAAGATGAGCAATGATGAGTGGATACGGAAGTGTGTAGGGAATTAGGACCAACAACTTGATATACTTTGTATGTTCCTCGAGAAGCCCGATTTTTCCTTTGTGGACATCTTTGATGGATACTTTTCTATTTTTTATTTTTTCCCATCATTTATTTGACTAATGGAGTTTGATAGGGATCATTTGTATTTTTGGGTATCCATTTATGTTTGATTTGTCCTCCATGCTTTAGTACTTTTTTTTCTCTGATGACATTCTTTATTCTTTGATTCAAATCTTTCTTTTGATGTTGGTCCCAATTTGCGGATGGGGTGATGGGTGGATGAAGATTCGTGGCGTGGCGGGTTGTAGTATTGGCATTGATTTCATCATAAGGTTTCTTCGTTCTCCCTATGTTGACATTTTCTTGAGATAAAGTTGCCCCCAGATTTATAGAGGTATCACTGACATGTTTATAACCCTTGATTTTTGAATAACCAAGGCCTTTATGTTTAGGATTTCCAATAATCTGCACTGATTCCAAGATACCCTGTTCATGTAGGCCTAATCCCCTACCTTGATAATTCATCTATTGAAACATTTTATTTGCAATAAGATATGATTTACCTTGGAAACAAGGTGTTAATCCTTCTCTGCTCTCTGGTGGATCTTCAAAAGTGACAATTTCTTTTTTGATGAGATAGCTTTCCCTAAGAAAGGTAAGTGATCCAAGTTTAAAAGTGATAGGATCCTCCATATGTGGGATGAATTCCTAATTGATATCTTTAGCTTGATATTTTCATTTATCAGATTGTAATGCTTCTTCAAGAACTGTTGATGATTCATTGTCCACATTAAAGTTCTCCTCATGATCAATTTTTGATATTCCTTCACAGGATGTTTTTGATTCATCACTTCTATAGGAGCCTTTTTCATGACCCATTTTCGATATGTCTCTACATGTTCCTTTATCTTGAACATGTATACAGATGCTAAGAGTAGGAGACTCTTATTCCATGGTAATGATGTCAAGAGTATGAGACTCTTATTTTGAATGGAGATCATCTACGTGTCCATCCAAAGAAAGCATATCATGGGTAGATGGAGGGGTATGTGATATATGGATATGTTCATAATTTGTGACATCTTGCATAGATAGGAGAGTGTTCATTAGATCATTGTAGTATCTCAGAGATACGAATTCTTGATCTTAAATTATTTCAGAATTTCTTTCGACATGCTTTGGATGAAGTTCTTGACATGGGTCAATTTCAAAGGATAGATTTCTTACCAAGGGTTCTTCGATATCTTCATTAGGAATGGGAAGTGGCTCAATATCCTCTATTTTTGAGTGGATTTGGATCAAGTGTGGATTCAAAGACTTTTTTACTATCCGCTACCATGAGGTTGAAGGAGGTCAATATGTCTTGGGAAGGACCATTGCTAGACCTTGGTGATATATGTTGATCATGCTTTAAAATAAGTACTTGAGATATGTCCTCTTAACTTATTAGGTGATGTAGAGACATTCTCAAAATGATCATTGGTAGATGGATAGTGGATTATGTCAATAGGATCAAATAGCATCAACACTCCTTAAAATAGATCACTAAAAAGTGGATCTTGATGTATGGTTAGTTGATCATTGGATGGGATAGAAACATATTCAATGTATTAATCTATGGAGAGATCTTGAACATTGTTTTCAACAATTGTCGTAGAGAGATTGTTAATGTAAAGTATTGTTGACATTTCTTAAATTGGATCATTGTTGGGTATTGTTGGTGGATTTTGATCATGATTAAAAACTGACTCTTGATACATGTTCATTTAATCTTTGGAGGAAATGGAAACATCTTCAAGGTGTTCTTTGATGGGTAGTTGTGATTGATCTTTGAGATGTGATGACTTATCTTCGAAATGGGATGATTGGGTTTGTTGTTGATTTTGTTGATATCCAACCTCTTGACATTGGATATATTGTTCTTGATGTGGTTGGGGATACAACTTAATGTTTTGATGGCATGGTTCAACCAATGGAAGAGTGCATTTATTTTGTTGTGCAAATGTCTCTTGGTGATATGAATCAATGATTATTTTGAGTGTAGCAATTTTGTTTTTCAAGATTTGATGTTGGCATTCTTGATATCGTTTACTTGGTTGTTGACCAAGCATAATTGGCATGGAATCATGGACAAGTTGATCTTGATAAATGTTCAGATTTGGTATGATGTTTAGATTTGGCATTATTGGTTTATATTAAACATTGTTGTGATTGGGAAACACATTGCTTAGATTTAGGTAACTTTGATTTTGCATGGTGTTACCTTGACTTGGATCAATACATGGATTTGCCAATATACTGCTAGGAATTTGAACAACATTGGTTTGATTTGCAATCACATCTATCCCAAAGTTCACCAAATATGGATTTGATATGTTTATGTCTGGTAAGATTGGATTTGGTATAGTCACATTTGGCATCTATAGATTTTGTACAGTCACATTTGGCATGTACGGATTTGGTGGGATAATATTGTTTAGAAGAGGACTCATGCATTTATTGTTTGGTTGATAGATTTGTAGGTTACAACTTGGTTTGATTTGATTTGCATTGAGGATAGTTTGACTAAGTGTGTTAAGTCAAACAAAGTGATAATGCACTTGTAAACTCTAGGAAGTTGTGTTATTCTAGAGTAAACTCATACACAAGAGGATAGTTTGACTAAGCATGTTCAGTCAAACAAGGTCATTTTGGATAATGAACTTGTAAATTCTAGGAAGTTGTGTTATCCTAGAGTCAAATTGTATATAAGAGGATAATTTGAAAAAGTGTGTTAAGTTAAACAAGGTGACAATGGATTGGATAATTTGACTAAGTCTGTTAATTCAAACAAATGATAAACTTTTAAACCCTAGGAAGTTATGTTATCCTAGAGTAAACTTGTGCACAAGAGGATAATTTAACTAAGTGTGTTAAGTCAAACAAAGTGATTTTGATTTTTCCTAGAAGTCTAGCATGAATGATGTTTTCAAAGTTTCAAAGAGTTTTCTAATGAGATGATGTTTGAGATGGATGAAATGATTAGTTGTTTTGATCCTAAATGAACCTAAGGGGGGATTTTTTGCAAGACCAAGGTTTTGAAGAAGAAGTTTTTCCCTAAGAGTACTACAAACCAAAAGATCAATGTTTGCATGAAAAACCATAGGACCCAAAAGAGAGAAAGTACATGTGTGGTTCAATTGCCTGTTATCTTGCTTAGATTCTGTTCTTTTCACCACAAACACTTTCTTGATTAGCCTTTCAAACTGAATGTCAATGTCTCAATGCCTTTTCATTCAACAAGGTCCATTATGTGAAAATCAAGTTTTCAAGAGCATAGTTTCCTAGGTTGACTTTAGAGAGAGAAAATTGTGATTAAGTCCAAATACTTAGAAGCCTCTAAGGATGAAATCCCTAGGGCAAGCATGAGCACTTGAATTCGTCAAAGGTATTTTCTTCCCTAAAGGGTTTGAAATTTTGAGGATCTAGTGAATGTCTATTTTCAAATGTTTTTTTATCAAAATAATATGTTTTCAATTCCAAAAACATGTACAATCCTAGAATGAAGAGACAATATTTGTTGCGATCCCACTTGGATAAATCCAGTTGTGCATATTCAGTAAGGATGATTAGATGCTTGACCACACTGGCTCCCTAGTGTAGGAGCACCTTAAGGTCTTTTGGAATATCTTAGTGATTTTTGGCTTGTAGGTGGTTCTAGCCAACCGCCAAGGGAATAAGGACTATGTTATAATGTCCCTACGTTGTTTTTGAGAGTGTGTTAGAGTAGGTTTGGCATAGATTCTGGAACTTTATGAGTTCTTAGGCAAATCTTGACAATTTGTTCTAAAACTTGGAAACTAGATTTAATGTTGTTCTAAGTCCAATCCAAGGGTCCTAGCATGTGGCATAAAGGTATATAAGGTCATACAAACCCTAATACTTGGGTTGGAAGTTCATTTTAATGAATTGAGACTTGGAGAGCATATTGTATGATTGGAATTCAATAACTTTTGAGTGAAATTTTGTGTTTGAGCCTTCATCCAGTCAAGAATGGATTGAAAGGACTGATCTGATGCTTTGAGTGTTTCATTTGTGTCATTTAATTACTTTATATAGCACTATATTAGTCATTTAGACTGACTGGTCATAATTTTGCAAGTTCTTGGGTTCTTGGTCTCATTGCCGGTTTGGGCCAGTTTTGTGAATAATGAGTCGCACTTGAATTCCCGTGGCTTTCCTCTCATGGTCACTTGGAATCAAGTTGGGGACTATGTAAATAGTGTACATAGTGAATTATAAAAAAAAAAAATTCAGGGAAAGTGATGAAACCATCAAGCACTAGGCGAGTGCAAGTGCATTTTGGCTAGTGGCTTGGAGAGGACAACAGTTAAGAAAGGTGCTAAATGGATTGGTTCATGCCAATCAAGAGAATGGGAGAGTGGAAAAATTTATTCCAGACATTTTTGTGAAAGCAGGAGAGCTGAGGAGGTCAATGAAGCCCTCAAAGTTGGAAAAAGGATCCAAAACCCTAGAAACCCTTGAATTTAGGGGGTATGAGGACAGTCATATGTACGGCCATTTGGGAGACCTTACACCTGGTAAATATTGAAGCCTAGGGTACCAATAGAAATAATATCCAAAATAATTTGGGGGTTGTTAAGATCATTTTTTAGAAAAGTCAAGAAAACGGGTTCTGGGAGGCCTAAAAGGGGCAAAAATGCTACCAGGCCTAGAAACTAGAAATTCTTGAAAGCGATGGGTAAAAGGTGAAAGTGTTTGAAGAATTGGATCAGTAGGGAGAAAAAAAAACTAAGGGATCCTTAGGACACCCTTCCCTAAGGCCTAGAGTGGTTAGGACACATTGGATCAATGTGGAGCCCAAGGAAGCTCAGTGGTGAATTGAGAGCAATGGCGAAGAATTTGAAATTGGTGGAGAGTCTTATGAGGTGAGAGGGATTTAGGAGAGATCCCTGAGTAGGGTAGAGAGGAATACCCAAGAAGACCAGAGAATAGGTCTTGGGAAGACCAAGATTTCTCTTGAAATATAAGACTCCCCATCAAATTGTTATCAGAGCCATTAAAAGGCTTGGGAATTGAGAAGTGGATGTTAGAGGGGCGTGAATCCATAGGAGAAAGCACCATGGTGACCAATGTAGAGTTGGAAAGAGATTTGATAGAGCAACAAGAAAATAATAGACAACTTGAAGAAGTTGTGGAGGAGATGAAGCAAAAATTAGAAGAGGTTGCAGAGTCGGCAGGCAAGATGAAAGTGCAGTTGTTAGTGGTTAAAGACAAGGTTAGAGACAAAGGTGAGGACCACATTGAGGAAGAGGATATAGACCCCAAACCTGGCCCTCCATTGAAGGAGGAACCTTTCCTCAAATAATTGAAAGTATTAAGTGGCAAGGCACTAGAAGGCATCCTTGTTTTCACAGGAAAAATGGATGCATAGTTAGTTATGGAATGGATAGAGGGAATGGAGAATCACTTTGAATGTGATGAGATTACAAAGGCGCAAAAGGTGAAGATAGCCAAATCCAGGTTAAGAGGGCAAGCATTAACTTGGTTGAAGTTCTTGCAAGAAGAAATAGAGAAGGCAAGAAGCCAATAGGAAATTGGAAGACAATGGTGGCTAAGGTGAAGGAAAACTATCTACCTAAGGACTATGACATCCAATTGCATAAGAAGAGACAAAATATGAGACAAAGGGAGTTAGATGTAGCTTCCTACACATAAGAGTTACAGAAGCTAAGCCTTAGGTCAAGAGTGTGAGAAATTGAGATCATTAAGGTTGCTAGGTATCTAAATGGCCTTAGATGGAACATACAAGAAGAGTTGAGCCTCTTTACACTTACCAACCTCCATAGTTGCTATCAAATGGCTATTAAGGTGGAAGAGAAACTGAGAAAGAAACAAGATTCCAATACTAGAGGTAAAGGAAAAGGTAGAGACTCTAGAGGTGGACATAGAGGAGGTTTTGGTGGTAGAAACAATGAGAACAGAAGCCAAGGTGATTCCAAGGTTGGAGAACAATCCCATGAGTCAAATAGTAGAGGGGGATACAGAGGTAGAATCTCTAATAATGGTGGAAGAGGCAGATCAGGAGGCTTTGGGAGAAGCTCTCATTTTTCTTCCATGAAATGCTACAATTGTGGATAGTTGGGTCATCTGGCTTATAGGTGTCCTAACAAGCCAACATCTTCACAAGGTGAGAGGAAGATTAACTATGTTCAAGAAGAGGACTGCTCCAAACATTCAGAGGTGAGCTTAGATTCAGAGAAAGGAGAGAATCTCATGTTGAGAAGGATTTTGATCAAAGCACTTACCGAGGATGAACACAAAAAAAGGAGAGCTCTTTTTAGAGTCAAGTGCAAGATATTAGGTAAGGTTTGCAAGGTCATCATAGATTCAGGTTGTATTGATAATGTCATCTTAGAGGAGGTAGTACAAAAGTTGAAACTCATCAAGATACCCCATGTGTGTCCTTACAAGGTTACTTGGTTGAACAAAGGGTAGAATATATTGGTCAATGAACAAGTCTGGGTTGAGTTTGCTATAGGAAAGTATCAAGACAAGATACTATGTGATGTGTTACCAATGGATGCATGCCATTTTCTGCTTGGAAGACCATGGAAATATGACAGGGAGGCATTACACCATGGCAAGGAGAATAAGTACTCATTCAAGAAGGATGGAGTGACTTACAAAATTCAGTCTTTGATCGAAGAGAACACAGTGGAAAAGGAAGAATCTAGTGCACAAAGATGAGTGGAAAGGAATTCCTAAAGGACATGAAGGAGGAAGAAGGAGTGGCCTATGCGATCATGTTGAAGCCAAAGGAAGAGGAGTTACCTAATCAGCTACCTATGACAGCAGAAGTGAAGCAACTATTGGATCAGTTTAGGGACATCATTTGTGAAGGTACAACAGCTACCTTACCAACTAAGAGAGCAATCAGTCATCAGATAGACTTTATACCAGGAGCTACACTACCTAACAAGGCTGCATACAAGATGACACCGGAGCAGAATAAGGAGATAGCAAGGCAAGTTCAATAACTTTTAGACCAAGGGCTGATCAGAAAGAGCATAAGTCCATGTGTTGTTCCAGTGGTGTTGGCACCTAAGAAGGGAGATAAGTGGAGGATGAGTATTGATTCTAGGGCCATAAATAGGATAACCATTAGATATAGGTTTCCTATTCCTAGGATAAAAGATCTAATGGAATGTTTAGGGGGTGCTAAGTACTACTCCAAAATTGATTTGAAAAGTGGCTATTATCAGATTAGGATGAAAGAAGGTGATGAATAGAAGTCAGCATTTAAAACCATAGAAGGGTTGTATGAATGGTTAGTGATGCCATTTGGGCTTACAAATTTACCTAGCACTTTTATGAGGGTGATGAATGAGGTCTTGAAGGACTTCATAGGAGTCTTTTTGGCAGTCTACCTAGATGATATCCTCATCTTTAGCAAAAAAAAAGAAGAACATATGAAGCACCTAGAACTTGTGTTGAAGAAACTTCAAGAGGAGAAGCTCACCATCAATCTTGAGAAGAGTGAGTTCATGAAGCAAGAGTTAGTCTACCTAGGATTTTTGGTATCTCAAGGGAACTTGAAGATGGATAAAAGAAAGGTTGAAGCCATTCTTAGTTGGCCTACTCCCAAGATAGGGACAAAAGTTAGGAGTTTCCATGGATTAGCTCAGTTCTATAGGAAATTTGTGAGAAGGTTTAGTGAAATCTGTGCACCGGTTCTTGACACCATTAAAGGAGGACTGAAAACGAAGTTTGTGTGGACCGAAGAAGCTAATGAAGTATTTGAAAGGTTGAAGAGGGAGATAGCTACCCAACCTATCCTAGTTTTACCAAGTTTTGACAAACCATTCATAGTAGAATGTGATGAAAGTAATATAGTAGTAGGAGCTGTCCTAAGTCAAGAAAGCAGGCCAGTGGCATTGTTTAGTGAAAGGTTGAATGAAGCAAAGTCTAGGTACTCATCCTATGACTTAGAGCTATATGCTTTGGTGCAGGCTCTTAAGAAGTGGAGGCACTACCTATTGCCAAAATAATTTGTGGTATACATCGACAATCAGGCCTTAAGTTAGATCAACACTCAAGAGAAGCTCAGTTTGAGGCATATCAAGTGGATGGAGTTTTTGCAGTCATACACCTTTACCATCAAGCATAAGAAGGGGGTGAAAAACAAGGTTGTTGATGCTCTTAGTAGGAGGTTGATTATTGTCTAAGAGATACAGCTACAAAGCACAGGGGTTGAAGGATTCAAAGATCTATTTGAAGGAGATTCTGATATCTCAAAAATATACAAGGTATGTACTGATTTTGAGAACCATTTTCATAGTGAATATGCTGATTACACCTTGCAAAATGGCTTATTGTTTAGGGGGAAGAAATTGTGTGTTCCTAGAGGTTCTATGAGGGAGAATCTGATCCAAGAAAAGAAAAATGGCAGTTTGAGTGGTCACTTTGCTTTGAACAAGACACTAGACTTAGTGGAGAGGTTCTATTGGTGGCCTAAGATGCAAAGAGATGTAAGAAGATATGTGGAGCAATGTGGAGTGTGTCAAAAGGAAAAGGGAACATCAACAAATACAGGTCTTTATCAGCCATTACCCATTCCAAATAGACCATGGGAATGCATAAGCATGGACTTCATAGTAGGTCTACCTAGGACACCAACTGGTTTGGACAATGTGTTTGTTGTAGTGGATAGATTCAACAAGATGAGCCATTTCATACCATGAAAAAAAACACATGATGCAAGTCATATTGCACACCTATTCTTCAAGGAGATAGTGAGGATACATGGGTTGCCAAAGAGCATAGTTGTAGATAGAGATGTGAAGTTTATGGGACACTTTTGGAAAACTCTTTGGAAGAGGCTAGGAACCAACTTGTCTCATAGCTCAGCATATCATCCTCAAATGGATGGATAGATAGAGGTGATCAATAGGGTACTTGGGAACTTGTTGAGATGCCTAACTAAGGAGTATGGACAAGGATGGGAACAAGTGATTCCACAACCAGAATTTGCTTACAATGATAGCAAAACTAAGACAACGGGTAAGAGTCCATTTGAGATAATATATGGCTTAGATCCAAGGGGTGTACTTGAGCTTAGAGATCTAAATGGTTATGAAGGGATCAATGTTCATTTTGATGATTTTGCTCAGTCAATGAAAGAGGTTCATGAGCAGGTTAGGAAGACATTGATAGAGGCTAATCAAAAGTTGAAGGCTAAAAGAGATGAAGGGAGAAGAGAATTACAATTTGAGATAGGTGATTTGGTGATGGTATACTTGAACAAAGCAAGGTTATAGAAAGGCATACCAAGCAAGTTGCAGATGAAAAGGATAGGGCCATGTAAAGTGTTGGCTAAGTATGGGTCAAATGCATACAAGGTGGAGTTACCCAAGGAGATGTCTATTTATCCTATCTTCAATGTGAAGGACTTGGTGAAGTATAAAGGACCAAACATGGATGAAGAATAGTACAATGTTGAGATAAAAAAGGATATGGAAGCACTCAAGGTACCAGATCAGATCATCCCACAAGTGTACAAAATTCTAGACTGAAGGGTGAAGAAGGCTAGGCATAAGACATACAAAGAGCACCTAGTGAAGTGGAGACATCAACCAGATTCAGAAGCTACTTGGATAGCAGAGAGTGACTTTCAGAAGCATGGAATTAGTGAGAAGCTCTTGACACCATAGGTTCCTTAACTTCTTTGTTGTAGGGGGAGAATGGTGCAAGAGCATCTTAAGGTCTTTTGGAAGATCTTAGTGATTTTTGGCTTGTAGGTGGTTCTAGCCAACCACCAAGGGAAAAAGGACTATGTTATAAAAGTCCCTAGGTTTTTTTTGAGAGTGTGTTAGAGTATATTTGGCTTAGAGTCTGGAACTTTATGAGTTCCTAGGAAAATCTTGACAATTTGAGCATTTTGGCAATTTGTCCTAAAACTTGGAAAATAGCATTAATATTGTTCTAAGTCCGACCCAAGGGTCCTAGTATGTGGGAGAAAGGTATATAAGGTCATCCAAACCCTAATACCTAGGTTGGAAGTTCATTTTCATGAATTGAGACTTGGAGAGCATATTGTGTGATTGGACTTCAATAACTTTTGACTGAAATTTTGTGTTTTGTTAGGAATAAGGTGTCTCAACCTTGGATAATTCCTATTCTTATTATTTGTTTTGTAAAATGTATTTCTTGCAAATAATGTAATTAAGTGTGAGTGTACATGTCTAGTTTGCATGTTGATGTGTCACTCCACTTAATGTGTCGGCATCTTGAATTGTGTGTAAGGAGATCATGGCTGAAATGGTTATGACGGATTCCTATGACACGTAAGAGCTATGTCTGGAAGATTCAATGACAGGTGAAGACATGTGTCAACTGATAAATTTGAGTACTGTACACTCTTCCTCGGGTTCCTATTTTTTCGGAGAATGGTAAAACCCTAATACAGTTATCTTCGGAAGTTGCCCTAAAAAGGGAAGCGCATGATATAAGCATTTTTAGGGGTTGCGAAGATGTGTGATGTGAGTGTATTGTTGGAACGTTTTGATGCTGCCGCATTTTGTCTTCAAGTGTTGAAAATCTCCTGAAAGAACTTGCATTGCAAGTGTGTTGTAACCGTTGTGTTGAAGATAATACATTGTGCAGGTTTTGGAGTGCTGGGGTTTTTTACCGAAAGGTTTTCCCCAGGGTAAATCATTGTGTCATTCTTCATTTTCTGTATGTATGGTATATTGCTGCAATATCTTTGTTAAGTAGATTAACGAATCTGAAATTGTAAGGGTTTAAAACGAATTTGCACCATACTTTCCTTAAGAGATTAGTGTAGGAAGCTGTTTCCGCACCTGAGTTTCCTTACATGTTTGAGCCTTCATCCAGTCAAGAATGGATTGAAAGGACTGATTTGATGCTTTTAGTGTTTCATTTGTGTCATTTAATTACTGTATCTAGCACTATATTAGTCATTTAGACCGACTGGTCATAATTTTGCAAGTTCTTGGGTTCTTGGTCTCACTGCTGGTGTGGGCCAGTTTTATGAATAATGAGTCCCACTTGAATTCCCATGGCTTTCCTCTCATGTCCATTTGGAATCAAGTTGGGGACTATGTAAATAGTGTACATAGTGAATTAGAAATTTTTGATTGCAGGGAAAGTGATGAAACCATCAAGCACTAGGCGAGTGCAAGTGCATTCTGGCTAGTGGCTTGGAGAGGACAGCAGTAAAGAAAGTTGCTAAATGGATTGGTTTGTGCCAATAAATAGCATGGGAGTTTGGAAAAATGTATTCCAGAATTTTTTTGTGAAAGGAGGAGAGTTGAGGAGGTCAGTGAAGCCTTCAAAGTTTGAAAAAGGAGCCAAAACCCTAGAAACCCTTGAATTTAGGGGGTATGAGGATAGTCATATGTACGGCCATTTGGGAGACCTTAAACCTGGTAAATATTCAAGCCTAGGGTACCAATAGAAAGAATATTCAAAAATATTTAGGGGTTGTTAAGACCGTTTTTGAGAAAAGCCAAAAGAATGGGTTCTAGGAGGCCTAAAAGGGGCGAAAAGGCTACAAGGCTTAGAAACTAGAAATTATTGAAAGCGATGGGTAAAAGGTGAAAGTGTCCAAATAATTGGATTAGTAGGGAGAAAAAACAACTAAGGGATAGTTGGGACACCCTTCCCTAAGGCCTGGAGTGGTTAGGACACATTGGATCAGTGTGGAGCCCAAGGAAGCTCAGTGGTGAATTGAGAGCAATGGCAAAGAATTTGAAATTGGTGGAGAGTCTTATGAGGTGAGAGGGGTCTAGGAGAGATCCCTGAGTAGGGTAGAGAGGAATACCCTAGGAAGACTAGAGAATAGGTCTTGGGAAGAGCAAGATTGCTCTTGAAAGATAAGACTCCCCATCACTCCCCTCCATAACACACACTTCTCGGGTTAGCCAAGCATCAGTACCCATCAATCTTCCATGACATAATTTTCATCTCTACAATATAATCGTATGTATATGTGGGGCAGCTTCAAAGGACATGACCTTTTGCACCAACAAATAGATTAGGATTTTGGCCTCTACACAAATTGGTTCCTAATCAGGGTACCCATTCAGAAGGCCATGCGAGAGGCAAGATCAACCCATATAAATATTATCACATGCTTTTCTATAGCAACATCTGTAATTATGAACTTTCCTCAACATTTGAATTTGTATACCAGTTGGGAATAGCTTGGTGTTTAGCTCGTTACTGATTTGAGTCATTCCCATAGGGTGAGTACTTTCTCCCACCAAGGCAGAATCTCTAAAGGTGGACAATAGCAAAGGAGTGCATTTGTAGTTCAACCACCTAACATATTTAGGCGGAAGCACACACAATGTCTTTTTTTCACACATGTATATTTTGTTCAAATTTTAGGTTCCCAAATTGAAATGTGGAGAAAATATTTTATGCAATTTAATGTCACCAAAAAGACTTTTGATTTTCAAGATCACTGTGAAGTGCAAGAGAAGTGCATATGCCTTTTTAAATGAAATTAATTTACAAAAAATATTACAAGACACTAAAGCACATGTTCATTTTAGAGCACCAAGATGAAGTGTGAATTTGTTTGTTCATTTTTAGACCAAATTGAAATTCTAGTAAGTTTCTAAGGTTCCATTTTAACCAACTTAGAAAACATTGAATCAATGATTAATTTTAAACACCAAAAAGAAGTGAGTTGGCCTAAAAATTAAAAAAAATAAAAGGAAATGAAAACCCAGATTATAGCACTTAAAAAGTGATTCTGCTAAGTTCAAGCTCAATGCTCAATTTTTTTCAACTCAAATCTATTTGGCTTTATCTGTCTTGATGAGAAGTAGATCAAATTTATAGTTAAGCCTAAAGAATTGATCAACGTTAATCGATAGACTCCACATTAGCAATCTGCACCCAACAACTTTAAGTTAGCAACAAAATAGATCAAGAACCTTATTTAAATCAAAATAGAAAATGATTTTTTCCCTTTTTCAGATGTAAAGGACAGTGGCCAAATTGTGTTATTTAAATGCCCAACATATTTAGATGAATGATAATATTTTGATTCTTAGCCTGCAAAAAAAAAGCCAATAAATATTTTACCTTCAACCAACAAAGGTATAATAAGGCATGAATTAATAAATCCACATAAATTAGTAAATGCTCTAGATTTACTCAAAGAAAATATCTAGCTTCAAATTTTGAAAACCAATGAAGAGGGCTCATTCAATGCACATAAGGGGAAACTGTCACTATGTCAAATGTTGAAGTTGCAAGGATTCTATCACTCATGTATGCTACGCCATCATATTTTAACATAGTTTTTGCTCTTTACAGTATCACCATAGCATTACAAGAGCGATTTTTTTTTTTGCAATGGTAGTCCTTTCTATGATGGATTCTTGGAAACCGACATATAAGTGAATCGGCTACAAGACTTAGGTAGTAATGGTCACTAGTATGGTGTAATGCACATGCACCTAACATGGATGGCTCGTGTTTGGACAAGAAACAAGGATGCTAAAGGCAATATCTATCATGGAGAACTCGTTTTACCCTCAAAATCTTTTTAATATTCTACACCAAATAGAAATTAAGCATTGTACTTTACAATCAGCTAAAATTCTATAAGATTATAGTTGATTTGTAAAAGTAGTCACAACTCACAATCACCAAAACAAGAAACCAACACAAGGGCAAAGAAAAACAAGAAGCCATGGAATCGATGTTAATGCATAAATTACAGAGTTTAAATAGTAGATTTTAATGCCTGATAGTAATTGGTAATTTTATTAGCAGAAAGTAATCAGATCATTAATGCCCGTTCAAAATTGACCAATAAGCCTATAGCATTAACAGATGGTGGCCTGCTTTTTCCTTTACCTTTCAAATCCAATGACTACCTCTCATACCCAATCCTTTTTTTTTCATTCAATGTTATTTAAGCATAGATCACACACATCTAAATCCAAAGTCTTGAAGTATGTGAATAGGCAATAATTTTGTTCAACACCTTTATTGAAAAATTTGATGTTCCATCTTGACTTTAGCTTGCATTAATATTAAATGGCGCTCTTATCGATTTTGATGGCAATGGCTACCTAGCCTACAAAAGGCATGTGCATCCCATGGCCTACCATGCTATCATCAGAGTTGATGTCCGTAGCATCTGGCCCGTGCAATCTTGCAACCGTCTATTAGATAAAAACAATTAAATTTCTTCGTAAAAAATAATTGCTTTACCTTTTTAATGTTTGGCTGCAAATATTATAATATATTATATTATTTATATTTATTTTGTTATTTATATTATATATTAATATAATATAATATAAATATATTTTATATATTAATCTAAAATAATATATAATAAAATAAAATATATGTACATAAATTTTATTAGTATTTATATTATTTATTTATATCTAGTTTTAAAAGTTTGAAATAAAATTTCCATTAAATTTTATAATAAATTTTTTATAAATTTTACTAAAACTAAATTAAAAATTTAATGAATAGTAAATAAATTTAAATTTACACTTTACCATATAATTAGATTATATATAGTAAAGTGTAAACTAAAATTGTTTTGAAAATTCATTAAAATTCAATTTCTTATTTTCAACATCAACTTTATAGTTAAAATTCTCCCTCATATCTTTATTTTACCTAGTACTCTATGAGGAAAATTTTTGGATTACAATTTTAATTAGATTAACCATATATTTATAATTAGATTAGATTAAGAATATATCTATATATAAAATGAATATATTATATATTATCTATATTTCTCTAATATAATTTAATACAATATTCATAGATATTAATAAATTAAATTATATTATAACTCTATATATATAATATATATTATACAATAAATGAATCTATTAAAAAATTAAGTTAATTTAAATTTATTTATTAATCATTAATTTTCTAATTTTATTTTAATAAAATTTATTAAATATTTACTAATTTACTATAAAAATTTAATGGAAAAAATATTTCAAATTTCTAAAACTAAAAAAATTAAAATCTAATTATTTTCCAATTTAATTTTAAATACTTAAATTTAACTATAAAATTGATGTTGAAAATAAGAAATTAAATTTTAATGAATTTTCAAAACAATTTTATTTTACACTTTACTATATATAATCTAATTATATGGTAAAGTGTAAATTTAAATTCATTTACTATTCATCAAATTTTTAATTTAGTTTTAGTAAAATTTATAAAAAATTTACTATAAAATTTAATGGAAAAAATGTTTCACTTTTAAAACTAAAAAATTAAAATGTAATATTTTTCAATTTAATATTACATATTTAAATGTTGAAAATAATAAACTAAATTTTTATTTTTAATTTTTTAAAATAGTTTGCACTTTACTATATATATATATATATATTACTCTATATATATATTCTTAATCTAGATATAAATATATAAATAATAAAAAAATTTATGTACATATATTTTATTTTATTATATATTATTTTAGATTAATATATAAAATATATGTATATTATTACTATATATTATATTATATTAAATAATATAATATATTATATTATATTTGCAACCAAACATTAAAAAGACAAAGTAATCTCTTTATACAAAGAAATTTACTTATTTTTAACTAACAGACGACTGCACGGGCGGATGCTAGGACAACAAGGTCTGGTGATGGCTACGGGATGTCCTTTTAGGACGAGCATGGCATCGTAGGCCATGGGATGCCCATGCCTTTTGTAGGCTAGGTAGCCTTTGCCCATATTTGGGGCACTATCTATGTCGGTGACAATTTGCACCACCACCTATCGATGGGCATGCGATGGTTGTGCCCGTGCAAACCCCCTCAGCCCTGCTAACTCTTTCCATGCTTTGCGGTCCACCGTTGTCTGGTTGTCACATCACCTCCACGTCCCGACAAGTACTGATATATTCTCCCTAATACAATAATTTTCAAAAGGAGTAATAAAAATAACTAAGTCTCTGATGGTTTTTTAAAATGATGAAATTTAAAATTGGTATCTCAATATTTCAAATATTCAAATATATCAATATTTATAAATGAATTATTGAATTTATTAAAAGTAAAAAAAGTGTATATATAAATAATTTAAAATAAAATAACTATTAATTAAATAAAATGGTTTGAAATTGATATTTTTTATTTTTTATTTTGATTGACTGGAAGGTTCGTCATGGATAGGGTCAATCACTCCCAAGGTGTTCTGACACAAAAGCCAGTTGTCAAATTCATTAGAGCTGAGATTAAAGGGCTTAACCCAACTGCGATCAAAAGAGTGTTCAACCATATTGAAATCACCCCCTAAGATCCAATCAACTGTAGGAAGGTTATTAGTCATCCATTTCCAAAGGTCACTTCGATCTTTAGCAAAATTGGGAGCATAAATTGTGCAAAAACCAATGAGTAGGTTATTCATAAAGGTGAGAGCCCAAACACAACTATGAGAGGGGTCCTCACCTTTACAAATGATGTGTTTAGCTACCCATGGAGTGAACCCAATAACAGCCCCGCCTTTGCCATCATTATGTGATGTATGTAGAAAACTAGCATCTTTCCAAATATGGTATAAAAAAGCCTTGAGCATAATATTGCTAACTTTAACTTCTTGAAGGAAGAGCACATTTGGCATCCATTTCGTGACCATGTCCTTCACTTTAAACTTGCGAGGAGGGAGAGAAATCCCTCAGACATTCCAAGAGAGAGTTCTACAATTCATGGTGAGAAGGAGAAGAGTCATCAACTTGAAGCAGCACATTGAAACTGTTATCGAGAGTCAAAGTAAAGTCTTTAGCTTCGCAATCTTTGGAGTGAAGTGAAGAAGATCTAGATCGATGGCGAGAGAATGAAGGGGAAGGGGAAGAATCACGGGAAGGTGGTTGAGGAGAGGAGTGGCGGATAGGAGAAGAGTGGCGGGGTAGAGAAGAGGCAGCTTGAGTGATAGGAGAAATAGGGGATGAAACAATAGGGGAAGAAATGAGAGCCTCCTTTCTTTTCCTAACCAATGTCCAATCGTCCGACATGACAGCATCTTTAAAAGAAGGGGCAGATTCGTTATGAGCATTAATGGGGTTATCAGGGGTAGAAGAGGGAATGGGTGGAGATTTAGGGGCGTGTGAAGAGGGAGAAGAAGGTTGTTCACTGGAAGGGGACAAGGCACGAGCTGGAGAAGACAAATGGTTGGTAGATGGGGCAGAATCTGTGTGAGGTTGAAACGTTTTATTCCTCCTAAGAGGACATTCACGAATCAAATGACCCTCTTTTCGACAGTAAAAGCATGCATTTGGCTTATTCAAGTAGATAACTGGCTGATCCAATTCAAAACCTGGGCCTATAAGTTTTAGATTATCTAGCGATGGTTTGCTTAGATCTACTTCCACACAGGCCCGCAGATGAACTCTAAGGCTGGAAAATTTATCAAAATTATTTTTGCACCAGATCACTCTCCCCAAGTGAGACACAATATCCTTAAGGACGGGTCTGAAAGCAAAGTTGAAGAAAGGCAATTCGACCCACATGAGATAATGTGAGCGCGATGAACCTTCAAGATGGAAATTAAAGGTCGAGGCTTGGAAATAACAGATTTGCCCACAGATGATCCAAGTGCCGTATTGTAAAACAGCCTGGGCGTGATCTGCAGACTTAAACATGGATGACACATACCCTCTTCCTAGACCTCTTATGGCTTCAATCTCCCATCCTCGATTTTCCCAGTTGAATCGAGCCCATTTATAAAAATCAGTTTCAGAGGGGACTCCCCGTAAGAAAAACAAGATCACAGTTCTACTTTCGCATTCTGAAATAACCTCAACAATGTCATCAGGAAGTTGTATCCCGAGGGTTTTACCTGGTAGGTCGTCTGGCATTGGATTGTCTGATTCACAGTGGTCTTCCGCAACCGCGTCAGCAGAAGCACCAGGCACAGGTTTCGATTCAGCAACTTTCGACTTGTTTTCTGGGCTGGAGGTCTCGCCGTTCAAACGAGCAGCCGCTTTGAGCCTCATCAGTGTTGGAAACCTCTAATATCTGCTTCAAAAAGGAGAGGGTTGCACTGATATTTCGATATTTCTTCTTCTATTTTTTGTAAGGAGACGGCAAGCACCAGTCGAGGGCAAGGAGCCTCCGGCCAGGCGGGCCGTATAGAGAAGACACTCGCAGGCTCAGAAAAAAAGATTAATGGCGGCACAGAAGCGAATGACGAAAGGGTTATCAACAAAATAAGGAAGCGTTACGGATGCACCAGCAAACGCACAACGGCGAAGGAAGACACGATAGCATCAGAAACGCTAGAGGAGAAGAAGGGATTGCATTCGGATGGTCGCGGCGATCTCAGCAGAAACACTAATGAAGGGTTAAGCGTTTGCAGGCGGACGGTCGCGGCGTTCTTCACTCACCCAGCACCCAATTCGATGGTTCTTCCGTTTAACATTTCAATTTTTAACGGATGCAAATATATATGTTTCGGACAAATTTCAAAACTCCTTTGCAACAAGTTTTATTTATTTTTGCGAACGATCTTACGAATAAGTTAAGCGCGCTCTCTTAAATTAAGAAATTTGTTAGCTTAATCTTATAATCTCTAGAACATTATGCCAAACTCTTCATCGTAGATTTTCGCACGCCAATTTATATTTATTATAGCTTTGCCTCTGAGTATTTTAGTAATTTTTTCTCTAACCCATAAATGTCTTGAACAGGCAACAGTATCGAGTAGGCTTGCATAACATTTGAATAATCTTAGCTTAACCTCCAAAACTCTGCAAGGGCGTGGACAAATTGCAATTCTTAAATTGTGCGCTTGCACAACCCACACTTTTTATAAACCGAAATTTCATCCCTTAATTCTCGTGGAGCTCGTAAATAGGTACTTTAGAATGTTAATTTTCAACTTTTTTTCACAGTTTGGAATTTGAAAACAAGGGAGATGTCAATGGGTCCTTGGTCTATTAGTAAAGTTGAAACATTCAGAATGAGTCCACCAGGGATCAAGTCTTGCTAATAAATGTGTTTGTGAAATAATTTTATTTTTTTTGGTGGAGGATTTGATGGAATATTGATTTTGAAAGTGTATATGATTAATAGTAAATTGTTACAATGGATTATTGATCATGTATTAAAAGTTGTGTTTTTAAAATTTTATCAATCAAGATTTTTAAAATTTTATCAATCAAAGATTTAGTACTTCATTATTTGTATAATTGATATTTTTAGTTTCATTTTTAGGATAATTTTTTGTTAAATACAATTTTAATAAGTATTTATTAAATATATAATTGTAACAATATTTTTGTGAGATAAATTTATTAGAACCACTATTTTTTAAATAGAATCAATAAATTTGATTTGAAAATTACACAATTAAATCTTAATATAAATATTCTAATTAAATAATTTTTTAATTATTTATAATTAAGCTAATAAACATCTAATAATGATAATAAAACACAAACTTCATGTCATGACCATTTAAATAAAAATATATAAAATAACTCTTAAATAAATATATAATTGTGTCAATTGAGTTGTGCTTAAATGACAAAGTCATAAGATTTTCAAGAAGATCCATGTTTGGATCTTCGAAGTGACATGTTAAGTTGGAATTACATGTGATGACTCTTGGACTTCCATTATAACAACTTTATGTTTAAGTGGAGGAGATCCCCTTGTGACCTCCAAAGGTGAGGGATTAGTCTAAATAATCTATCACTAACAACAAAACCCTTTAAATTAATAAACTAAATATAAAATAATTATTTCAATAAATAAACTTAAATAAAAATAATCACTCAGTTTTTAATGTTGCACAGTCTAATATTTGAGAATTTGAGACACATTATGAATGGTAAAATGCCTTCCTATGTATCTTGTTGGGAACTTATCGGTTTGTAGCTTAGAAATGATAGGGGAGAGGGGCTAGTAGTTCTACATGGTCCAACTATTATTATATCACTTGTGCTTATAATATTCAGTCTTGCCACATATTTATATTATATATTGGAAATAAATATTTTGCATGTTAATTAAAATATAATCAAATGTTGATCAAAATGGATTCATGATTGATCAGAATAGATTCTTGCCACTTATCCTTTCATTGATTTTTTTTGTACAAACTTAAGGTAAATGTTAGGGACTAACATAACCCATCTTTTGGCATGCCTTGAAATGTTAGCTTAAAACAAAAATTATTTGAGAGGATCTTCTTTTATTATGACATTTATATCAACATGAATCATATAGTGTTATATCATTTTTGGTGAGAAACCATAATTAAGCATGATTTTTCTATCATTATATTTGTGTCTCATAATTCAAGAGGGTGTGACTTATGCAACACGCTACATGCTCTTTATCACTTTCATCATTGTGTGCCAAGAGACCTCCAATAGTAGACATGGTGGCCAATATATATGACAAGGGTTTTCTATGAATGGTAGGCATGAGAATTGATAGATTTATCAAATAGTATTTCATGTTCTCAAAATCCTTAAATTAAAAATCAACACTCCATTCAAATTTAATGAATTTCTTTAAGATTTTAATGAATGGTAAAGTGTAGTCTACTTATTGTGCAAAGAAGCACTTAATAACCTATCTTGAATATTCCATTGTAGGCTACAAAATTATGAAACATTATTTGGTAGAGGAATCTTAACAATAGTATCAATATTTTATCATCAATATTGATTCTTTATTGAGATACAATAAAATCTAGTAGACAACCACTATCAACTAAACACATTCCTTGCAATTTAATACATAATTTTACTATCAAATAAATTAACATATTTTTTAAATCTTGGATGTGATATAATATTTTCTTATATTTTACTAGATTTTCTTTGACACACTCTTCTAAAATTTCATGCATGAGATCATGTAGTATTAGCGACATAGCCCTTTGATACATAACTCTACTGCTTTTTAATCCACTGGGTATGAAATCATAACAAAAAAATTATCCATGGTGTAGTAAATAGATATTTATGTTGGTCATGGGGGTTTACATGGATTTTGTTATACCCTAAGAATCTATCTATAAAAGATAGCATTCCATGCCCAATAGTGGAATCTATAGTCATATCGACATTAGGTAATAGAAAAGCATCCTTGAGCATAAACTTATTAAGGTCTCTAAAATTTGTACAAATACATATACGACCATTAGGTTTTCTAATATCTACTTGTGATAACAACCCCAAATTGACCCGTAATACTACACAATTTTGTATTTATATATAAGGGGCATTCCAAACCATGACAACAAAATGAATAAAACTAAACAATTAAGAAATAAATAAAAATATTACTATTATTATAATAAGTAAAAAAAATGATATGAAATTCCAAGTCCCACAAAACTATGGTTTATTTAACTCAATATAGATCTAGATATGATAATATCTTAGATCAAGTTAAATTCCATTACTAAATGATAGCATACATTAATTATTCTTAAAGAGCATGTTGATTTCCCATCCTTATCTTGTCTTGGTTTGTACTAGGGTACAATCAAATCCCAAACAAGTGGATACAAACCTCTATCCACCAAATCCAAGTGGATTATGTTGAACATGGATAAAGAGTAGACAATCAAGTCATCTTACCATGCATTGGGTCAAATTCCTAATGACCATTCACCAAACATGGTACTACCATTGATAATATAAATTACTCGTTCTCGTGCATCAAGATATTTCAAAGTTGGATTATGAAGTTTCAACAAATCTCTTACTTTCCTATTCATCATTATAATTTTATTTTCCTTGTATTCCATTAGACAACTTAGTATAAAATATAGCCCGTTACCTACATGTTGTTGACCTTAAGGCCCACATGCCATTGAAAAAAATCATCCAACTATCTAGCAAAACATTGGACATCCATCATTTGTATTCCCTTCGCACTAAGGCACATATGACATTGGCATAATTGTTCAATCCTCTACAATAACATGTGGTATCCACCACCTTCATGCTACTAGGACTAAGGCCTACATACCACTGGTAGAAACCATCCCATCTTCTATTGGGTACAACTAATAACATATAGGAAAATCACACTCCTCGATTGTCCTCAAGATGGAGCATCAATAACTTTATCTTGGGTGGATCATAGGATTTAACCATCAATGAGTTCCTCAAAAGGAAAGGAATAGTCTATGTCTTAGGGGTATACACCCTTGTAAAGTCCTCATCCATTTTTCTTGTCTTGCCTTAAAATTCAACCCCTACACCCAACTTAGCATGATAGCCGAAAAGGAGATTCCTAATAAAGAATAAGTAGTTTCCAAGTCCATCCTACTCTATTAATCAACTACCCATCTTTGTATTGTTATGATGAGAAGGATTCAATAGTATATTCATTCCCAAGGTTCTTTTGGTTAATGTTCAACCAATAGGAAGTATCCAAGAATTCCTAAGAAAAAGGATAATAAGGTGGACAACTCACTACCCTCTCTTATACAATAGTTTTGATGCTACCCTCCTCATGGCCTAACAAGTATCATAGCTTTTCAAAGTTCATTATCATAACAAGTATCATAGCTTTTTGAAGTTCATTATCATATTGGTTTGACATCAATAATTCTATGAAGGTTTTGAAAGAGAGAACCTACTTGGCCCAATGATCCCTAGTTAAAAATAGAGTTATCAAATTATTTCTTTATAAAATTTGTTCGATAAACCCTCCACACTCTCAACCTCGAATTTATAATATCCACATAGTGAATACCCATATAGACAAATTCAACGTAATCAATTATCAAGTTAACTATTTCATTCAGATATTACCTTCCTTACAAAAAGTAGTACAATATTCATTTATCTTTTTTCTCCAAAAAATTATATCATTTTATTTGTTTAATTGTTCATTTCCCAAATTATTCTTCTTTCCTTGCAGAAAACAAAACAATGATATTTTAAGTCTAATTTATCCCATCCTAAATTAGCTTGGTGACTCAACCAAGACTCAATTACAATAGATATTTTAAGAATGAAATGAGGGAAAATTGTTAGCAAATACCGTATCACATTGTTACGGGGAGGCATTGTTACGAAGGCGGTTATTTTAGCTGCATTCACTCTCGGTTCACTCACGGTTGTTTTAATCTTTTACACATTCGTCCTATGTATTGTTCTTCACACTTTTGGTAATGTATTCAATTCATTCGAGCTTTCATATGGTATTAGAGCTTGTGTCGCCTCTGTTCTTTGGAGTATGAAGATGGTTTAAAACATGCACTCCAGAGAAGTCATTATTAACGTCTCTTTGTTTTATGCCTGCGAAATGATGGGAGTCCACACAGATATTGGGAGCCTGTGCAGAAGTTGAATGAACACATAGATAAGGCATGTAAAGGTTTTCTAAGGCATGTGAAAGAGAAGGAGGCGTCTGAAGTTAAAGAATAGCATCTACAAACAATTTCTGATGGCGTAGAATCTATGAAATAAGTTTTAGAGTTTACGCTAATGTTGGACATTTGCATTCCTATAAGGAAATTATGATGTTGCTTGTAGTTACAATGAAGACTGATGAATTTGAATGGAAGTTATTGATTTGGGCGACTAAGTGGCGTATGATGTGGGTCTGAGTCGCGGAGTTATCTTCTATTCTAGCTGTCTCTTCATCCTCTCGTAGGCTTCGATTTGCCTCTGTGTCTAGATATGGTCGCCGCATTTGTATGAGATTTATTGAGATCAATCTAGCATATTGGCTACAAAGTGTGGATAATGCAAAGTGTTATATTGAATGTTGGCATCCATCCATCCAAGATTGGTGATTTGAATATTTGTGTTTAATGAATCATTGTCAAAGTACAAGGTACAATCTATTTCAACTTTTTGATGTGTGATTCATTCCAAAGCTACAATTATTAAAAGGATGATACACTTTCTTTATCTCAAGAATGAATGTATTTTGATGACTTTGTATTTTGTCATATTTTCATTCAAGAGAATGCATTTATGAAATATGAAAATGGAAGTTTAATCTAATGGTTGTCTAGTGAGCACTCAAGGCTATGATCATAATTGTACCCTTCCAAGGGTCATCAGACAACTTGATGGAGCCATGTGTTTGGAGAGCTCAATATGGATTGTTGTCGAATAATTCAAGAATTTGTGATTTGGGAATTCATGGGAGGAAGAACTCTGGAGTTCAGCTAGGGGCTACACCTTTCTGAGGGTCACAAGATAGCTTGACCCATATGGGCTTTATGGTTTATTCAACATGCAAACTTATGTCTGTATCATATAGATATTCAGAAATCAGCCCATCGATCTTTTAGATCAACCCAAGCAAGGCTTGGCGATTCTCAAACTAGAATCATTCCATCATTCCTATAGAACAAGGTCGGCTACACACAAAATAACAATACATATATATATGCGAAGTTCTAAAAAAACACCTGATTAAGCCCCTTTGTCGTTATCATCCCATCTAATAATGAGCATTAGAAATAATAAAAATGAAATGCTGGGAATCATACCCCTCCCATAGGATCATTAGACGATTTTTTTAAAGAATAGTCTATACAAAATAACACTGTCATTACAATAAATTATGATAGCCTTTATAAGGCTAGCACCATCATGCAAAATAAAAATGAAGGTTGAGCTATCTAAGGCTCTCGAGCCTCAGCCTAGCTCTGCAAATAGCCACGAAGGCTCTAAACTTTATTGGCTTCCATACAAAGCAGGTTGTAGGCCATGCGACCCCCACAAGGTGGTTGACATTACTTATGCATTCGGCTCAAGGACGACTCAAATCATAGGAAACGACTCACATTTTTATTGTGCTATGAGAACATTCGATAAAATGGAAGGAATACTTCTAGCATATTTCAATAATGGCAATAAAACAAAGTCTATTGTAAAAAGGGATCGATTTACCTCCAATTTGAGCTTTGGTGAAGTTTTTCCTTAGTTTTTTCCCTTCTCTTTAGTTCTTCTTCTTTTTGCCATCGAATTTCCCCAATTTTCTTCTCTTCCCTCTACTTTTTCTCTTAGAAACCAATAAAAAATGGAAACGTCTTTTGCATGTTACTAGCGATGGCATTATAGCCTTGCCACCAACCACTACTTGGTTTGAATATCGTCATTAAACTCGTGGAAGACCACGCCCTTCGTGGGATGTTTTCATGATTTTTCATTGATTTTTAAATAGTCCAATTTTTAATATATCGGTTATCAAATTTGAATTCGATAAGAATATGAATATGTATACATATATATATATATATATATATATATATATATATATATATATATATATATGTATATGCATATATATATTTTTAATATATATACATATATCTATATGTATTTATATGATTTATTTCATATTTATCATGTTTGTTGTTCATTTTAAATATATATATGTATGCATGCATTCACATTTATTTACACACATGTATATATATATTCATGTGCAAATTATTTCATTAAGATAGCTTATAAGCTCCATATGCTATACTTTAAATTGAGTAAGGAACTTTGATTTCATATCGAGCATCCATATATAAACTAAAATAATTTATTTTCACTTAATTTTCACATAATGAAATCTCTTATCCTTTTTAATCATTTTTTACAATACTTAATTTTGTTTTCTTCAAAACATAGAGTTTGATTAGACTATTTAATCTACAAGCCATTAATTTTCAATCACTGAAACAATTCAAGTCATGAAATTACGTTCTTCTATATATGCAAAGTATAGTTCAAATGCAAGTCATCATGACATTTGTGGTGTGTGCACCCAAATTCCAATTGGCTTATCGTTCAATCTGACTAAACTATCCCACTTCAACCATGTTCTCGTCCTTCAACCTATCACTCTGCAACTACACACTTGCACTTGCAAATTTATCAGTAATGTTCAATTCTTGATAACATATAAGATAATTTCAAAAGTTCACATAGTCAACATCAGTCAACTTCTATTCCATTTTAAGAGATGTAGTACATCCCATAAAAGTTATGGAACTGGGTAAGAACCATGCCAGAGTGAGCAGTTTGAAATCCTCAGAGGGAGTTGCAGACGAGGAGTCTAAATCTGATGATGATGATTCAGATGTTGTCTTCTCCTTATTGTGATAGTTTGAGGTTGTCTACATGGCTGATGGATGCTAGGTTATTTTTTGGGGTAGCTTTTTTGGTGTGGTGGTTAACATCAAAAAGCTAGAGTGCGTGGGTGGGAAGAGGTATGGAACGAAAGGTGCATTGTTGTTGAGGATGAGAAGTGGAATAGGACATGGGGGAGGGGATGCTAATATCATTGAAGATGATGATGATGTCGATGGAGGCTCTTGGCTAGTTGTGCATCTTCCTATGTTGCTTTGTTCTATTGCCCTATTTGGGTCATTGGTGGTGCCCTCCTCCTGGGTCTACCTTCTGGTTCTCAGAGGGGTGTGTTTGTTGGCTTTTGCGAGATTTTTGGGCATTCTTTCTTTTATTCGAGCTTCTGCAGAGGTGGTGGTGATGGGTGTATGGAGAAAAGATGTGTGGATGTGTTTTAATACGATGGTAGCAACGACGCAGGCATGAGATGGAGGTTTCAAATTTGTAGACGATGCAGATGCATGCACCAACGATGAGGGGGACCTGGATGGCAGTTGGTGGGGTTTTGTGTGGCCCTTTACTGAAAATGCAAATGTGGTTTTTGTTCGTCAATCTTTGGCTTCGGTGTTGCTATTTTTTTATTTTGCGTTTCCTCATCCCTGGTTGGACTTTTCTTTTATGTTTCCTCCTTGGTTGGAGCACTTGAAAGCTATGAAGGATGGGGTTTATGCTGGTGTTTGCAATTTGGTTTCTACAAAAGATGTGGGTTGTGGTGTGGACGATGTTTTGGTTGGTGCTTGGCCCTATTCTATTACCACCCTTTTTTTGTGTGGCGGGAGTGACCTTGGTGGGGGATCTATCCTCTCTGAGGAAGATTTTGTTGTTGTTGTGGATGGTGCTTGCTGCTGGCATGCATATATGTTACCATTTATGTTAGTGGTTTTTTTGTGTTTTCCTTTACCATTTTGTTGCTCCTTGTAGGGGGTTCGGGTGTGTGTTGGTTTCCCTATGGAAGTTGTGTTGAAGATTGGGATTATTTATAATCTTACTTGGTGTAGTAGGATGGCTTGGGGGCTTCCTATGATGGCTTGTTTTTCTTCTCACTTTTTCTTAGTTGTCCTATGCTTCTATCCGCTTTATGTTTGGTGGCTCTCTTTTGGGGGTTTTGGTTCTTGGAATATTTTTGGGTCTAAGATTTGGACTTTATTTGTGGTGGTTTTTTGGCCTATGTTTCTCCTTGTTGTTGTGCTCTCTGAGGTCTTATTTTCTATGGTTGAGTGTTGGGTATGCTTTTGAACCCTAGGTGTTCCTTGAAGTTTATGTTGTTTTGTGGATTTATGGTTGCTGATGTGGAGATTTCGTTGGTTGCTTTGATCTCTCTGGAGTCTTCTTTCTTGTTGCAGGCTAAATGGTATATGCTTATGGTGCAATTGTTTATTTTTGAGGCTTGCTACTTGTGGGTGTTGGTCTCTTACCAAGTGCTGCCAAAGGGTGTTATGGTTGCTTTCTCTACTACTTTTTTGGCCTTCTTCTCAAATCTTATGTAGGTGGATTCCGCTCCTATAGAGGTGCATTTGGGAGGTGTTTGTCTCTTGCTTCCTCAATTGATGTTCCTATTGAGGTGGACACTTCTCCTATGGAGGTGGAGGTTGAGGGTACTAGAGTCTTCAAACGGTAGTGGTCTTGTTGGTCATGAAACTCTCTCCAATAGAGGGGAGCTCCCTCCTTTTGCGGTGGTTTTGAAGTTGGCCTCTTGGTGTTTGGACTATTATGGGGAGTTTGGATTTGTTGGGCTCAATGTTGTTTTTATTGAGCACATGGTTTGTTGCAGCCTAGTTGCATTGTTTCAGGTGGTCAATGTTGTCTAATTTTGGTTATATGGGTTAAAGGTCCCTTTGGTTCTTGTTGTTTGTAGCCTGTATTGTATTGCTAATCTTTGATGACTACTGTTGTTGGGTTGTTGATGATTTGTTGTCTATTTTCTATTAGTAGGTTTCTTGCTCTAAATTGGGTTGCAGTTCCTATCAAAACCATTTGTACTAGGTTTCAGGGACCCATCAAAACCTATTTTTTCCTTAATAAAAAACATCAGTCAACTTCTTTCAATCTATTTTTTAAAATTTCCATTTGATATATATTGAATTTCTTCAATAATTCAATTTACCATATTATAATAAATATGCAATAAAATTGGGTTATGACACATGTTCAATGTTGAACCTAGCAAGGGGTCTCTATTCATGGTCCTAGGTACGATGTGCCCCCTCTGTATCTTATGCAAAGCCCCCACTTCTACCCTAGAAATCTCACATATAAAAGTAGTTTGGGATCTCATTGGGGACAAAATTATAATATAGTTTCCTCAAAAAGTATTGCAGACTTCATTTGTTTTTCATGTACGATGGTAAAAAATAGTGCACCACCCATCCCAAAAATGATTTTTTATCCCTTTGTGTTGGTACAAATGGATAGGGAGTCTCCTACAACTATTTTGTAGAGGTGCATTAGTTTGTGGGTCAATGAACATTGCACATGAGCTAGATTTCAATTATTTTTTATTTTAATTGTTCAAAATATTTATCAAATAAAATTTGCTATCTTCTTTCCTCTTATTTGACCAAGAGTTGATTTTACCACACATCAAATTTATGTGTGAGAGGATAAATTCGAGTGAAGTGGAAAGGGTAGATCAATGGGATGTTATTCCACTTATATTTATCAACTTTTTAATTAATATTTATAATTATTTATTGTTATTTTCTATTTTCCCTAAGATATTTTCTTACATCTCGAGAGGATGTTAAGAAATTGTGGCAGGATTTTGTTGTGGTTTTTCTTCAGGAGGATTTTTGTGAATTGCTTAATTAGCTAATTTTCATGAATTGGTGGGGGTTTTAATTTTTTAAAATTAAACAAAATTTAATAAAAAAACTTCTCTTTTTCTATTGTATTGATTTTTTTCACTGAAAAACCAATCAAACATACCTCCTCTACCTCTTGGACATCATGGTGGAATTTTAAGGGCAATTTGGCAAGCTTCATAATGCATGCACACTTCTAATTTCTCACTATCTACTATTTTGAAGGTGAGAGGTCGACTTCAAAATGAGATCAACCTCTTTGTTGGTTTTTTTATGTTTTATAAAAGCATCATGAGCACATTATAACAAACTCACATTATGCCTTATATGTGACCAGAGAGTTGCATGGCCTCTTTTTGGTCCCCCATCTTTTTTCACTTTCCTTGAGATTCCATCTCCTCCTATTCCTACTTTATATTTTAGGTTTTCCATGGATTCCAATACTTTAGTTTTGTAAGATTATCATAATATTTCATATTTATAGATTTATGTGATAAGTACTTGATAGATATTTCATATTTGTTTTGTGATTCTCATTATGAAAATTTAGAGGAAACACTTGAGGATATCCACATAATCTTTGATGAAAATTACAACACAACTATTATCACACCATCATTATCTTTTGAGATTATTTTTCATGATTTTATACTTAGTTGTTATTTATCATTTTGTTTGATTGGACTTGTACCTAATTTTGTTGTGGCATACTCTAGCATGGAGACACTTGATAAATTTTTAGATACACACATCATGAACCTTCTTCCCCCATCACTCTTATTGAAGATGGGACTTTTTTCTACATAAACCAGTTTATAGGGGAGGAATGTTTTTCACAATCATTGGATTGTCTTTTATCTTTCAAAGCATTCACCATTGGCATAGGATGTACTTAAATACATGAGGGTTCTATAGTATCAATTTTTATATCTTGTGGGGAGCTATTATTTATATATTTGTGATAGATCTCATCCTTTGGGACTATTTTTTAGTTCTACATCCATCACTTTTATATTTTTGTTGTATAGTTTCTCTCTTTTGAAGAGGAGTTTTGTTCCATTGGTTTTTCTCCTTTTCTCTATTGTGAGATATATTTTATACATGGGTACCTATAGCTAGGAATCATCATCTATGCATATTTATATTTATGCATTTATTTATTCCTCTCTAGGTTTCACTTAAAGGGGTTGTTAGTGTGAACAAAGTATATTACCTAATAGGTTCACTATATAGGTACTATTCACACATGTTCACATGTTAAGTTTACTTATGACTTTAGAAATATTTATAGAAGTTTATAGTACACATGTGATCTTATCATTTAGTTCTCATAACATATGATTAAGACACTTGTCACAACATTGTCGTGTACTATCTCCCAAACTTTTCTATATGAACAAGGCCTCATATGTACATTATGTGGTATCTTTCATCCATTTGATTATAATTTATTTTTCACTAAATATTTCTCTTTCTACTACCTTTTGAAAGGTAATCTTTGGTTTTACAAGTGATCTCAGGAGCTTGAGTCCATTGGTGAATCTTATAATTATTATACATTTTAGAAAATATAAATATATTCTACATAGAAAATCTCACAAATCATTAGTTTACGTTATTCTCATAGTCTTACTAGTGTACTTGCTATAATTTAGAGAAAATATATTTTTTAAATGTTAATTTATCTAGCCTACTAATTCCAAAAAAAAACTCTATATTGTGCTTTACCCATGTACTTTCAAAGAAATGAGTACTCCCAACATGCATGTAAAGTAAATATTCAAATATAAAATGATATCAAGTATTTAAAATGAGAAGTTATTTTCTATTAAAAAATGCAATAGAATTTAGAGAGAAAATATTATAAATCATTAGTTTGTACTATCTTATTATTCTTAAAAAAATGCTTTCTATAATTAAGGGATTTTTTTTTAATTTTTGATTTATGTGGACCTCTTAGATGAAAAAGTTAAAAACTATATTATGTTTTTACCTATGAACATCTCTTTTAAATTAAATGAGTACTCCTAGACATGCATGCAAAATAAAAATTTGTTATCAAAGGATATTGAGCTCCATGTAAAGTAATGGACCCCACTAGATCTAATCATGTGTATTTATCCTTTTCCATGCATGCTCCATGGGAACCTTCAAAATAGAGGGAGATATACAAGTTTTAGCTTTTATCATGCAAGTAAACATAAAATATATATCCAAACTAAATTTACTATCAATAGTTATGAGAGAGGTGAGACAGTAGGCTTTGAATTTCTTTGTATATGGAAAGTGGTACAACATATTATGTCCTACCATACTATCCATTTAGACACAATGAAAAGTCTATGTATATGTACTTATGATATACAAGGAGTGTTATTTATAAAATATACATATTCAATTGGTCTCATCTATCATATAGAAGGAATTGGATGAGAGGGAAAGCTAGTACAATAAATATAAATGTAAGTTAAGTATATAAATATTGAAATCATGTAAAGTAAATCAAATTGATGAATGCATTATAGATAAATTAGGTAAGACATATAAAATTTTAGGCACATGTAAGAATATATGAAATACATACACCACCAATGTTGTGCTTTAAGAGAAAAAATACATAATTATCCTAGAAATACATAAGGTCCCTAGTGGGGAGATGGATGATCTAGGTGAATGTGATATTAAACATTTCAATAAAATTAATAATGTGAGGAAGGTCATGTTGTCAGTAATATGAATGCAATATTCAATATGATCATATGGTAAAATATGGAAGGCATCATACCCCTTACATAATATGATCATGAGATAAGGTATGATGAATTGTATGGATAGAAAGAAGATTATATGTTTAGTATGTTACTTCCCTAATAAAAAGGTAAATATAACTCATAGATGGAATCATGTGATAATTAGAAATAGGTAGCTAAATTAGTGGATAAGTTCATAAGAAAGTAGAGGTAAGATGTGACTATACAAGAACATGCTAACAATAGTATCAACATTTTATCATCAAACTTCATTCCTTGTTGATATACAATGAAATCCTATAAGAAACCATTATTAAATTTGAAGATGTATTCTTTAGGAATTAATCTAACCTTGTACTATCAAAGACATCAAAAACTATTTCTTAAATCTTATATACATGATATATTATTTTATGAGATTTTCCTAAAATATGTTACACATAATCATCTAGATTTGCTACATGAGATCATGGAACACTAGGATCATGGCCCTTCGGTATATAGCTCCTCTATTTTTTAATCCAAGGGGAATTTCATCAAACCAAAATGCTTCCCCATGGTGTAGTAAATGTATTTTTTTGCTAGTCTTGAAGGTTTACCAAGATTTCATAGCTTAAGAATCCATCAATAAAAGATACCATTTCTTGATCATTAGTGGAATCTATGATAATATCAAGGTTAGTTAATTAAAATTCATCCTTCTAAAATATGTTGTTAAGGTCTCTAAGTTTTTTACAAGTGTGCTCATGAATATCAAGTTTTTAACATGCAAAATAATAGATTTTTAGAGTGAGGAAATGATTGGTCAAATAAAATATTATTTTAGCATCTTCCTGAATGTTTCTTTGACCATTAAAGAAAATTTTGGTTGTATCTTAAGTCAATAAACTTTCCTAGGTTTTAATTCAACAAGAAAATATATTAAAAAATCTAACTTAACAATGTTTATGACTTCAATTACGAGTAAATCACAACCTTAAATTGGGGCTGTGACACTAGTTGTGGCTAATTGTATCCTATAAAACTTATTGGAACCAATAAATGGAAAACAAATCTACCAACTGCAATTACATATCTTACAAGAAAATCCAACAATTCATTTAATTAAGTATACAATTAAGAATTATTCATGGCTTCCCAATAAGTGGTGCATAAATATGTATACCTACTATATTATTCTCTCATAGCTTAGATGGGAAAACACTCAAATGAGTTTTACACCAACCTAAAGGGTCCATCATGTGCTTTGGATACCTAGTAGAAAAAAATGTCACACTTTCCCTATAACATGCAACATGAACTAACCATGATGGACCTTTGTAACACCAAACAAAAATAAGTGAAAATACTATCATTCATTCAACAATTTGGAGCACTTTTCTTAGTAGATTTTTATGGTCAGTAAAAAAATTATACACATTTTTGTCATAAATCTCAATATGAAATTGGAATTTCATCTACAATACACTTTGAAACCCATTGATCTATGTCACCAATCTTGAATTCATTTAATAATTTCTTTCACTTTGTCTTTTACCTTTAATTAATCTCCTTATATTTTTTGCTTTATTACTTTTCCCCTTTTTAACATTCTCAAAGATCCACTTTTGTTTTACCATTTTTTCTTTAATCAAACCACTTTCCTACTTTTTCCCACTTTGTAATTTTTCGAGAAAAATCCTCCAAATATTATAGATGTTTAGAACAATGTGTAAAGGGAAAATAAAAAATTCCTCAACTATCAACAACATGGGAATTATTCATTTTTATGTAAAAGGGTTAAAATCTTATGATTTTTTTACAAATAATTTATTTTGTAAATGACAAGGCCTCTTGCCATGGGATTGCACTTATTGGTGGAATTTTAGTAATAGAAAACATAAATTATTATTTAACCATATTTAAATTTTCATAAATTTAAAATAGAAACATTTGTAATGGATTTTTTTAAAGGACCATTCTTCTTCAAATGATGGTATTTACAATAAAAGAATTAAGTTGTCACAAAAGATTCAATGAAAATGGTGATTTATAGATCTCAAATTTGATGGTCGTAAGATGATATCTAGTAATGTTGATTATAATATATAATTAATGTTTTTTAGAATTGTATCATATAAAAAAATAAATTTTGAAAAAATTATATATAAATATTATGAAGAAATTTTCAATAGATAACCGTCACAAAGTATTGACTTGATAAACATCATTTTGTCAAATTGAGGCCATGTGGTGAACACAAGAGAGTTGGTAATTTGATATTTTATTCAAGAATAAATATAAACATTTCTAGGAATGTCAGATGGTATCACCCTTTAATCATAGCACATGTATGATCTATTTAATGGTACAAATGAAGATTGTGGAAACTATCTATCAAATCCAAAAATTATATTCAAACAATAAAATAGATTGTAGAAACTTGATATCCTTAATACTCCATCACTTTCCCTTTAATCCAAAATATACCTTTGATCTTTTTGAACAAAGCAAATATATAATTGGAGCTACCCAAAATCTAAAATAAACATATCACCTCTTAGGTGGACATTTACTCATGGCAATTCTTTTGATGATAAGTTCAACACGGAAGGACACTTCATAACCAATTTTGAAGGACGACGATATGCCGAATGTATTGTAGATAGCCTTTTATTTGCTTATTTTTTATAATTGTATCCTCTTTTTAGTATTTTTTTTGGTGAATTTAAGATGATGCAAATTATAAGGTACTTTAAACAACCTCTTGTCATATTAAACCAAAACCTAATTTCTTTTAATGATTTGATATAATATTTGAATTTAGTTTTAAATACTTGAATAGTGGTTTATACAATTTATTTAAATTCTTAATAATATTTAACTTTATATTTTAATACTTACTAAAATATTACATTCTTATTTAAATAAATTTGTTTAAAATTGTTTAAATTATTTTTATATTTAAATGATTCTTAAAAATAAGTTTTAAAATATTTAAATAAATTGTCTGACTATTCGCTTAAATTGCATTTGACGCATTCAAAAATTTGTACACGAACTTTTATGTTTCACCTGTTGTTGTACGAGATCATCAGTTATGTGGATGGGCACAATGCGGCATGCCCATAAACAGATCTCAACTGGGTATGCCAGTCCCTAGGATTATTCTCTAACAACTTTCTCAGAACTTCCAATAAATTTTTATTTGTGGACTCAGCCACTCCATTTCCCTGAGGATAGTAATTGGAAGAATACTTCAAAATAATTTTATGTTCATAGGCCCATGAAATAAACTCAACAGAAGAAAAAGCAGGGCCATTATCACATACTAGAGCAAATGGAACTCCAAACCTGGTTGTGATATTCTCAGTCAGAAACTTGATGACCACCTCTGTGGTACTATTCTTGCAAGGTTGTGCCTCAATCCAACGTGTGCAGTAGTCCATTGCAGTCAAAATGAATTTATGACCTACAAAGAATTTGGATTAATTACACCTACAAAATCAAGTGCCCATTGGGCAAATGGCCTTACCTCATATACCGGTTGCAAGGGCATTGCAGGATTTCTTTCTCTAGATGCAAAAGTTTGGCATACATGACAAGTCTTACAGTGTTGATGTGCATCTCTAAACACATAAGGCCAACAATATCCTGATCTTAAAATCTGATGAGCCAAAGAATCTGTCGATCCATGCCGCGTTCCATGCCTTCCATGAAACTCAGAAATAACTTGCTTTGCTTCTTGCTGATCCAAATAGTGTAGGTAAATTCCTTGAAAATTCTTTCTGTAAATGGATCCCCCTTTGAGCATGTAATGGGCACTCTTCATCCTCAATGCTCTCCTCTGAGTAGCATTCATTCCTTTTGGACATTTTTTATTGAGGAGGAAGAAGACTAAATCTATATACCAGGGATCCTTTGTGAATGATTGGATAGTGTAGTGTTGGCAAGTAATATTTCTATCTACTTCAGCCATTGCTTTTGACAATCCTTGTCCCTGAACAAGCTTCATTGGGTGAATTTCTAAGTCAAACTCCTGTAAGATTGCCATCCATTTCCCTCTTCGTTCCCCTAATTCACTGTGCATGAGGAGAGACTTCACAGCTGGATCTGGAACTATGGCCATAACTTGACTTCGAATTATGTAATGCCTGAACTTCTTCACTGGTCATACTAATGCAAAGGCTTTTTTTTCTAGTGGTGAATACCTTACTTCTGCATTCTTAAATGGAGAGATCATAAAATCAATTGGTCTCTCCTCACTCTCTTCTCTTCTCTATGTTAAAACTACTGCACATAAATGTTCAGAAGCAAAAGAATAAATGTAAAAGGGTTTTAGATAATCTGGGCTTGTCAAAACAAGTTCCTCAGATATAGATTGTTTAATCTGCATGAAAGCCGACTTAGCCTCTTCACTCCATTCAATCTTTGCATCCTTCTTCATCATTTCATTGAGGGGTTTGACAATCTCTGCAAACCCTGTTATAAATTTCCTAAAAAAATTGATCCTTCCAAAGAAGGACCTCATTTCCTTCTTGCTTCCTAGCTTTGTCAATTTCAAGATGGCCTCCACTTGGTCAGGATCTATGGAAATCCCCTCCTCTGAAATAATGTGACCTAAGAGCTTTCCTTCAGAAACTCCAAATACACATTTCTTTCGGTTAAGAGAGACACCATAACTTATACATTTCTTTAGAAATTTTTGAAGGTCTGCAGCATGATCTTCTCTATTTCTGGAGAAGATGGTTAAATCATCTACATAAATGATAATATATTTTCCTATTAGATCTTTGAAAGCTACATCCGTCGCCCTTTGAAAAGTAGCTCCAACATTGATGAGACCAAATGGCATCCTTTTGTAAGCAAATGTTCCCCATTTAGTGGTGAAAGCAGTTTTCATCCTATCCTCATGACTAACAAGTACTTGATTATATCCAAAATAACCATCCAAGAATGACATCATCTGGGATCCATTTACCTTTTTTAATACTTCATCAAGAGAAGGTAATGGATAATTATCCTTCTCAGAGGCCTTGTTTAGATTCCTAAAATCCACACATAACTTGATCTCACCATTCTTCTTGCGAACAAGAACTAAATTAGCCACACAGGTAGAATGTCTAACCGGAAAGATTATTCCAGCAGACAAAAGTTTCTGCACCTCCTTCTGAATTAAGGGCTCAATTAAAGCATTAATCGAGTGTTGCTTTTGGCGAAAAGGCTTGGCATCTGGCTTGAGAGGGATGGTATGAGTAATGACTGATGTGTCAAAGGTTTTTAAATCATCATAACTCCAAGCTATAGCTTCAATGTTCTGCTCCAAGACCTTGATTATCTTGTCCTTAATTTCTTGAGGATAAGTTTTCCCTATAAGAACATTCCTTTCCGGACCTGAGTGAGTCAAATTAACAGATTCATACTTACCTCCGTCACTCTCAGTAGGCATCCTTTGACGAGCCCTTGGATCTGAATCAAATATCCTCTCTAAAGCAACCATTCCCTTCAGAATTCTATTACTCTTTAAATCCAATATCCCTTCTGGACTCTCTTTCTCAGGGTCCCAATCTCCCTGATCTCATTTAGATTCATCAATTATTTGTCCTTGAAATACATCATAACTCTCCAAAAAGGCCAAAATGTGTTGATCATCATCAAATTCCTAAAAGTGTCTAACATTATTAGGAACACCTAGTACTAATTCCAACTAAACTAAAAACCTCTTCAGATCAAAATCTTGCATAGGTTCTAATGTACTAGCAGCCACAACCAGAGCATTTGCAATTTTGTTAGCCTCCCTAGGGATCAAACTAATCCCAAAAGCATCAAAATCTTTGATTAAATTCCAAACCCGATTTCTGTATGCAGCCAATCTTTTGTTGTGGCATGTATATTGGCTACGTACCTGCTTTACAATCACCTCAAAATCTCCCATAACTGTGAGAGTAGTAACCTTCTTCTTATGAGAAAACATAAGACCTCGTGCAAGTGCTTCATATTCAGCCACATTATTCATGCAACCAAACTGCAATCTATAAGAAGCAAAGTAAGTCTTCCCTTTCAGGTTAGTTAGCTCAATCCCAGCTCCACTTCCTGCTTTAGATTTGGAACCATCAAAATTAAGAGTCCATAATTGACCCCTGGCTGGGAGTTCCTTCTTCTTAGGAATAACAAGAGATGACTTACTTGAGATGTGTGGTGGCTCAGACTTTTTTTGTTTATCAAAATTTGACTCAGGACAAAGTTCAGTTGAAGGTTTTTACATATTTTCAGCCTATCTAGGAATTACTTCCTGAACACCCTCTTGGGTTAAATTACAATCCAACTTGCTTCTTATCAATGCCTTGGGTATTGGCAAAGTATGTGGAGTAGGGGTATCAAATAGAAACTAAGACACCTCAACTTATTTTTGAACTTCAAAACAAACAACCTGAGTTTGTTCTTCTAGTGAAGAAGCTTCCTGCTGAGAAACACTAGCCTGTGTAAGAATAGTTGCATCCTTAACTTGGAAGGAAAACTCATTGATGGGGGTTTGGGATTGTTCCTCTTGACATATTTGTTGATGTTGATCTACATGACTTAGATTATCTAAACATGATTGACATGTTAATTTTGAATGGTTATGGTAATGTATCCTACACCAATTAGGAAGCAACAAACTACTCAAATCAGTTTCTGCTCCTAAAACCAGCTTATCTTGTTTTAATTTTCTTATCAAAACCTACTCGTTGATGCAGATCATTGGGTCATTGTGTTTTAAGGATAATGTATCATTAGGACTAACTATGGATAAAGTAAGAACTTCCTCTTGTTTGTAAACACCTATCTCAGTCTCAAAGTATGCTACTTCATTTGAAGCATCATATTTTGTGATCATGTGCTTGAGCCTAGGTTCACTTTCAATTCTTATTTGTGTTGCAAATCCTTTCCATGGTAACCACATGTGAGAGAAATCTAAGGATAGATATCCCCCTATGCTTTTCATCAGTTCTCGAATTAGGAGCATACCATATGTTTCTGGGATATCAACTACTTGGATATCTATATAGGTCTAGATCCTTGGGTCTAATCCAACCTGCACATGCATGTTCTTTAATTCACCTACAACATTGACTTCAGTTTTATCCAACTGAATCACCTTTTTATTGGTTGGGATGGGACTCAATCCTAACTTCTTATAAATCGAAAAAGGCATGAAATTTCCCGATGCTCCACTATCCAATAAAAAATTGTGCAGATTCTTTCCAAAGATTCTTAAACTTAACAAAAAAGGTGGGGTACTGGTCTTACCTTTACAAATGGCTAAATTTGTCTCCTTTGTTCGAGTCACTTTACCTTTTCCTTTTAGGCGATCTGCCTCCTCCAAAGCTTTTAATACCACCTCCCATTGAGCTGGGCACCACTTCATGATGTCAAAGAAAGACAGTGATGTCTTCTGCCTCTGTAATTCTGGAATGAAATCAAACTCTGAATCATTCCTAACTTGATATTTAGGAAAAGGAGGTGGATTGTCTCTATTCTGAGAATCAAAAGGTCCCTTTGGTGGTGGTGGATTATTATCCGCATTCTGGTTAGGTGGAACCATGTTATTAGGGGGTGGAAATGTAGTGAATGGGCCCTTATTCTGATTTCTCAGAAAGTGACCTCCTTTGGACTGAAAAGTTTGAGCATCATATACATCTTCCTCTGGCTCATTATCTCCTTGCATAGGGAGCTGATATTTTTCTTCAATGGTTTCATAAGTCATGGCAGTGTTGACTGGCCCATTATCCTGATTGGAATTTCCTACTAGAGGATTATAAGTAATGTGTCATTCAAGAGTCAAAGTAAACAAACATTCTTGCTTCCTGTCTTCCTGGCTTTGTCAATTTCAATATGGCCTCCATATAATCCGATTATGCAGATTAAGAATTTAATTCAAGTTGGATGTTAAGCTAGTCAAGTCTTGAATCTCGATGATAATTTAAAAATGGTAATCCTACTATGAATGATCCCCACATTGAATATTGGTCAGGGTTTGCCTTTTATAATGAGTTGCAAATGTATTTAATTTAATGAATTAGTTAGGCGAGAAATGTTTAAGTAGAATGGTGAGAGCCTTTTGATTTTGAGGAAATAATACGTCATGTACTGATTAAAAATAACAATAATTTATACTATTTCTATTGATTATTATGTGGAAAGGTGTTTATTTGAGTGCTCAACAAATTTTGTCTGTCAATGGTTGAAAAGTCCCCACAGCCCTTGCAAGATGGTTAAATGAATCTTAGTCGTTAATCATTTTTTACCATTTTTAAATAAAAATAAAAATTATGACCAAGATCTTAATAACGAGCACATTTAGGTTTCAACATTATGACATCCTTTATTCTACGTAGTTAATTATATACTAACGTTATACTAGAAATCTCACCTTGGTGTGTAATGGATACATCAAAGATTGTGGAAGGTCAATTTGAGAAAAAAATTGTCTATCCTTTTGCATATCACAGTCTCATCCACAGTTTGAGAAATAACATTTTTTTTCAGAAGTATGAGAATATTGTTGCATTTTTCACTTCTTAGACTCTTTGTCAAAGAATATTTATTACACTTAAGAATTACATGTATCCATATGAGCTGATGCGTAGCCTGATAAATGTCCATACTCTGTTCCAAAGCTCCTATTTTTTCACATACATATAAAATGGTGGCAAAATTTATGAAATTTGTCGTACACTTTCCAATTGAATCTAATATACTATCTATCACAAAATAAATGCAAACCCATATTTTGATGACTTCTCTAGTGTAGCCTTTGGGGTTTTAGCTTCCATTTTAATAGAGCCTCGATCCTCACCCTGGTCCTCTCCCTCTTCGTGCAATGAATTTTTTTCAAAATTGGTATTGACCTAGAATTTTTTGGCCTCTTCAATGAAATCCTTTAGAGACTTAGCAAATAGCTTGCCTTATCCACTGTGAGAAAGCAATACATAAAACTGGTTCTGCTGCTCCATTTGTTCCATCCAGATAAGAATAAGTTCTCGTTGAAACCTTATTTCTAGGTTGTAGCTCATCAAATTGGAGGAGTCAAAGGTCAATACCAACGAGGAAGAGTTTGGAGGAGTGAAAACCAATAGCGGCAGGGAAAGCAGTAAAAAGCCACAAAAAATAGCTAAAAATTTGGGAAAAAACTATGAACAACTGAGATTCCATTAACCACCATGTTGGGCTTCTCAGGTGATTTCATTCGTTGATGGACAAAATGAGTTCGTAGAACTCAAATCGGACACGCCTCGACGTAATTAATTAATAATATATATGAAAAACGTTGAAACTTACCATTGCGGAGGTGTTTATTGACTTGAGGAAAAATGCTTTCATCTTCATTAATATTAATTTCAAAAGTAATATATGATTTATTGTTTCTTTTCAAAATAAAGATAATTTTGTAAACTACAAATATTAATTCTTAAACAATATTAAAGAAAAATAAAACAACTCTTATATCTTAAGTAAACAAAAAAGTTATGAAGGTGAATAAATTAGTCTTTATCCCATTCTTATTTAAACATAAAGTTAGCCTTCACCAAAATTTCAAATCAATTTTGTTGAGTTTTTATTGACATAGACTCACATACTCGTTGATTTCATTGTTTAACACTTGTAATTAACATAAGTAATAAATAATCTATCTTTTATATATAAAAAAATTATAAATATATAATTATATTATTTATTATTATATTCTTTAATAAAACTATATATATAAATTAATAATTATTATATTCTTATTTAATACAAAATATAATTATATTTATAAATATATATAATAGTATATATAGGTTTTATTATTTTATTATATATTATATTTTAAAATACAAAAATAAGTATGAAATTATTATAATTCATAATTAAAATATTTATGTAGAGATCAAATTAAATTAATTTATAAAATAGCAAAACTATTATATATATATAAATGACATTTTATAATTACTAATTACTAATTATTATATTCTTTTTTAATACAAAATATAATTATATTTATAAATATATATAATAGTATATATAGATTATATTATTATGTATTATATTGTAGAATACAAAATATTAAATATAAGTATGAAATTATTATAATTAATAATTAATATATTTCTATATAGATCAAATTAAATTAATTTATGAAAAAAATTATAGTTTAATTGGTCTTTGGATAGGTTAGGAAAAATAGAACTATATATGTGTTAATATAAAATAAAGTGAATAATAATAATAATAATATCATTTTTAAAATGATCTACCAATTGACCTCATGTACTACACAAATGTATGCAAAAAATAAACCAAATTTTTTCCTGATTGACCTTTCACACCTCTTTGACATAACCATTGCACACCAAGATGCAATTGCTAGTTTATTTGAGATTAAAATTAATAAGCCTACTTGAACACTCCCTCTTATTAGCTCTACTAGACTTGATAGATTCTATGTAGGATCTTTTTGTTGTTCACTATCCCTTTGGTCTTTATGTTAGAGTTGATTATTCTTCTGCTCTTTTAGATCATATCCTTATCATTTGTTTATTTTAAGGGTTGAAAATAGTAGAGAGGATTTTTTCTTATCCCACAAGATTAATATTTCACATTTAAAAAACCCCTATTGTACTTATTTCCACTGGGGCATCTGAAAAAATAAAATAAAAATTAATTTCAATGTCGGTGGCATCATTGTTTGAACAAATGCAACAAGTACATTGCTTCAAAGAGGGGAAAAATGTACACATGAAAAATTAACATCATTGATTAAAATCATATTTGATCATTTTCTCCTTAATTAATTAAATCAAATTATTTAATTAATCTCCTAAGGTTCCTCCATGTAATTAAATAAACCCAAATGTTTAATTAAAACTCTAAATATTCATTTTCTTCTCATTTGATTTAAAACAAATCCAAAAATATAAATAAAATGTCACATCATCTAATCATCAGCTCAATTAGCCAAATCCATGATTAAAAATAAGCCTAACCCATGTCCCATCCTCTAGCTTTTCCTACTTGCAGAATAAATCATTTATTTTGATTTATTAAAAGCTCTATTTTCCTCACAAAGCATATTCCCACGGAATATGCCCTCATTAACTCCCTTTGTTTGAATTTTTTGTTCAAACAAATTTCCCCCCCAAATCTCTCAACCATATGCATTCAATAACATTTTTCAAATTTGAAACTCACCTAATGGCATTTATCTTGCACAAAGACCAACATGTGCTCAAGCTTTCTCCTCTCACATTTTGACAAGTGGCATGAATCTATTGGTTGAGGATTAGTCCCACATTCCTCAACCTTGACTCTTCTCTCTTCAATCTCACCTATAAATCCAAGGGGTTTTCTCCTTCAATGGCATCTACCATTTGACCATTCTCACTATAGGCAACTTGAGTTCATCTTGCATCTCTTTGTCTATCATCATCTCAAGGCTTGTCAAGGATTTGGAAAAGGGTCCTTCACATACCCAAGGTGCACCAATCCAATATGGAATAGGTATGATTCATGTGTTTCTAATGCTTTCATTTAGTTGTTTTGGTTGTCATTTTGTTAAGCATTATTAACCATGTTTATATATTTCATAAGAATGCTACTATATTTTCTTATTTCAAACTCACATCATGCTAATGCGTGATAATAGTTTAAGTTTACAAATTTGTGGTGTTACATATGACACTAGAAGGAGGGTGAATTTTTTTTTCATGACTTTACGGTTAAGATTTTCCTGCCATTGAAAATTCTATTATTATTATGTTCTTCGTAATATTATTTTAATGAGTTATCCAACATATCTTGTCTCATTTTTCTATTAAAAAATGTTGTCATCTAGTATCTTTGTTATTGATATCAATCTACCATAAGAAAACACCCTATCAAACATGTAGTTTTGAATGTTAGAAAATGGAGCATTAGTGCAGATTCATATTGATTCAAGCACTAAAATCAATTTTCTTTTATTAGAATTGTTTGCAGATTTACATTTCTCTGATTTTGTTATTTCTCCCTATGTCACTGTCTAAGATTTGAAATTAGGAAAGAGTTTATGCGGGATGAGTTTATTAGTTCAGGGTATGTGTTACTTGTTACAAAAAAATAAAAATCCCCCATTTGTTTCTTATTTCGATTCTTACAACGCTCTATTAAAATACATACTCAAGATTATTACATACTAGATGAACTATTGATTGCTAGAGAAAATTTCAAAGTATTTTTAGGTTGAATCCTGATTTATCTAGTAAGAGTTCAAAACTCTTAGTCCCTCCAGCTTCCGACTAGCTCACTCTTCTGCCATAGATCTCAAGTCGCGGTGGAAGTTGAGCTCTGTGATACCTTGATTAGTTGGTTTACCATACACCATACATTTAGGAATAAGGATTTTATGGCCGCCACGTCCAACTCTCACACAGTAAATGACATAACCCTACTTGGCCTTGTATCCAAGAGGTTGGGCCTTATCGGGCCTTGTGGGCCTATTCGCCTTGACTATGCTAGGAAGCTACCGATATTCCCAACACCTCACTCTCTGCAAGAACCTCATCACATCTGATTGCTTGGAGTATAGTTGAAAATTTCCTCACGTTTGGCTTTACATCTAACAATTTCATTTTCTTATTTATCTCTAAGGCATTTTCAACAAGCCCATATTGAACATCTTCTACAATGATTGTGTCATCCATCATACCACATTTCTATAAGGAATCCTTTCAAAAAGCTTTAGAACCCTATGAATAAAACCATCACGTGCATATCTTGCAAATCAAAAACAGTTTGTGTGCCTTGCTTATGTATTAGGTAGGAACACAATCATTTCCTTATGCATAAAAAATAAAATAAAAAATAGTTTGCGTGAGTTACATTTGCATTAGATGATAACACCATCGTATGCATTATATACCTTACTGAAAATCATTTTTGTTTGCAGAAAATCGTGGTTTTTAAGAAATTAGGAAAAGTGGATGGTATATATATAATCAATGATGCCCTTGACAGACACGACCATTCTTTCCTTCAAGCACGGTTTTTTTCTTTTTTCAGCAAAGGAAGCATTTATAAATTCATCACAGGCCACACAATGTGTCTTTGATATCAATTAAATGTAGTAGAAATTAATTAAATGCTATCTCCTCCTATCAAGTCTTTTTTTATTTTTTATTGATTGAATGCATATGGGGGAATACATGGGAATATGCGCACCTCAAAGCCTATGTGTTAACTTTTGTATTTTGAAATATCTGATATTCATTTTTGGGTTGTTGCTATTTGATTCAATCAACGCACCTTATTCTAAGATCCACATCTTGAAACACATTTCCATGCCCTGCAATCATCACATTATAAAAAAAGGTCATGGAATTTGATTTTACACTTGCCAACTACTTTGCCTTTTGTCAAAACATTTCACTTGCCTTGTCTCTACTGCCGCATTTCATTTTCATACATCTCTTTTGAGGCTTTCTGTGAAAAAACTCACGTGCCTAGTCTACACGCCCACATTTTGCAAACATGTCTACCAGGGGAGATGTGACAGCAACATCTGAGAGGCCCTACGATCTTTTCTATCCATAAGATAACATTTCTTTGGGGCGTCATGTCAAGCAACTGACAGTCTGTTGACAATGCCTTTTTACCACGAAGTCTTTGGATTTCATTGAGTAGATTTTTTCTTGTCTACCCCGAGTTGTTTGATGACCATATAATCTGCCTGTTCCTCCGTTCTTCGATGAATTTCTTTAATTAGATTTTTGTTCTCCAATTTAAGCTTGTCACTTTCTGCTTAAAGCAAAGTCGATTCCTACTGCATCTGCCCATTAGCTACAACTATTCATGGTACGTAGAGTATTCTTATCTCACACTTCTTATCTAGAAATCACTCTCTTTTTGTGAGTAATGATAAGTCAATAGGCTGGGTGCCGCTACTTTCCAAACTTCCACTATCCATTTAAAATTTAAAATTGGGAGAACATTTAATGGCTTTGACTATCACTTTCATGGTATATCTAACTAAATCTTGACTGGATGAGGTGAGATCCGAAATTCTGATCTAGATATTTTGTAGTTGTAGGATAGTACAATTAGTCAGAGCCATATATGGATTCGAAGTGATGAAATTTAATACTCATGGAGGATATCTGGAGGCTATTGTATGTCGGTAGCGTTCAAGTCTCTTTAACAACCGTGGATTACAACAATTTATGCCAATGCAAAACACTACTGACAATCAATAAGAAAGCATTGAAAGATGTACTAGGCACGATTTTAACTCAAATCACTTCTCACGTATCACAAGTTACTTCATGCTTTTGCAATAAACTACCAAGATGGAATATATTTTGACAGATTTCCTTCCGTATGAAGACCTCTTATAAGGGGTAATCAATAAAATATTGAATCCAAGGATATTGAACAAAAGGGGAGTAAATTAGGCTGGCATTTATTGATTATTGTTAGGCCTTATTTAATGTCCTTTACTTTTATCAAGGTTTAAAAACGTTTTTAAATTTATTTGCATTGGAAAACAAAAATTCACATACAACTTCAAAATTCCAAACCCTTTGGAGGAAACAATATCTTTGACAAATCTAAGTTCTCTTGTTTTCTCTAGGGATTTCTATCTTTAGAGGTTTCTAAATACTTGGGTTTAATCATCATTTATTTTCACTAATGTCAACTTAGGGAACTATGCTCTTGAAACCTTAATTTTCACATAATGGACCTTATGGAATGAAAAGGAATTTAGACATAGACATTTAGTTTGAAGCTTTAATCAAAGAACTGTTTGTGGTAAAAAGAACTTATTAAGAAAAATAAAAGATAATTGACTCCACACATGTGTCTTTACAAATGATTTCCTGCAAGATAAAAATTCAAAAACCCAAGTTCAAAAGTCTTAGTCCAAAAGCTCGTGAGGAGCATCTTGAAAGACTTCTCAAAGTTAGAGAAATATTGGTACACAACTTTTACAAGAAAGCTTCAAGAAACAACCCTAACTTGTATGAGTTCTATTATCAAAAAAATCCTGAGCTTTTTGAAAGGTTTTCTTTTCTCACATAGGAAGTCAAGCGTGTTCTTCAAAAATGAGGTCTTGTAAGGAGTGTTATCTAGGTCAACTCTAGGATCAAAATCAATCACTCTCATTCACATCTCAACCATCAAAATTAGTCAAAAATCACCTCACCAATAACTCTTGGAAACTTTGTAAACAATATTTATGCTAAACTTCTAAGAAAAATCAAATCACTTTGTTTGAATTAACACACTTAGTCAAACTATCATCTTGTACACGATTTTACTGTAGGATAACACAAATTCTTAGGGTTTACAAGCTCATTATCACTTCATTTGGCTTAACATACTTAGCCAAATTATCAAATCCATAATCACCTCATTTGACTTAACACACCTAGTCAAACCATCCTCTTATGTACGAGTTTACTCTAGGACAACACAACTTCATAGAGTTTACAAGTGCATTATCACTTTTATTTGAATTAACACACTTAGTCAAACTATCAATCTATCATGTAATCAATCAATCAAAGTCCTAAAGTTTAGCATCTCCCTCAAGGTTCCTCAAGAGTTCCATTCATCTGCATCATTCATTTTTCGTTTATTTCATCTTCATCATCACTTTGGTCCTTGAATTATCCTAGTTATTCTCTTCTTCGAACCTAAGGTTTAGACCAATCTAAAGGGTTAGAGATTCATCTCTTACATTCCTAAAAATTGATCTCTATTTTATAGTTCAAACTTAATCTCAATACAAGAAGAATATGGAGTAAAACAAAGAAACATCCATTTCAAGTGATCTAAGTCAAACCGAAACAACATTCGACCTGGCGATAACTAATTAAATCCCAATCAATCGTCCTCAAGTACCTCAAAATTCTCAAGAGGAAGGTCATATAGAGGACATCATTGACAATGGGATGACACAATCAAAACTTCTAGAAATGGTGCAAAACCCTGAGAACCACTGTATTTTCAGTGCCATGTTGAGGTTGTACCCATCCCAATACATGTCAGAGCTAGCAAAAGAAGGGGCTAAACTCCCTTCTAACTTTGACGTAAGCACTATTGTGGAGAGGTATCTCGGTATCATTCCCTCACTCACATCCACACTTCCACTTCAAAACGCCACTTAGGACATTCCCCAAATCATGTCATCTATCGCTTCAACCCCATCGGTTGTTAACAAGGGAAGTGCCATGTTTCACAAACTCCAAAAAAATCTCCTTGTGAACAATCGAGGGTTGAATGCAAGCACCACATCGGATCAATTAGTCTTGGTAAATCTGTTACACCATTACGTCCCACTCACATTTCATGCAACACTAGATTATCTTTTGGACATGCAAACCTCTCTCCCTATCTCACAAGGAGAAGGTGTCTTTTTTCGAGTAGGGGGAATCCTAGATCCATCATCATCACTTCCAGGGATTGCACCACCTATCTTTCAACCACTTCCACCCCTACCGCTCGCATGTACATCATCCCTCAGGTTAGGTCTTCCTCCTCTTCCTGTCATCAACCATTCAAGTCAGAACATCTTATCAAATCCACTATCTGTGCCATATGTATCACAACAACATATGGAAACCATCCAAACAACTACATCGATCAATACATCCACCATTCCTTAAAGAACGGTTTCTCAGGGACCAAGCACCTTAATCACATCGTCTGTAGCTCAAACCTTGATCATTAACATGACCGTTCCACTCATCACAATGGTTGGTGTACTTCCCAATCCACCGCCATTACCACCAAGGCACAACACAGCCAATTCATTCACCATGATGTTAGAAGATGCTCGACAAGCTACTCAACAAAAATCACTCCAAAATCAGAATGTCGCACAACTAGCCGTTCAACAAGCATAAGTGCAATTAGCACCACAACAAGCACAATAGGTTGCACAAGCCCAAGCCTTGTTACAAAAATAACAAGTTGCGCATGTTGTGCAAGTAGCTCAAGCAACCCAATCCGCACAAGCTGCCCAAGCTGTGTAGGCAACTCAAACCGCTCAATCCACACAAAATGCACAAGCTGCACATGCCGCTTAGATTGCACAAGCAATCCAACAAGAACATACTTAGGCATGAGCCCAATTCCAAGCCCAGCAAGTGCAAGCACAAGCATATTACCAAGCACAATTACAAGTGTAACAAGAAGTGTATCAACAAGCCTTGAAAGACTACCAGTTACAACAACAATATGACCAACAACAAGAATTATTGGTGAAACAACAACATAACCAACAACAAGTGTTGTTGGCACAACAACAGTAGGACCAACAACACCAATGTCCCACCCATCAATCCCGTACCCCAAAATGTATTCACTCCACCTCTTGATCCACAGGGTGATAAGACCACACAGATCAAATCTCTCTCATAGAAAGTGCTAGATCTTCAATCAGGGAAGACAATTAGGAGACCGAGCAACTTGTGCCCCTATCTGTTTAACAAAATCTTGGCAACAGTACCATTCTCGAAGGGATTCAAAATCCCCAAATTTGATAAATATTACGGGATGGGAAACCCTGAGGATCACATCAAGGAGTTTCAGGTACATTACATGGAATTCACCTATAATGACACATATCTAATGCATCTATTCCCTTGAAGCTTGGATTGTGACACTATGGAATGGTTTTCTCATCTTCCTACAAGAATCAAAACCTTTCAGGAAATTAAAGATGCATTCCTCCAAAATTAGGCATTCACCATTTTTGTGGATGTTAGTTTGGAAGAACTCTCAACACTCAAATAGGGTAAGGGGGAATCATTCACCACCTTTATCTAATGATGGCGAGCCAAGGCCAATCGAAGCAATTGGGACATGCTGGAAGAACAAGTCTGTACCATCATTTCCAACACAGATAAAACCTTGGCATTCTATCTGAAGATACAATGCATCACTACGTATGATTAACTAATCCCCACGGGACTCAATATTGAGCTAGCTCTTGTTACACAAGGGGTAAAACCAACTTATCCTGAACATCAGGATAGTCGCCCATCCACCAGCTACAATGACAAACCTCGCACATGGCCGAAGAATCAAAATGTCACCAACGATGGAATGTGAATGCCAAGGTTGTCGTCAGTGCTCCCAAGAAAAAAAATCAAATGCATCATCCTCAACCACATAACAACAACTAAAATAACACGCAAAAAAATGTGGTGAACTAGCTACCACCCTAGAATCAAATCAATAATCTCAATAATCAAGGAGGACCACCTCCGTGAAACAAGTTCCCCCCAAATGGAAATTCACAGCCCTTAGGGAGTCGATTGAATCCATCATGAATTTTTTTTTTAATGAGAAAATCATCAAGGTCCCCACCCATGATAATTACAATGAACCCCAGGTGAAGCCACCCTGGTACAACAAAAATATCCTATGTGATTATCATAAACTCAAGGGACACACGACCACCAACTTCATGAAGTTGAAGAACATCATTCAAGATCTTATTGAGGACAAAATCATAAATGTCTAGCAACCTCCTATAAATCAAGATCTCAAAATATACATGAATCATATGCCCAATCAAAATCATGGAAATAATCAAGGAAACAACCAAGGGTACAATAAAGGGAAACAAAAATAAGCCAATGCAAACCTTATATATATGAAGACATCATCACATGCATAGATGAAATGGTCACTGTCATTAGCATCAAAGGAGCCAATGTTGATTATGGAGTCACCACACACAACATAAAGGTTACTACTGTAGGGGCATCACAACCATCTAAGACCCCCATCTCAAATCCGAAAGCCATTTGCTATGATTATAACATCATTGACTAGCTAAAAAGAACCCCCACTCAAATCTCTATCATGGAGTTACTGAAAAAAATTCCGCCCACAAGAAAATCCTTGCTGAAGCATTAGTTGCGTCCAGTGTCTCTACTAACCTTGATACAAAAAAAATTTAGGCTATGGTTGGTAACATCATCACCCCAAATCTCCTCACCTTTTTCGATCAAGACTTCCTTGCCCAACCATCTCATAACTGTGCACTTCACCTTCAAGTGTTGGTTCACAAGAAAAAGGTCAAAAGAGTCCTAGCGGATGGAGGCACGTGCATCAATATTTGTTCACTTAAACTCATAAATAACTTGGGAATCTTAGAGGACTCAATAAGAAAAAAAGGAATTACCATCAGAGCATATGATGACCAGGAAAGAGTGTCTCAAGACACTATCAAGATCCCAATCCAAGTGTGGCTAATTACTATGGAAACCACATGTCAAGTCCTTGACCTTGATTTTCCCTACAACATCCTCCTAGGATGCCCATGGATCCATGGAATGAAGGCGGTCACCTCAACATTCCACCAATGTGTCAAATTTTTATACCAAAATGAGGAGGTCACAATACATGGTGATCCAGAGCCATTCACCTATTGCAAAAACTTGGAATCCAAGTCTTACAAAATTCCCCAAGTCCCAAAAAATGATGAAGGCCCATCCACTCCCTATATAGATCCATCTAAACTTGCCTTCACTTCTGTAACAGAGACACCCTCCATCCCCGATATATCCGACATCAACCTCATGATCCAAGACAATGGGTGTGGAGATTACAGAATGAAGAAAAATTCTTTTATTGTAGGAGAGTTACCACAATCTCCTAGGTCACATGGGCAACCCCAACTAGTTGAAACACCTATCCACACTTTTAGGGAAGACCCTTCTAGATTTCACCGTTGGGGGGATCTCAGTCGAGAAAATTTGGATGAAAGAGACATTGGAAGCTCACTATACCAAGATGAAAGGGCCAAACCCACCCTACCCATGGATGAAGCTAGCAGAGGACTACACATGATGCTTGGTATGGGCTACAACAAAAATGAAAGCCTTGGAAGGAACAACCATGGACGACTAGAGCCCATCATTGTAGAAAGACGAATGAGAAATCTTGGCCTTGGATATACCCCTCTGAGTATAACTGTAAATGGTAGAGGTACCCCTAGTAGAGCAGTCAGGTCTTCCCCTCAATTATTGATAACTGCTCTTCAACTATTTGTATCTACAAGTCTGCCCCTAGATAATTTCACCTTTGACATAACTGACGTTTGTAGTAGTAGTAATGACGAGGATACCATAACCAGCTTACCCACACTTTTTGAAGACTCATTACTCATGACTAGTACCTCATCCATTGAGTCAGATCGCCAAACTCACAAAATAAACCTAGTTTACCCCCAACTCATCGGCTATGACCAATGAGGACCACCAATTCTAGAAACATTCAAAAATGATGAGGCACTCTCAGAATTCATGGGACTAATGGATACACTACCATGAGGAGATCATAAACTTGGATTCGATATCACACTGGACACATATGCCTATTACGGGGAGACAATTGAGTCCTTTAGTCGCAAAAGTGAACAATTGAGAAAAATCTCAAGGTCATTGAGTGAAAACCACACCGTGGCACTCTCTAACCATAGAATAGTAAAAATAAAGGACGCATCCAATGATGAAAACCTCTCTGAGGTTTTGAAGGATGAAGGATTCAATCTTCCCGTCACTACACTTCATTAGGAAAAATCAGTAGTCCTACCAGAACATTGCAATCCGGTCAACCTGGGAATGAAAGTAGCTCCACACATCACCTTCTATGTTGAATCACTTCTGACAGAAGAACAAGAATTGTTGGCTGCATTTCTAAGAGAAAGAAAGGTGAAATTTGCATGGACCTACACTAACATGCAGGGTATCGATTCAGAAGTCGTGGCTCATCATTTAGCTGTCTACCTAGGGGCAAAGCTAGTCAGACAAAAATTAAGAAAGATACACCCTCATATAGCCTTGCTAGTCAAGGTGGAATTACTGAAACTCTTGGATGTCGGTTTTATACACCCAATTGATTATCCAGAATGGGTGTCAAATCTTGTGGTAGTTTCAAAACCGAATGGGGGCATCTATATCTGCACTGACTTTAGAGACCTAAACAAAGCGTTTCCTAAGGATGATTTTCCACTACCAAACATTGACATGATAGTGGACATGACGGTTGGACATGAGATGCTATCACTGATGGATGGCTTCTCAGGGTACAACCGGATTATGATAGCAAAGGAAGACCAACGTAAGACAATTTTTACATGTCCATGGGGCACCTATTGCTGGAACATGATGCTATTTAGGCTAAAGAATGCGGGAGAAATATATCAAAGGGCCATGACACTAAATTTTCATGACATGATCCACAAAACTGTGGAAGATTATGTGGATGATATATTGGCTAAGTCAAGAAAAAGACAAGATTACATAGCAACTCTAAGTGCCATCTTTGATAGATTGGAGAAATACAAGGTTAGACTTAACCCCAAGAAATGCGTCTTTGGGGTGCAATAAGGCAAAATCCTATGATACATTGTATCAATTAGAGGAATTAAGTGGATCCCACAAAATTCAAGGTGATCCTCGACATGGAAGCACCCAAGACACTAAAACAACTCAGAGGCCTACAAGGAAGGCTCCAATCCATCTGCACATTCATAGCACAACTGGCAAATAAACAGATCCCATATTCTCATCTACTCCATAAGGGAGTAGAATACAAGTGGGATGACAAGTGTGATTAGGCATTTAGTAAAATCAAATAATATCTACTTACACTACTAGTGTTAATGCCACCTATTCTATGAAAACCACTTATTTTATACATTTCAATAACCATGACAACTCTTAGAGCTATGTTAGCTCAACATGATGAAAATGAAAGAGAGAGAGTGATATACTATATCAACATGACAATGGTAGGGCATGAGCTCAACTACACACCAATAGAAAAAAATTTCCTGGCAGTTGTGTTTGTACCCCAAAAGTTCAAACACTACATGCTAGCTCATTAGATCAAGTTGATTGCAAAGATAGATCCACTAAAATACCTACACTCTAAGGCCACTCTCACAGGACGAACAACAAAAAGGGTTATGATATTGATATAAAATAATATTGAATATGTAAAGCGCAAGGCTATCAAGGGGTAGGCAATTGCAGTCCAACTGGCAGAGGCTCCAATCCATTCAGAGAATCCACTCATATCAGAGTTTCTAGACGAATCCATCTTTAATCTCAGCATAGACGATCATTGGAAAATCTACTTTGATAGCTCATATACACAACATGGATTAGGAGCCAATGTTTTCTTCATCACCCCACAAGGAGATCAGATACCCATAACCTACAAACTATCTTTTCCGTGCACAAACAACATAGCAAAGTATGAAGATTTCATCACAGGATTAAGGATTGCAGTACAATGGAAGATTACGACTCTCAAATTCTATCGATATTCATAGCTCATCATCAACCAAGTCAATGGTGAGTACCAAACAAAGGATGACAAGCTAACACCATACAAGAAGCTAGTAGAGAGCCTCAAAGAATCATTCATTGATATCATCTTTGAAAAGATATCAAGGGCTAACAAAAGATCAGCTGATGCCATGGAAACAATTGGACCCTTACTAGATATCCCTCGCAATGTCCCAAAACATTAATTCTTGCTAGAGCAACTTTTTGTACCCACATTCAAGGTACCAGATTCTGAATTCGTGTGTGAAATCATTGGTCCCGGTGATCCCTGGTATGATGACATCTACACCTACTTGAGAATAGGAGTCCTCACAGTTGACATAACCCCAAACCTCAAACAAGCCTTCATAAAAAATTCCTCCCGCTTTGTCATCCTAAGAGAAACCCTTTATCATAGGAGTATTGAAGGAACCTTGTTGCGTTGCTTGAATCTCGAGGAAGCCCTAACTGCTCTGATTGAGGTGCACAATGGAATTTGTGGTTCATACTCAAGTGGTATGACCTTGGCTAAGAAGTTGTTAAGAATCGGATACTACTGGCCAATAATGGAAAGAGAGGCTCACGACTTTGTCAAAAAGTGTTTATAATGCCAACAACATAGAGACCTTATTCATGCACCAGCTCAAGACCTTCATCTTATTATTACACCTTCACCCTTTTTGCAGTGCAGACTCTATCTCATCAGAAAAATCACACCCACCTCATCCAACGGCCACAAATTCATCATCACCGCCACATAGTACTTTACAAAGTGGGTCAAAGCCATTCCCATGACCTACATAACGAGAAAACAGATATCCAAGTTCATCCTAAATCATCTCATTTGCCGATACGGTGTCCCCCAATCCATTATCTCTGATAATGGGGCACCTTTCAAGAACCAGGATGTGCGTGACCTTTGAGAAACAATCAATATCCAACATCACTTTTCCACTCCATATTACTCACAAGGCAATGGCCAAGCAGAAGGTACTAATAAAACTATCTTGAAAAACCTTAAGAAAACAATCATTAACTCTGGTCATGACTAACATCTACAGGTAAATCCCACCTTATGGGCCTACCGCACTAGCATCCACATGCCAACAAGTGCCACCCCATTCTCCCTGGTCTACAGATCAAAATCCATCCTCCCAATCGAGATCGAGCTCCCATCATTAAGGATACCACTGCGAAACCTCATTACAGATGAGGAATATCGAGTTTCAAGGTTAAATGAGCTAGAGAAATTAGATGAGCGGTGCATGGATGCCCTCAACCATCTACAGGTCTATCAGAACCAACTAAAGAACAACTACAAAAAGAAGATTAGGAGACGCACCTTCCAAGTCGACGAACTTATGCTAACAGAAAATCAGAAGAATGTGCCAAATCTAGAAAGTAAGGGAAAATTTGAGCCCAACTAGTTGGGACCTTTCATCATCATAGAAAGCTATAAATCAGGGGCATATCAACTGTCAACACAAGAAGGCAAGCCTCTGTAGGAGCCCCTGAACAATTCCCATCTCAAAAAGTTTTGTGCCTAAAATCTTGCAAGGTATAGAAAAAATATATACAAAAAAATCCAAAAATGTCCTTAAAAAATGGTCACCCTAATGAGAACCTGGAAAATAGGCATCTTGGTGAAAAAAATAAAAAAATTAGAAAAAGGATTGAAAACAGTAAAGAAAAAAATCGTCCTGTAGTGAAAACCACTTTGGTGATGTTTTGGACAAGTACCTTGGTGAAAACCTAGCAAACAGGCGCCAAGCATAAATAAATACTCTCCATCCACTAGGATCTTCAAGGCCTATTCCACACACTCACTTATCCATTACATTCCATCTATCCTTCCACCATCCGTTTGCATCTGTACCATAGCTTGATCTTGTGCTTGTATCATGTTCCACCATAGTACTACTTGGCATATTCCTAAGGTCAGTTTATCCTGTCCTTATCGAATTAGTCTATTGCGTCACATTAAGGGCATGTTCCTGTACTTGCATCAGATCGGATTCATGAATATTCTTGTGATCTTCCTTAAAAAATCAAAAATCCAAAAACATCAAAAACTCAAAAATCCAAAAACATCAAAAAAACAAAAAATTCAGAAAACATAAAAAAAAAATGTCAACAAAACTACGTCGTCTCTGAGCTTGAATGTAGGAAATGTTGATATTTCATCATCCCCTGAGGCATTTTAGGCCAGTCCTTAGGCGTCCATCACAATCTAGCAATCTGTTTGCCCATCTATCTTATAATTGATTCAAGTTTTTCATCAACCGAACTACGTCATCTCTAAGCTTGAACATAGGCAAGGTTGATCTATGATCATTCCCCAAGACACCCTAGGTGTTCGTCACAATGGAAATCCATTTTCTCATATATCTTATCATTGAGTCAAGTTTGTCATCACTCAAACTATGTGGTCTCTACGTGTATAATGTAGGCAAGGCTAATCTATGGATCAACTCCCGAGACCCCTAGGATAGGTCTTTAAGTTAGTCTCTTCATCAAAAATCTTGAAAATACGAAAACAAATTGTAAAACATCTCAAAATGCCAAAAATAACCTCAAAACATTTGAAAAAACCCCAAAAATGTTGCATTTGTCTCATCTCACTTTCACTCGCAATAATCATCATTCCTAATAAATCATTCATCACCTTCACCCTTTGATGAGTCAGTTAGAACCAAGTCTAGCAGGTGCAAAAGGGCGATTCTAATCATCAAAAGTCTCAAGTCTAGATGCGTAAGTTAGCAAGTTTGTCAACTCGAAGTATCAATATATTATCATCCAATCAATCTCATCAAAACCCTGATCACAATATGTGTTAGGAATGCGACCTTCCTGCGATGGACATCAACATTAGGTATGGTCGTAGTTTAGTCTTGGCTAGTGGTACGAAGAACATTAGCTTGTTTGTTTACTTTATCTTTTCTTTGACTTATCTTCTTTTGCACTCATTCCAATGACATCTCAATGATGTGTAAGCAAAAAGAATTAGAGAGAAAGGAAGGGGGCAATGATCATTATCTTTTTATCTACTATGCTTTGTTGGATATTCTTGTAAGATAACTTCGTCATGCATGCTTTGTTTTGTTTGTAGGGAGGATGTTTTAGGTTTCTTGTTGACCACATAAGAAGTCTTGCCTTTTTATATTTTGGTTTGAGATGTTTAGAATATCTGAATTGCATTTTGAATAAGGTTTCGTTTGTCAATTGTGAACAAGAGTACTCCTATCTATTTGATGAGTCAAAGTCCATCACACTAGGTGCAATGCCATCCTAGTTCTTTATACCTTGATGCATTGTACCTATGTGTGTTATCAAAAATAAAGAAGGGTATGCTATTTATTTCTCCCATCCCTAGATAAGCAATACATCATCATATCCAATAAAGTCTCGATGACTAATGGACTTGCTGGACTTCTGCATCTTCTTGGATTCAAGGGTTGATCCCTCACATTCTTCTATCCTCTTTCATGCTAACAATGCATCCATCCTGCATCCAAACTTTCATCTTGCATAATCATGTCATATCATCATAGGAAAACATCATCCATCTCATCCATCTCACATACATTTCATAGTCATATAAGATGTTTAAAATATTATAGATTTGTTATTCTAAGCATCTTCCAAACATCTCATTTGCATTATCATCTAAGTTGTTTAGGATAATATAGATTTGTTATTCTAAGCATCTTAAAAACATCTCATTTACAAAATCATTATCATATAGATATGTTATTCTAACCTTCCATACATTCATTTTGAACCTCTTTGTCACGAGATCGACCTCAAATCGAATCTTTTGCTTGGTCTCTCAAGGGGGCAATGTACTAATGTACTTATTTCCACTACAGCATCCAAAAAAATTAATCTTATTTTTAATTTTGGTGTCAGTGGCATCATTAATTGAACCAATGTAACAAGTACATTGCTTCAAAGAGGGGAAAAATTTATATATGCAAAATTAACATCATTGATTAACATCACATTTGATCATTTTCTCCTTAATTAATTAAATCAATTTTTTTAATTAATCTCCCAAGGTTCCTCCATTCAATTAAATAAACCCAAATGTTTAATTAAAATTACAAATATTCATTTTCTTCTCATTTTATTTAAAACAAATCCAAAAATATAAATCAAACGTCACATCACCTAATCATCAGCTTAATTAGTCATTTCCATGATTAAAAACTAAGCCTAACCCATGTCCCATCCTCTAGCTTTTCCCACTTGCACAATAAATCATTTATTAAAAGTTTTATTTTCCTCACAAATCATATTCCCAAGGAATATGCCCTCATTAACTCCCTCTGTTTGAATTTTCTATCCAAACAAATTTCCCCCCCAAATCAATCAACCATATGCATTTAATGACATTTTTCAAATTTGAAACTCACCTAATTGAATTTATCTTGCACAAAGACCAAAATGTGCTCAAACTTTCTGCTTTCACATTTTGAAAAGTGGAATGAATCTATTGGTTGAGGATTAGTCTCACATTCCTCAACTTTACCTCTTCTCTCTTCAATCTCACCTATAAATCCAAAGGGTTTTCTCCTTCATTGGCATCTACCATTTGAGCATTCTCACTATAGGCAATTTGAGTTCATCTTGCATCTCTTTGTCTATCATCATATCAAGGCTTGGCAAGGATTGGGAAAGGGGTCTTTCACATACCCAAGGTGCACCAATCCAATATGGATTAGGTATGATTCATGTGTTTTCTAATGCTTTCATTTAGTTGTTTTGGTTGTCATTTTGTTAAGAATTATTAACCATGTTTATATATTTCATAAGAATGTTACTATATTTTCTTATTTCAAACTCACATCATTCTAATGTGTGATAATAGTTTAATTTTCCAGATTTTTGGTGTTACAATTAGTTCATTTTGTATATATCTGCATATCATAGTGTGTTTTCCAGCATAGTTTTATTTCTTAGATTTTACATTCATAGTTAGCTTCATTTTATATTCATAGAATTTAGGGCACAACCACAAAAATTCAAATTAAGACTATAACCCCCTTTGAATGAACTCCAAGCATATCATTAGGTGAAAGAGAGAGCATTCATCGAAAAGCTAGCTTTTGAGGTGAAAAATCCTAGAAGCTCATTGGGGAATCCTCTTTCCCTTCTTGTATGTGTTTTTTGTGGTTCATTTTGGTGAACCTGACCTTCTTAAACCTTCTTTTTTGATCTAAACTTCTTCCTCATCCTAGGATTTACTTGTATTGCATGTTGTGTTAGTGAATTTGCATCCTAGGGTTTCAACCTTTGCATTAGTCAAAAGTGCATTTAGGTTGCAAATTTGTTCATGTTAAATCATCAATTCTCTCTGTAAATTATGCATTTTTATGTTAGGTCTACATTCCCAATACAAAAACTACTTGTATGAATCCAAAAATCTTGAAAATTCTCAAAAGAATCATCAAGAGGAGTAGATCGCCATTTTGGGCGACCTAGTCATTTTAGGCCTCTGAAACTACCCTTTACAGAGCTGAAAACCCTCTTTTTCAGCTTTTGTTTTGTGCCATTACATAATTATATCAATAGGTTGTGTTTTTGGTACATGTATTTTATTAGAATTAGCTTACTTTATCTTGTTTCATGCATTGTACATTTTCAATTTTACATTTACAAACTTTCATTTTCAGATCATTGATCTAGTGTAATTAGCAAATTGCCTTCTTTTGCAATCTTAAAATGGTATTTCCTTTATCTTGCATTGTAAATTCTTTAAACATATTAATATATTCCTTTTTTCTTTATATTGTTTGTAAAATCTTCAAACATTTTAATTTTTTTTTCAATACATTCCCTCATTATGAGAGCCTAGCAAATGAAACCGTTTATAATTGTATTGAGCATACACCACCTTCTATATCTCCTATTTTCAAGGATGATTTTTTAGAAGAAAATACAAACATAGATAATCATGATGATCATTATTGTTCCCCTCTTGATATCTCTGCTTCTAGTGACGAAGGTATCTTGTTAAAGGAAGGTAGATTGTTGAGTATCATGATGGTCTTGCTTGTTCTTCTCCTTATCCCCTTTGGAAAGATAGTTTAACACAAGAACATGAAATTATAAACACATTCCTAAAAATTAAATTATCTAGTCTCTCTAACTATGATAATCAACCTAAATCCCTTCTTCTAATTTCCCTCCTCGATGCAACGAGGACATGTTGGTGTTAGAAGATCCTTCTCCCATGAGTCCCAAGACTCTTGATCTTCCCTCCCTATTTCAAAATAATAGTGATCCTTCTCTTGATGCCTGCTCTTCTTGTAGTGAAGCATGTGATGAACCTCTTCCAAGCTCTTCTACTAGAGTAGGTTGTTTGGAACAAACACATCAGACCTTTCATGATCAAATAGAATCCCATCCTAATCCTTCCTCTCCTCATAATTCCACCATTGATCATTTCCTTAATAATATTATGCCCTTACAAGAAGATGTAGAGCCTCTATTAGACTCTCCTTCCCTAAGAGATGTTAATATTATTCAACCTCAAATCATCCTTTACCCCCCTTCAACCAAACCCACACCTAAATGTATCCTCTACCTGCCTACCCCTAATGTGTTGCAACAACCGATTCCTAATACCATTTCTCATACACATTAGACTCGTGAAAACCTATGTTCCCAACCATCACCCTCCACTTCTTTACCTTTACTGAATCCTCCCATTCTTCTTGATGCACCTCACTTCAATTTCCTCCTTAGAGAGTATGACCTTGTTGACCAACTAAGGAATACTCTTGTCAAAATCTCCCCTCACTATCACAATATGATGCAAAATTACCTACAACAAGTTCCTATCCCTTCTAATGAGCAATCAAATGACATAGAAGCTATTATTCATGGGATAAATGTTGATATTATTTTTCCCAAAATGAGCTTCCTCCTTTGGATGTACAAAAACAAAATGAAGCTTTCATGATAATATATCAATACAAAGAAAAAGGGATAAAGAGAACTCTTATCGATACAAGCTCTACCCTTAATGTGTGTAGGGTGATCTCACAATACTGGTTTACAATTTTTGGGCAAACTGGACACTAAACTAATTTTTTGTAACTAAATCTTCACTTTTGGGTTCCTATAGCAGCTAAACTGTGAGGAATTTGAAGATGATGCAAACTAGTGATTTGTGAAGTTTTGTCTATAGATTCTAAATATATTTTTTTCAAAATATTTAGAATCAAATTGCACTTTCTTTTCATCTCCTTCGAAAACTAGTTTTTATCAATAAACAACATTTTTATAGGGTGATGCTCACCGTATACAAGATAAATTTTTCTGTATGAAGGATAAAATTCTAATTTTTTTGAATTTAGATTTGTAACTATGTTATCTAACCAATTCATTTGGTTTCATAGTGTTTTATTAAATATATTTTCCTTAATCAAGTTTCAAACTCAATCCAATTGCAATTCAGACAAAGGTGGACTGTATAAAACATAACTTTATTTATATGTATCAAAATTCAATTTTTTTTTTAATGGATCAAGGACATCAATATCCAGCCTAAATATATATATATATATTTTTATAATCTTCTATTTTTTCACAGGTGTAGAACATAAAGCTTAAATTTCGGTGAAAAACCTACATGCACAAGAAATAAAAAATAAATATAACAATAAAATTAAATTTTGTTCAAATTATATCATTTTGGAAGCTATAATAAGGACTACATACTTACAAAAAAATAAAAATTAAATGAATTCATTTGATCTCACAAAAGGTAAATCAAGAGTGGTTTTTTCCATAATTTTGATAGGTGTGACGGAGACTCTATTATAGTTATGGTTTAAAACTAGTGGGATTCTATCTGATGGCACTCAAAATTTGAGATGCCCATTTCAAAATAATTCCTCTACACTTTCAGAAGTGCACCTAACAAATCTGCCTGAGTGACCCACTTTGGAGGGTTAGAATTTGAACCCTACTATTGTTTGTGCAAAACCCTTTTCCAGACATATTCAATTGAAATATGTGAACATGCATGTCAATGTTTAGCTTTCCACGATGAGTTTTGTCAGGTTTTCGAAAAGTGAAGCTCATGGGTTTTGACACTGTTTTTCTGTTTGCAAACGTTCTATTATGCAAAGTTGCATCCTGTTCAAGCTTGCATTTTGTAATCGGATGATTGTCAAGACAGAATGAATGTTTTTATGTTTTCTCCATACCTAAATGGTCTTTGGTGTTAATTTTCGAAGCCTCATTATCTGATTTGATATTTTTAGTAGATCAAAACCAAATGCAGTTTGTTCAGTTTTGCATCTGCATTCTTGACAGCATTTCAGAGAGGCCAACTTCGACCGTCAATACCTTTTGACCCGTGATGATTCAAGAAAATTCCTTTTGCACACGTGCTCAAGGTACCTAAATGATCTACTATTTCCAATGGAAACTCATCAAGAGTTGATTTGCTATTTTTGCAAAATGACAATTGGATCAATTTGAGATGATTCTGAATAGACTGTTGTTTCAAAAAGTTTGAGTGACTTTGTGGATTAGTATCCACTTCCTTGGGTTTCATTTTTCTGAGCCATTTTTTGTACTGCACTCTTGGATCAAATTTCTACATGCAAGTTTTGATGTCTCCCGAAGGTCGTTTGATTAGTTTACGGGGCCAATTCCAGAGCCAACTAAGCCAGTTTTGCTCATTCTCCAACTATGAATGAAAGCAGGTTTTAATGGCAAGCCAGTTTGAATTTCCACTCTAGATTCATTCAAAAGTTGTTTCTGATCGATTTGAGCATGAAAGTTGTTTGAAAAAAGATTTTTTTTTAAGCCGGACCCACATGGGACCCGACATGTTTTACACAATGGTGAAATTGTATGTGTTGCATTTTGGAAGTTACTTAAAGTGATTTTTTTTGAGTTAGGAATAACATGGGAAGGTACACAATCATAGTTTCCTTGAAGGTTCCAAATGCAAACATGTGGTGTTTGATATAAGAAGATTCATGGGATAAAGTCACAACACTATTTAATATTCATAAGTTGTTTATCTAGTTGCATGATATTGAAAAGGAAAATCAATTATGTGGGCTAAGTATTGTTGGTTTTTATGATTATGTAAACTAGAGTTGATTTGGGATGCAATTTCGAAATGGATAAGTGGTTCTAAGTGAAGGAGAAAATTTGAAGGTGCAAGATGGTTTCCTGTAAGGTGTAGATGAGATTCACAAATAACTCCACCAAAACAATGATGCTGAGATTGTTCAGTTGAACGAAGAAAAGAGGAATAAATCAACAGTGCATGCTTTGATGTAAGGGAAAAGGTCACGAGCCTATATGAGCACAACTTTGATTTTTTGAGGATCCAAGGACCAAAAGGTAAGTGGTTGTTTCAAGCTTCAAAGGGGGAATGCTTGTAAGTAATGATTTGAAAAAATCTCATGACAAGTTGTTGCAGAACATATTTTGACAATAAATTAGAGAAAGAAAAATTGTACTAAATGAAGGAGATCTCTTCAGAGTCATTGACCCAATGCATTGGCAAGAAGGTGGTTTCATTTAGGGTATCATGGGTCACATTCACAATATTCATTTGTATCTTGCTGATCCGTTTGAAAAGCTATATAATACTGAAGAGGTAAATCATTGAGGCTACTCTTTGCATAATGATAATGGATCCAGTGAGTGGGGAGACAACCTAGACAAGGCATATGAACTTCTAAAGGGATCTCAAACAAAACAAAATTCACCGAATGCCATAGCTACGACAAGTATATGCACATAGTGAAAGTGTTGAAAAGACTTTAGAAACTTTCAGGCCACTATTTTGACAATTTTTGGCATTGGAGCAGAGCACTAACATCTATATGAGCATTGAGGAGGTTCCTATACAGTGCAGAGATCAGGAAAGGCTTCAATAAACTTGTAATAAAATGAGTTTAGCAAATGTAGGGCCAAACTTATGAACCTCTACCATCATCCACCACACCAAGTGTTTTGGGAGGATAAAAAGCTGTGTGAGGGGAGGCATCCAAAAAAATGTGGAAACATATACAAAGCCTCACATGGACACCTATTGATATTGCCTGGAATTTCCAATAGAGATCACCACTGATATTCAAGACTCAAGGCAATATGCGTATGAAGCAATATATCATGGTTTTAGAAGAAACTTTGAATGCCATGATTGTTGGGCTCACTTTTGGAGTAAGGGTATGCTCGACTGAGAGCAACATGATAACATGGACAAACAAGTGAACTATGTGACAAGGTGCCTCAAATAAATGTCGTCTCATGGATCGTTGTTGTTGCGTACGCACAAAATGTTTGTGTTGAAGAGTCTTTAGAGACTTTCTAGCTGAGAGGGGCGCGACCTAGAGGGAGGCATGTGAATTGTCTGTAAATGAATACACGGGTTATGGAGATCTATCAAAGCATAAAAACCAATACAATCTCATGGAACGCTATAATTGCTTGATAAGCACAAAATGGGATTGAAAAGGCGTGACCAACATTCTGAAAGGAAAAGCATGAAGAATGGAGGATTGTTTTCGACAAGGGTTGTAGATGTAGAATGCGAAAGAGGAGATTAGGGAAAACCTCGCAAGCCTCACAAGAGGAATGAGGACGATGGGAGAAGGAGTGTGAGGTGAGAAAGATTTGGCTACATGGAGGTGGCGGGCCCACGTGAACGTTGAAATGCATGGGGAAAATTAGGGAGGAGGCCTGATGCTTTGATGTGAAAGCTCTCATTTTATTTTAATGGTAAATGCGTGAAGGAGGTGGAGTAATTTTATCGATGGGGGTGAAATATTTTAAATCGAGAGTGAATTAAATATTCATTGTGGGTGTTTTATAGAGTAAATTTATTCCCTTTATAAACATGATTAATGTGGTTGTGAGATATTTTAATAAGACATAGGTAAAGTGAATTTTATATTCATTTTATATTTGGGAGCATTTTAATGTGAAACATTCTCTTTGCTGGGGAATTAAAAAAAAGTAAAAAGGGATAAATATTGAAGTTGCAAAACTTAAATATTTGGATGAATATATGTGCAGCAAGTAAAGAACATAAAAGTTAGTTTTTAAGGGAAAGTAGAGGTATTTTCCAGTAGTTGGGTGAATGATGGAGATTCTCCGCATGGGCATATTTTTTGTTTCAAAGCAATGATGAGAAAAGATAGTTTTGAGAGAATAAGTTTGTTGCTGCAAAGGAAGAGAGATGAGAGATTCTTTTCAGTTGGTTGATCAACAAGAATGGAGCTTCCAGATAGTATTTCCAAATCAGTTTTAGGGATGCTCTTGTTTTCTTCTATTTTTCTATATCTTCTTTTCTCTTCTCATTGTAAAGGGTTGCAATTTCTGAAACTCTGCAAGTCAGGAAAAAGCTATGGGTAGATTGTAAAGCTAGGGAGAAATATGATTGTTAGTCATTTAATCTGAAAGTGTGTATTTTGAATTATTTGGTTATGTTTATTTTAGCCGATAATTATCTCCATGGCTGAACTGTAATGCTATTTTGGATTCAATAATAAAATTATCTAAGTCTTTTCATGCACATTTGCTACATTTGAGTTACATCTGTTGTTGCCTTTAGTTCTATAAATGATGTAATTTCTCTAATAAAGCACAAGTTGCATTTATATTATTTCCTATTGTTCAAGGATAGCGTAATTGCTTTGACAAATGTGACAGGAGTGTTATGTTTCAGGTGGATTTATAAGAAGAGTTATCAGAGAAAATTTCAGTGGCCTGGTTATCATAATGTGACAATATTTTCAAGACCTTCAGAGCATGTTCAACACTGAAAGATGAATGCTAGTTATATGACTCCATAATCCTTTTTTATGGCATTGGTCCATTATCATGTTTATATTGTTTTCAGTTTGGTCTCAACTCTTTGAATAAAAAAACCATTTCAAATCTTTTTTGTTGAGTTGTGCTTGTCATGTTCTCCATGTTGGTTAATGAAATTAACTCAAGGTGTTAGCCAATTTTGAGTGATATTTTAGGTTTCTCAGCAATTCTATGAGAGCAATATCCTATTACTTGTGTGTCTAGATATTTAGATGTTGCTAAAGGGTTACCCACCTAGGTCTTACAGAGCTTGAAGTGCAGAGGAAATGTGTATCCATTGCATTTCCTGTCAGTTGGCCACTAGCCTTTGTGGTTCTTTAATATAGAGGTTGGCTACCTCTTAGAGAGTTTCAAAATCTAGTGGGAAAATTAAAAAACCAACAGAATGGCGACTCTGCTAGGGATGAACGTAGAAGTTGTGGTTGCAAACAGTGTTGTTATAGAGTCATTAAAGTTTTGAATTATTTCTATAACCAGAGGATGAAAATTATTGAATTATTTTTCCCATTCGAGTCACCAACAAAATGTCGACTCTGCTCGGGAGAATTGGAGAAAATTATTATTGCAGAATCTAACCTTAAGAGTCATTGCATAGAGTTAAATGATTTTCCATTCTAAATTTAGTTTAAATTTTGAAGGATTTGAAACCTAGAGAAGAAGTTGTTGCAATGAACCTAAAAAAATTATAATTTGTGGTGCTCTACTGGTGGAAGGAACTCATAAAGAGTTTTACATGTGAAAGAACTTCATATTGCTTGAATTTCAATCCTCTATGAAAAAAGGTGATGACTCTTTTAATAGAAATTGTTGAAAATTTGAAGAAAGTTCCAGATCTACAAATATTACCAGTCAGGAAAGACAATTTACAACAACTGGAAAGTTTCCAGGTATTCTTCACTTTTGGTTTTCAAGAAATTTCTGTATGAAAACCATATTTGAACATCTTAGACAAAACTTTGGTTCCCTATTGAGTGATTAGCACTAAAATAGGGAAAGAACAATAATACTTTGTTTGCATACTTTTGAACTATAATTTGCAGCCTATGTGCTATGTTGGAGAAGTATGTTTATTCTAAATTTGCCAACTAAATAGATCTTAGGCTTAGATACATTGGAATTATGCATTATGGTATTCTAAGACCGTGATGAAAAATAGAAATAGGGCAATGAATGATCAATTATAGAGTTGATATGTGAAATTTGAAAGAGGCATATCAAAATGTTTTATCATATGTATCCTAGTATGGTTCCAGATGGAACTATCCTTTGTGATCAGTCCTAGTCAGATTGTCAAAGAAATTTTCGTACTAGAAGGTACACAACTATCGATTTCAGTGGCCTTAGTGGTTACCCAAATGACATTCCAGCTAAAATCAAAAATAAGTTACCAAGGTTCATTGGTGATAAGGTTGAATCAAGAAACAAGCATTTGCAAGAGTTCAGTAATGTGATGGATGATTATGAGATTGATCACGAGGATGTGATCATGAGGTTGTTTGTTAAGTCCTTGAGAGGAGATGCAAGAGAGTGGTTCTCTTATTTACCAACATCTTCCATTTATTCATGGGAAGAGTTCAAAACAGTGTTCCTGGAGTAGTTTGGTGAAAGGATTAACCCTATTTTGATAAGGAAAAGGTTCATGAACATGGAGAAAGAAAAAGATGAGTTAGTCCCATCTTTTAATCTCAGGTTTTTCAATGATCATAAGAGAGATACTTCGACACATAAGGCCAAATGATGCTGAATGTTTGGTTTTTTACTTAGGAGCTTATGGCACTCTCAAATTTTTCAAATTTGAGATGCCCATTTCAAAAATTATGCCTCTGCACTTTCAGCAGTGCACCTAATAAATCTACCCAACTGACCTACTTTGGAGGGTCATATTTTAAACCCTGTTGATCATCATGCAAAACCCATTTGCAGAATTATTCAATTAACATATGTGAAAGTGCATGTCAGTTTTTAGCTTCCCATGATGATTTTTGTCAGGGTTTCAAAAAGTGGAGCTAGAGGGTTTTGACACTATTTTGTTGTTTACAGATTATCAGTTTTGCGAAACAACTTCCTGTTTGGGCTTGGATTTCGCGACCAGTCGAATTTCATGTCAAAAAAAATGTTGTTCTATATTACCCATACCTAAATGATCTCGAGTGTCAGTTTCAAGAGCCTCATGATCTGGTTTGCTATTTTTAGCAGATCAAAACCAAATGCAGTTTGTTCAGTTTTACATCTGCATTCCTGACAGCCTTTCTGAGTGGTCAACTTTGATCATTAATAAATTTTGATTAGTGATGATTCAAGTGAATTCATTTTTCACATGTTCTTAGGGTATCTTAATAAACTTGTATGTCTGATGGAAGCTCGCCAGGAGTTGATTCACTATTTTTACAAACTGGCAGTTGAATGAGTTTCAATTGGTTTAGAACAACTGTTGTTTCAAAAAATCTCGACTGGGCAACTTTGTCGATTAATATATGGTTCCTTGGGTTTTTTTTTGGTGAGGCATTTGTTGTACTATATTCTCAGGTCAAATTTATACGTGTTTGCATGTGTTTTGTGACTCCAGGGGGTCATTTGGCCAGTTTCCCAGATTGATTCCTGAGGTATCTTCACCAGTTTTCACCATTTTTCAAATGTGCCAGAAAATAGTTTCTAATTGCGACATAGTTCATGTTTTCACGTCTGAAGCATTGAAGAGGCCATGTCTGATCAATTTGAGCATAAAATTTGTCTGAAAATGAAATTGTTTTTAGCTGGGCCCACATGAGGACCCGACATGCCTTGCGTAATTGTGAGGTTTGCTTCAAGTAAATGGTAATAAATTCAAGAGGTTTTTTTTAATGGAAGCAGAAGACAATGATTAAGTAGTGTCTCACTTGAATGACAATGGGTCTTGCAACTATGTTCCAGGCTCAAAATGGATTTCTGAACAAGAAAGAATTGAAACATAAAATGATAAGATCTTTTCTTAGTAAATTGACAACCCAGAACTTTGAAGCACTCTTTTGTGAGTCATGGAAGTGAATGTTCATTTCTCAATTTGCCTAAAAAATGCAATAGCTCCAATATTTGACAAAAGCATTGATGGAAATTAATATTTGGTGAGATGTGGGTAAGGTTTGTGATCAATTTGATGTTGGATTGCATAAATTTTGTAAAGATAATGGAATGGTTGTTGGAGCATGTTTTATCTTTAAAATTCAATGCAATTGCATTATTCACATCTATGGAAGTTATCATAGTACAGATAAAATTAATACCATGGGAGGGGACTGTGACGTCCATTTGAGTTACCATGAGGAATGTCATAACACTTCTCATCATTATAAATTTCTTCCATCTATTTGAAGTCATGACCCGAGTTGAGAAAATATCTCACTACTCCTCAATTTGATTGGAGTGTACACAAACCTATCAAGTGTCTTTTATGTTTGGCAAAGGGAAAGGGCTTATCCTTCCTCCAAAGAAAAGGATTAGAGTGTTCTGTAGAACAAACAGGGAATCCCAAGAAATGTAACCATTATTTTGAGAAATTTTGAAAGCTTCAGCATGTGGTGGCCAGTGCACATGTTGAAAATGTATAAAAAAAAATTGTTTGAGGAAACGCGGGTTTATTGAATTCTTTAGAGACTTCCAAACTAATGCAAATGGCATGTTGTAGCAAGGAACGCACAACCATCAGAGAGTGAATCACTCTTGGAAGGGAGAAAATTTGCAGGGGCACGCGCATTAGAGAAGAGGATGGAAATCCATCAAAGCATAAAGGAGAGGCTCTTGAAAACATGCACCAAGTGTGGAAAATGCCATGACTGCAGGTGCTCATGAAATGTATATATTGAAACTGCCTTTGAAAGTTTCAAGCGAATGCAATCAACAGGGAATGCAACAACCGTGCCACAAAAGGGAGGATGGACATCCATCAAAGCATGCCTTGAAATAATAGAGATCCTCATGCCAGGTGAGGGAGGTGTGAATGGCGAGCAAGTGCAGAGAACGGGAACGAGAAAACAAAACATGAAGATTAGGGAAAACCTTGCGGGCCTCGCAAGATGAAGCGTGAAGTTGGCCAAAAGCCTATGAGGTATGCGAGGAAAAATAGAAATATGGGTAATTTATTTTTCCCAAGAGATGTGTGCAAGGTATTTGAAAGAATGTTATGGTGGGCTTGAGGAAGTGAATTTTTCATTTTTCTATGATAAGTTTTTGTAAAGGGTTTTTACTTTAATAAAGTGAAACTGAATGTCAAATGAAAAATATTTTAATGGCATGTGAAAAAGGGGAATTCCATGAGGTGAATAAAATATTCATGGGTAATGCACAATAATGTTTGGGAATTATTCTATTGGCTGGAGAATAAAAATGTAAAAGGTGAAAGATAAAATATCTAGAAGGCATGTAAAATGCTGGTGAATAACGGTGCATAGAAAATGGTAAATAAGGGAGAGGGTAAAATAGTTTACCCAAATAAATTTAAAAATTGCACATGAGTGGGTAAATAGTTTAAATGGAGAGTTTCAAAAACATTAAGTGCACGGGGAAATATTATTGTAAAGTGAATTAAATATTCACTATTTGATGACCTTATTTGTTGGAGGTAAAGTGAATATGCAAAGTATTTTAAATGTTGGGAGATAGATGTGAGCAGATTTATTAAAGTTATGAGGCTTTGATATCTGGAAGTAAATTTTATATTCATTTTATATTTGGGATCATTTCAATGTGAAACATTCTCTTTGCACGGGAAAGGGGTTTTTCCAGCAATTGGGTGAAATGATGAAATTCTCCACAAGGGCAGTTTTTCAGTTGCAAGGAAATGATGAGCAAAGGAAGTTTTAACAGAATAAGTTTGTTGTTGCAAAGGAAGAGAGATGAGAGATTCTTTTCAATTTGATCAACGGGAATGAAGCTTTCAAATGGTATTTCCATATCAGATTTAGGGCTACTCCTGTTTGCTTCTCTTCTTCTATATCTTCTTTTCTCTTCTCATTGTACAGGGTTCTGAGTTTTTGTATTGGGCTAGGTAGATAGAGAATTGTAAATTCTGAGTTATTTCTCGAGTCTATAAGCTGTAATTTTCTGAATTCATGAGTAAATACAGCCAGTTTATGCAAATAACATCATGAAGGTGTTTGCATATTCATGAATGTCTTCAAATTGTCTCCATATTTTTACACTTGTAGTCATGTAAATTCAATAATACAAAGTGTCTTTGAGTTTATAAACTCAAATTTCATGAGATTGTTTTGTCTATTCATTGTTCTGTTTCAAAGAAATGGTTAAAATTCTTTGAGCAGGTGATTGTGATTTCAAGTGTGCAGATGGGATTTGATAAGGAGAATTTGATTGATAATAAGAGAAGGATTGTTGGTGCAAGATACTAACAGCTGATGCAAAGCATCAACATTTTAAATCAACTAGTTGAATATGATTTGTTGATGAATCATTTTATGTGTTTGACTCCATGGCCCAAAATTGTCACTGATTTTTTTTTGCAGCTAATGCATCTCAAAAAAAATTTAAATAAGAAAATCATTCTAATCTTATTGTTTGTTTAGTTGTTTGTACTTATTTCCAATGGCAAAGAGAGGGTTGAGTTACTGAGAATTTAGCCAAGTTTAAAGTTGTCAATTCTTCCCTTAATATATTTTCATTGGGAATTATCTGTTTAATAAAGCAATGTCGGTGTATGAGTGAATTAAGTTTTGGGCATTGTATAGGTTTACCCACCTTGGTCCTGTAGAGCCAAAAGTGTAGGAGATGTCATTCTTTGACTGAATCTTGTCAGTTGGCCACTAGCCTTTGTGGTTCTTTAATATAGAGGTTGGCTACGTCTTAGAGAATTTCAAAGCCTAGCTAGGTTGCATTTTAAAACACCAACAAAATGGTGACTCCGTTAGGGAGAATTGGAGAAAATTCTTATTGCAGAATCTAGCCTTAAGAGTCATTGCATAGAGTTAAATGATATGCCATTCTAAATTTAGTTCAAATTTTGAAGGATTTCAACCCTAGAGAAGAATTTGTTGCAGTGAACCTGAATAGTTTTGTAATCTATGGTGCTCTTCTGGTTGAAAGGAACTCATAAATAAGTTTACATGTAAAAGAACTTAATAATATTTGAAGTTCAGTCCTCTGTGAAAAGAGGTGGCGAATCTGTTAATAGAACACGTTGAAAATTTGAAGAAAGTTCTAGATCTACAAATATTTCCATTCAAGAAGACAATTTGCAACAACTACAATGTTTCTAGGTATTCCTCACTTCTGGTTTTCAAGAAAATTGTATATGAAAACCATACTTGAATATCTTAGGAAAACCTTTGGTTCCCTATTGAGGGATTAGCACTAAAAGAGGGAAAGGACAGTAATATTTAGTTTGCATACTTCTGAGTTGTAATTTGCAGCCTATGTATTTTGTTGGAGAAGTATGTTTGTTCTAAATTTGCCCACTAAGTAGATCTTAGGATTAGATACATTGGTATTGTACATTTTAATATTCTAAGATCATTATGAAAGATAGAAATCAAGAAATGAATGATCAACTATAGAGTTGATATGTGAAATTTGAAAGAGGCATATCAAAATGTTTCAATACATGCACCCTAGTATGGTTCGGAATGGAACTATGGTTTGTGACCAGTCACAACCATATTGCCAAAGAAGTTTCAGCACTGGAAGGTACAGAGCTATCAGTTTCAGTAGCCTTAGTGGTTACCCAAATGACATTCTAGCGAAAGTCAGAAATAAGTTACCAAGATTCATTGGTGATAGGGCTGAATCAACAAACAAGCATATGCAAGAGTTCAGTAATGTGATGGATGATTATGAGATTGATCACGAGGATGTGATCATGAGGTTATTTGTTCAGTCCTTGAGAGGAGATGCAAGAGAGTGGTTCTCTTATTTACCAAATTCCTCCATTCATTCATGGGAAGAGTTCAAGGCAGTGTTCAAGGCAGTGTTCACGGAGCATTTTGGAGAGAGGATTAACCCTATTTTGATAAGGAAAAGGTTCATGAACATGGAGAAAGGAAAAGATGAGTTAGTCCCATCTTTTAATCTCAGATTTTTAGTGATCATTAGAGAGATCTCAAAGAACATAAGTCCAAATGATGTTGAATGTTTGGTCGCATATTTAGGAGAATTTGACAAAAGGATGAGTTATTTGTTGAGGGATAAAGAGCCTACAACCCTGCATCAAGCATATGAGATGGGTATAGATATTGAGAACAATTTGAGATATTCAATGCTGAAAGGACATAGGGATGTTAGTGTTGGTCATCCTAACACACCTCAAGAAAATATAACTACTGGATCTGATAATAAAAGTGCTTGTCAAGAGGGTAGTGATGTTGTTGTTCCAATTTCTCCATCATCACGATAGATGCAAATCCTAATGAACTTCATGATAAATTTCATCAAAATGTGGTGCCTCAAAATGAAGGTAGTGGTTGTATTATTCAAGAAAATCAGAACATGATGCACAAGAAGGAAAAGAGTGTATCATAAAATGAAGATATATGTTGTACGAATGAGGACATTAATTGTAATCAGCTTACAATTAACACATGTGTAGATCCTTGCAACGGTGATGAAGAGGAAGATACATGGTATGATGAACAAATAAATGTGTATGAATTTTTTTCTTGTAATACCTTGAATGATGAAAAAATAGAAGAGATGAAAGCCATCATTCCATGTCATGTTTCAGTCAGTAAAGATGATACAATTGCTCATGATATTCCTTCTCAAGTTAGTAAACAAGACATTGAAGATGAAAGTGTGAGTACTCACTCTGAAGAATCTGAGCATGGTTTGTGTGGTGATAAGTTTTTTTGTGATGAGGATACAAATAACAACCAAACTGATTGTTCTTCTGATGATTATGAATTCTCTTATGAGAATGAATTAGAGGTATGTTCTTCACACAAAGGATATAGTGATACGGATACTGATGAAGTCACTTATTCACAAGTGAATGATCCATTTACACTTGAGACAAACTTGGAATGTAGTACAATTTTGAAATCAATGGAACCTGTTGATTATGTCAATGATCAAGAATCTGAGGATGAACATATATGTGTTCAATTTGCTGATCATGAGCATGGTAGTGATGGGAATGGTGATGAAGGTGATGAAATTGTTTATACTTTTGTTGCTCATGGCTGCTTGTATGAGACAGAGATGGAAATGTCAGTGGTACATAAGAATGATGATAATGTGCACACTAATGAAGGAAGGATTTCAGTTTTGAATGATTAAGTTGTGCATAGTGAAAATCATGGATCTAGAATCAACATTATCATCCATAGATAATGTGAAACAATTTGGTGGACTTTTGGATTATGTTGAAATTGTAAGATCTTTTGATCAATGTGTAGAGAAGCCATATGATCCAGATAGTAATGGGTGTGATGTTTATCAATGTGATATTGAATGTGGATCTTGCTTTGATGATCTCTCTCGTCTTCATTGTTTGCAAATAAATATGTTTCATTTGAATAAGGAATGCATCAGTGAGAAAGAGAATGAAGGTGTTAATTTCATTGCTAATGAACAATTTTCAGATAACAGTGAGTCTCTTGTACATGGGTCAGTATGCCTATCAAATGAAAGTGCACATAAAAGTTTCTTTGCTGACCCTATTACTCCTGAAAATGATAGCATTGAACATGTTGTGAAGAATCAATGTGAAGACCTTGATTTAGGGTCAAATTTTGAATGGCTTGAATTTATGTTTGAAGCATCCTATATGGAATTGCATGATGGTTTGAAGAATGAATCTCACATCATGTGTAGGCCTGAGTTGGAGAACACTACTCATGCATTGGAGGTTGATGTTTTTGTTGAATGCCATGATTTGAATGAAGATGAAAGTACTTTTAGTATTGATAAACCTGATTTTCCCAATCTTGAAGCACATGATAATGTGTTTGGTCTGTGGTGTTTAGGTGAAGACAAGCCGACCTGTGATGTTTTTCAATTGGAGGAGATACAAATGTATGAGAAATTTCTGCTCAACACACATGATGATTGCATGTTTCTTTTCAGCCATGTTGTCTCCTCCAAACATGATCATTCTTAAGGGTTTAATGAATGTGATAAGACCATGCTTTCATATGATCTTGATCACCAGTTTCCAGTGTTTCCGCTTGATATAAAATTATAAAGTGAAATGATGGAAAGTGATGTGGCCTATTTGATTTGGTTGCCACTTGATGACAAAGATGAACAAGGAACAAGTTTTCACTTGCACAAGGGCAGTTTGGTATTGTTGTTTGCCAAATACAGTCACCGGTGTTGTTATGGTTTGATAGAGGCAAGCATGAGTTGAGGGAGATCACCTCTTTTTATAGATTGGTATTCGATAGAGGTAAGTGTTGATCCCCATTTTTTTCATTTGGTGGCCTGGTGTCACTAGATGAAATTGAAAAAGAAAGGCTAAATAAAGAAGCAATTTGAGCACCTGATGGACTCAGCTTTTGGTCTACTCTCCAGAGATCTGGAATCTTGTTATGCCCATAAGGGGCATACATCCCCAATCAGAGCAACTAATGGCACTCTCAAATTTTTCAAATTTGAGATGCACATTTCAAAAAATTTGCCTCTACAATTTTAGAAGTGCACCTAATAAATCTATCTGACTGGCTTACTTTGGAGGGTCATATTTTAAAGCCTGTTGATCTTCGTGCAAAACCCATTTATGGACTTATTCAATTGACATATGTGAACGTGCATGCCAATTTTTAGCTTCCCCCGATGAGTGTTGTCAGGGTTTCAAAAAGTGGAGCTGGAGGGTTTTGACGCTGTTCTGTTGTTTGCAGATTGTCAGTTTTATGAAATAGCTTTCTGTTTGGGCTTGGATTTCGTGACCACTTGATTGTCATATCAGAACAATTTTTTTTCTGTATTCCCCATACCTAAATGATCTTGGGTGTCAGTTTGCAGAGCCTCATGATCTGATTTTCTCTTTTTAGTAGATCAAAACCAAACGCAGTTTGTTCAGTTTTACATCTGCATTCCTGATAGCCTTTTTGAGTGGTCAACTTTGATCATTAATAACTTTTGATCAGTGATGATTCAAGCGAATTCGTTTTGCACACGTGCTTGGGGTATCTTAATAAAATTGTATGTCTGATGGAAGCTCACCAAGAGTTGATTCACTATTTTTACAAATTGGCAGTTGAATGAGTTTCAATTGGTTCAGAACAACTATTGTTTCAGAAAAGCCTATTTGGGCAACTTTCCTGATTAATATTTGGTTCCTCGGGTTTCCTTTTTTTGAGTCGTTTGTTGCACTATATTCTTGATTCAAATGTCTACATGTGTGCATGTGTTTTGTGACTCCAGGGGGTCGTTTGACCAGTTTCCCAGATTGATTCCTGAGACATCTTCACCAGTTTTCACCAATTTTCAAATGTGCCAGAAAATGGTTTCTAATTGCGACACAGTTCATGCTTTCACGTCTGAAGCATTGAAGAGGCCATGTCTGATCAATTTGAGCATAAAATTTGTCTGAAACCGATTTTTTGTTTAGTTGGGCCCACATGAGAACTCGACATGCCTTGCATAATTGTGAAGTTCACTTCAAGTAAATGGTTGTAAATTCAAGAGCCTTTGTGTTATGGAAGCAGAAGACTATGATAAAGTAGTGTCTCACTTGAGTGACAATGGGTCTTGCAGCTATGCTTCAGGCTCAAAATGGATTTCTGAGCAAGGAAGAATTGAAACATAAAATGATAAGATCTCTTCTTAGTAGATTGACAACCCAGAACTTTGAAGCACTCTTTTGTGAGTCAAGGAAGTGAATGTTCATTTTCCAATTTTCCTAACAAATGCAATAGCTCCATTATTTGACAAAAGCATTGATGGAAATTAATCTTTGGTGAGAATTGGGTAAGGTTTGTGTTCAATTTGATGTTCGATTGCCTAAATTTTGTAAAGATAATGGAATGATTGTTGGAGCATGTTTTATCTTCGAAATTCAATGCAATTGCACTATTCACATCTATGGAAGTTATGGTAGTACAAATAAACTTAATACCATGGGAGGGGATTGTGATGTCCATTTGAGTTACCGTGAGGAATGTCATAATACTTCTCATCAGTATAAGTTTCTTCCATCTATTTGAATTCATGACCCGAGTTGAGAAAAGATCTCACTACTCCTCAATTTGATTGGAGTGTACACAAACCTATCAAGTGTCTTTTATGTTTGGCAAACGGAAAGGGCTTAGCCTATGTCCAAAGAAAAGGATTAGAGTGTTTTGTAGAACAAATAGGGAATCCCAAGAAATGTAACCATTATTCTGAGAAATTTTGATATAATTAGGGGACTCATGTCCGGATGTGATGCATAATTTTTTGTAGTTTTTTCCAAGTAAATAATTAATTATGATTTTTTAATTACAAGTTTTAAAAAATATAAAAAATTGTATGTCTAACCACCTTAACTTGGTGAAAACTTCATGAAATTAATTTTTTTTGTTAATCCTATAGTATGCGAAGCATAGAATGTGACACATATTTCAGATTCAAAAAATGTGATATTATTTGAAAGTTATAGATGTTTTTCAATCAGGAATTTAGTCATAATTCAAATAGAAAATGAATAATAATTATTCATTAAATTCAAAGTAAAGCATAATTTATATTGGTGGAAAGATTAGAATCTCCTTTAAAAACCCTTTTCATTTCATCAATTTTGGGTAAAAAAAAAGTTGTCAACCACATGGGCCATCATATCACTTAGATATCGCCACTTTTTGGCCTATCATGATCCTGTACATAGCCTATGCAAATAACATCATGAAGGTGTTTGCACATTCGTGAATGTCTTCAGATTGTCTCCATATTTATACACTTGTAGTCATGTAAATTCAATAATACAAAGTGTCTTTGAGTTTATCATCTCAAATTTCATAACATTGTTTTGTCTGTTCATTGTTCTGTTTCAAATAAATGGTTAAAATGCTTTGAGCAGGTGATTGTGATTTCAGGTGTGCAAATGGGAGTTGATAAGGAGAATTTGATTGATAATAAGAGAAGGATTATTGATGCAAGACACTAATAGCTGATGCAAAGCATCGACATTTTAAATCCATTGGTTGAATATCATTTGTTGATGAATTCATTTTATGTGTTTAACTCCATGGCCCATAATTGGCGTTGATTTATCTTGCAACTAATGCATCTCAATTTTTTTTTATAAATGCAAAATCATTTTAATCTTACTGTTTGATTAGTTGTTTGCCCTTCTTTCCAATGCCCAAGAGAGGGTTGAGTTACTGAGAATTTAGCCAAGTTTGAAGTTGTCAATGCTTCCCTTAGTGTATTTTCATTGGGAATTATCTATTTTATAAAGCAATATTGGTGTATGAGTGAATTAAGTTTTTGGCATTGTATAGGTTTACCCACCTTAGTCCTATAGAGCCAAAAGTGTAGGAGATGTCTGTCTTTGACTAAATCTTGTCAGTTGGCCACTAGGATTTGTGGTTCTTAAATATAGAGGTTAACTATCTCTTGGAGAATTTCAAAGCCTAGTTGGGTTGCATTTTAAAACACCAACAAGAGCATTTGACAAAAAGATAAGTTATATGTTGAGGGATAAAGAGCCTAAGACCTTGCACCAAGCATGTTAGATGGCTATAGACATTGAGAACAATTTGAGATACTCAATGATGAAAGGACATAAGGTTATGAGTGTTGGTCATCCTAACACATCTCATGCAAATAGAAATCATGAATCGTATAATAGAAGTACTTGTCAAGGTGGTAATAATTCTCCTTCGATTCCTCTATCATCACAATCTGCACAAACTATGGTGTCTCAAAATGAAGGTAGTAGCTGTTTTTTTTTCAAGAAATTTAGAACATGATACACATGAATGAAAAGAGTGTGTCAGAATATGAAGATATTTGTTGTATGAATGAGGAAATCAATTGTATTCAGCTCACAATCACAATCAACACTGGTGTAGATCCTTGTAGCAATAATGAAGATGAAGATACATGGTATGATGAGAAAATAAATATGCATGAAATTTTTTCTCGCAATATCTTATGTGATGAAGAAATGAAAGAGATACAAGACATCTTTCCATGTCATGTTTTGGTTCGTGAAGATAATGCAAATGTTGAAAACATCTCCTCACAAATCAATAATCAAGACATTGAAGATAGAAATTCAAACACTTACTCTGAGGAATCTGAGTATGGATTATGTAGTGATAAGTCTTCTTGTGATGAGGACATTGATGAAAGTCAAATTGATTACTCTTTTGCTGATTATTAATGCTCTTATGATGATGATATGGAGGAATTTTCTTCACATCAAGAACGTAAAGACATGATTTCTCATGAAGTCACTTGTCCACAAGTAAATGATCCAATTTCATTTGATGCAAACTTGGAATGTAATTCAGATTTGTCATTAATGGAGTATGTTGATTCTATCAATGATGAAGACTTTGAACACAAAAATACGTGTGTTCAATTTGTTGATCATGAACATAGTGATCAGAATGGTGAAGAAGGCGATGAATTTGTTTATGCTTATGTTGCTCATGACTATTTATGTGAAGCAGAGATGGAAATGTCAACTCTACATAGGAAGGACGATGAGGTGCACATTGATGAAGGAAGGAACTCAGTTTTGAATGATCAAATTATGCATCATGACAATCATATGGATTTAAGATCAACGTTATTACCCATTGGTAATGTGAAATAGTTTGATGGAATTTCAGATTGCCTTGACATTACAAAGCCTTTTGATCAATGTGTAGTGCAACCATATGTTTTAAATGATGATGTGAGTGAAGAAGACTTGTCCCAAGCTATGGCTATTCCACATGTTGATTGTTGTTATGCTGGCCATACTAGCTTGAATGAAGTAGACTTGAAATTTTTTATATCAGATGAGGATAACATTAGCATGCAAGATGTGGAGGACATGATTTCAATCTCAGGTGATCAGATTATGCATTATGATGAGAATTTGAGTAATAGGATGTCACCATTTTTGGGAATATTTCTATGGAGCCTGAAGAGTTTTTTTACCATGATATTTCAATGGAAGAAATGTTAGATGTGTGTATTGAATAATCTGAGAATGGGAATAATATTGAATATGTGTCTATCTACTCTTCTACTGATTACAGTGGTTTTGAGTGCAATGAAAACTTGAAGAATTTGGACCTTCATGCTAAGGAGGTTGAGGCTCTTGTGTCAAAAATAAATATAGTGGAAAATCCATTGTTTGACGAGCCTCCATCTTCACTAGAGATGAGAAATAAAGACAGTTATTGGTGCAGAGGTAACCCACTCTTTGTTGAGAGTTCCAATGACGCATTTCACACATGGTTGAAATGTAGTCTTGAGCAAGAAAAGGAACAATTTGATAATCTCCTTGAGGGCATTTTCTATGACTATTTTACATTTGAAACAGGTGTTGTAGGTAAGGTTGAACATCATGATGCCAACTACTTGGAGGAGTTTGAAATTTTTCAGTTTCCAGTTCAGTTGGAAGGTATTTTTATGGAACATGACTATGAGATGAATAACAAGAAATGTTATTTTCAATATCAACATATTTCATATGATGAATATACCACATATGTTTCATGTGATGATGAAAGCTTGCAGTTGTGACTGATTATACAATGAAGAATGAAAAAGATTGTATTAGCAATGGTATGCTCAGAAAAGTTGTGAAGAATGTTAGTGGCAGTGTTTGTAATCAAGAAAATTGTAGTGGTCACTACATTTTTCTGGTTGTAAGAAGAAGGTCACCTATGTTATTGTGGTATGACAAAGGCAAGCATAGATTGAGGGAGATCAAATTTTTCTATAGAATTGTGTTCGACAGAGGTAAATGCCAATTTCCATTTTTCATTTGGTGGCTTGGGGTCATCAAATGAAGTTGGAAAACAAGGTTAAATGAAGGAACAATTTGAGGACACATGATGGACTCAGCTTTTGGTCTACTCTCCAAAGATCTGGAATCTTGCTTTGCCCACATGGGGCAAACATCCCTAGTCAGAGCCAATGATGGCACTCTCAAATTTTACAAATTTGAGATGCCCATTTCAAGAAAACTCCTCTGCACTTCCAGAAGTGCACTTGACAAATCTACTTGAGTGACCCACTTTGGAGGGTCAAAATTTGAACCTTGCTGATTTTTGTGCAAAACCCATTTGCAGAAATATTCAATTGACATATGTGAACATGCATGTCAATTTTTAGCTTCCCATGATGAGTTTTATTAGGTTTTCAAAAAGTGAAGCTGGAGGGATTTGATAGTGTTTTGTTGTTTGCAAACGTTTTGTTTTGCAAGGTTGCATCCTGTTCGAGCTTGAATTTTGTAATCGGATGACTTTCAAGACAAAACGAATTTTGTTTTGTTTTCTCCATACCTAAATGATCTCAGGTGTCATTTTTCAGAGGCTCATGATCTGATTTCATATTTTAAGTAGATCAAAACCAAATGCAGTTTGTTCAGTTTTCCATCTGCATTCCTAACAACATTTCAGAGAGGCCAACTTCGACCATCAATATCTTTTGACCCGTAATGATTCAAGAAAATTAGTTTTGCACACGTGCTCAGGGTATCTAAATGATATATTGTTTCCAGTGGCAACTCATCAGGAGTTGATTTGCTATTTTTGCAAAATGACAATTGGATCAATTTGAGTTGATTCTGAATAGACTGTTGTTTCAAAAAATTTAAGCGACTTTGTGGATTAGTATCCAGTTCCTTGGATTTCATTTTTCCGAGACATTTTCTATACTGCACTCTTGGATCAAATATCTACATGCTTGCAAGTTTTGATGTCTCCCAAAGGTCATTTGATTAGTTTACCAGGCCGATTCCAGAGCCAACTAGGCCATTTTTGCTCATTCTCCAAATATGACTGAAAGTAGGTTTTAATGGCAACCCAGATTGAATTTCCACTCTAGATTCATTCAAAGCCATGTCTGATCGATTTGAGCATGAAAGCTATTTGAAAAACAACTTTTTTTTTAAGCCGAACCCACATGGGACCCGACATGTTTTACATAATGGTGAAATTGCATGTGTTGCATTTTGGAATTTAGTTAAAGTGAATTATTTTGAGTTAGGAATAACATGGGAAGGTACACAATCACGATTTACTTAAAGGTTTAAAATGCAAACATGTGGTGTTTAATATAAGAAAATTGATGGGATAATGTCACAACACTATTTAATAATGCTAAGTTGTTTATCTAGTTGCATGATATTGAAAAGAAAAATCAATTACGTGGGCTAAGTATTGTTGGGTTTTATGATTATGTAAACTAGAGTTTATTTGGGATGCAATTTCAAAATGGATAAGTGGTTCTAAGTGAAGGAGACAATTTGAAGGTGCAAGATGGTTTCCTGTAAGGTGTAGATGAGATTCACAAATAACTCCACCAAAACAATGATGTTGAGATTGTTCAGTTGAATGAAGAAAAGAGGACTAAATCAACAATGCATGATTTGGTGTAAGGGACAAGGTTGCGAGCCTATATGATAACAATTTTGATTATTTGAGGATCCAAAGACCAAAAGGTAAGTGGTTCTTTCAAGATTCAAAGGGGGAATGCTTGTAAGTAGTGTTTTGAAAACATATCATTACAAGTTGTTATATAACTTATTTTGACAATAAATTAGAGAAAGATAAACAATAGTAAATGAAGGAGATCTCTTCGGAGTCATTGAACCAATGCATTGGGTAGAAGGTGGTTTCATTGAGGGTATCATGGGCCACATTCATAATATTTATTTGTATCTTGTTGAGCCGTTTGAAAAGCTATATAATACTGAAGAGGTAAATCATTGAGGCTACTCTTTGCATAATGACAATGGATCCAGTGAGTGGTGAGATAGCCTAGACAAGGCATATGAACTGATAAAGGGATCTCAAACAAATAAAATTTCACCGAATTCCATAGTTGCAACAAGTATATGCACATAATTAAAGTGTTGAAAAGACTTTAGAAAATTTCAGGCCACTATTTTGACAATGTTTGGCTTTGGAGCAGAGCACACACATCCATCTGAGCATTGAGGAGGTTCCTATGTGACCTTGAGATCAGGAAAGGCTTCAAGAAACTTGTAAGAAAATGAGTTTAGCAAATGTGGGGCCAAAACTCTAAACCTCTACCATCATCCGCCATGCCAAGTGTTTTGGAAGGAGAAAAAGTTGTGTGAGGGGAGGCGTCCAAAAAAATGTGGAAACATATACATAGCTTCACATGGATGCCTGTTGATATTGCTTGGAAATTCCAGCATAGATCACCACTGATTGTCAAGACTCAAGGCAATATGTGTATGAAGCAATATATCATTTTTTTGGAAGAAACTTTGAATGCCATGATTGTTGGGCTCACTTTTGGAGCAGGAGTATGCGCGTTTGGGAGCAACATGATAGCATGGAAAGGCACGTGAACTATGCGAAAAGGTGCCTCAAATAAATGTGGTCTCATGGATCATTGTTGTTGCGTACGCACAAAAATTTTGTGTTGAAGAGTCTTTAGAGACTTTCTAGCTGAGAGGGGTGTGGTCTGGAGGGAGGCATGTGAATTTTTTGTAAATGAATACACGGGTTATGGAGATCTATCAAAGCATAAAAACCAATGCAATCTCATGGAACACTATAACTACTTGATAAGCACAAAATGGGATTGAAAAGGCATGGCCAACATTTTGAAATTCAAAAGCATGAAGAATGGAGGATTGTCAGGCAAGGGTTGCAGATGCAGAATGCGAAAGAGGAGAATAGGGAGAACCTGGCAAGTCTCGCAAGAGGAATGATGACGATGGAAAAATGAGTGCGAGGTGAACGAGATTTGGCTACGTGGAGGTGGCGGGCCGACATGAAGGTTGAAATGCATAGTGAAAATTAGGGAGGAGGCCCGATGCTTTGATGTGAAAGCTCTCATTTTCTTCTAATGGTAAATGCATGAGGGAGGTGGTGTATTTTTATCCACAAGGGGGGTGAACCCACATAAGTGGTGAACACTTTTGTGGAGGAAGGGAAAAGTCATTTTTCCCCCCTACACAAAGTGAAGGGGTTCGGCCGAACCCATTGGTTCGCACGAACCATTATAGTGGTTTGGGCGAACCATCAGGTTTGGCCAAACCCACCGTTCGATCGAACCCCATTGAATTATGGGAAAAGTATGAAATAAAGGGGTTCATCCGAACCCCTTTAAAAGAGATTTAAAAAAAAAAATTGTCACTTTCGCCAACAGAGTTTGGCGAACAGTGATAGAGGCAGCCAACAAAAAAGGTTGTGCATGCGGCGAACCGGCGAAGAATCACTTGTAGAAACACGGCCCACAAACACGTGAACCTTCCAACAACCTCCATCACCTTCGTCCTCTCAGGTTGGTTGCACTGTGCAAAATTCGTGGCATGAATTTGTTTGAAAGTTTCTAAAGCATTTTCAAAAAATCCATTCACATATTGTTAAATTTAAATGTTTTGATGGGTATCCATACCCTGTTCGAAAACCCCCATTTTTTCTTTGATGGGTATCCATACCCTGTTCGAAAACCCCCATTTTTTCCATCATGCTTTGATGGGTATCCATACCCTATTCCAAAACCTCCATTTTTTCCATCATCATCTAATCTAACTTTCTTGTTATACTATATTTTTAATAATTTGAATAATTGATTCCATGTTTTTAATTTTTTTTTGATAATTGAAAATTTATTTATTTTTATTATTTTGAATAATTGTATTTGATTGGTATATAATTCAACATAACACCACGAAAATAATCAAAGACTCAAATATCAAAAGAGTATGAAGTTGAGAATTCAAAGAAAAGATAATAAATGATACAACTTCATGAAACTAAGAAATTGAACTCCGTAGATGAAGATATATCATCTTTTCCAATTTAATTAGATCATGAAACATTTATTCAAGGTATGGATTTAAGAAGAATCTGGAGAAAAAAAGGGAAAATGTAAAACTTCATGTAGTTAAGAAATTGAATCACAATACTATAACTCCACTCAAATTGAAATATTTATGTACATATAACATTCATTAATCTAACCAAAAATACAAAGGAAGATAGAAAGACCTTGAAACTTGGTATTATTTTAAACTAGTGATGATCGTGCACTTATTCTATAGAGTTGTGCAGGGTTAATTTTAGATTATATATGGAAGTAGTAGGAGCATCATATATGGTTAGCATATTACATATAGTCAAATAATTGTGCATTAAAAGTTATATATTCACATATATTTTATTGGCTAATTAGGATGCATAAAAATAGTGGTGTTCAATATATATGGAACTTATTAGGATGGATGAGAATTTAGATGAAATATACTTTAAATCTAGTGCAAATTTGATAGATGAAACACCAATTATACAATAGTGTTTAACTCTATAATTGGTCTAGGTAATGAAGTAAAGTCTATTTCATAAATTTTTTGGTTGGTTGAAAAATATAGCATATAAATATGAATATGTTTTCACATTGAAAAAAATGATTTACATATATCACTTTGATTGATCCAAAAAAATATTTCACTTACTTCACATATCATTTTGATAGATCATGTGTGTTTTGGATCATTTGTTACACCTATGTATATTGGCCTCTTTGCATATTTTTATAATCAAGAAGGGCCTCATACAATCCAAAAATAACAATATTTTTTTGTAACTTTGAGCTAAGCCTATAATTGGCGATCTTCTAAAAGAGAAAAATTAATTAGAATTTAGGGTTTTCCTTCAATACCCACAACTTTAATGATATGTTCGCACAATCTTATCCCCTCAAATAATTCATCTAACTCAACCTCATTATGTGTGGATGGGTGGATTATCTTAGATACAACTCAAAGGAGATTACCTTTGTCATTTTTTATTATAGAAGCAACTCAAATTGGAGCTCAATTACCTTTGCAAGCCTCATCCACATTTATTTATTATCTTCCAAAATGAGGTTCCAACCATCTGATTTCCATCATACCCACCTTACTCAAGCAATAGGAGAAACCCAATAGGAGACTGAAACCTAACTCTAAGTTATTTGTCATCCTATTGTCCTAGCTAGTGAACTCAATTGCTCTATGTGAAACCATTCTAAATTTGGTTGAGATATTCTCATAAATGATGATTTCAATTTTATTTTGTAAAGAATTAAATGGGATGTCCCTATCATTAAATATTCATCAATTTATTTATTTCCATAAATTCTAACTCATCTTAAATGGGCTAGCCTTCCATATTCTATCCCAAGTGGAATTAAATGATAAGCATAAATTTTCAATTGATAAATAGAGATAAGAGATATTGTGAGAGGGAATTATACCATTCTAACTCACAACAATGCTAATTCTAGAACTTAGAAGAATATGAATAGTTGAGTAATAGGTGATTGGAAGATTATTTAGTAGACATGAATAGTAGAAACCTTAGAGATAGATATATGTGAAGACAAATGTGTGACTTGTCTAGATATCCTATAATTATTCTCATGTGAAATTTCATCTAAGGAAAATACACTAGCTTTTGGGAGGCATGATTTCCCCAACACAATCTAGAAAGCCAGCCTAAGGAATTTAATATTTAATTTTTCCATTTGATGACCTGATTTGATTGAATAGTAATGCAATAGTGCCCATAATAAAATCACAAACAAAGTGGATGGGACACACCAATCAAATAGCCATAAAATCACATGAACAAATTCCATATGCAATTCCAATGGACAAAGTTGCAAAATAGAGTTAAACAAGGAAGGTATACAATCCATTTTTGTATTCAAGCATAAGAAAGATCTTCTCACAACCTTATCAATCAAATATAGCTTGACCAAAATTTTAAACATCAAATATTGATAATACAAGTTCATTCCATTTATTTATCAAGGCCTCAATAGCACAATTTTAATTCGCAAACATATTTCATAGATATTTTGGTAACATCATTACCAAATTTTAAAATTTCCAAGAAACACACTTTTTAAAAATTAAATATAAAAAATATAATATCTCCTCAAAATGTTGATTTAATAGATGTTTTTAAACTGTATCCAAATTATATTGAAAGTATCCATGATGAAATATAAATTATTTAACCTCTTGATCACAATCCTCATATACAATATATTTAAATTCTCCAAAACACCTACATTTAAATATTAAAAAACGTTAAGCAAAATAAAATTGACATCAACTACAACTTAACATTTATTACAAAAACTATATCGGAAGATTAAGAATCACTACTTAAAATTATATAAATTATATTAGATGCCACCTTAAGATCTATACCATATGTCTCCACAAAGAAATAAAATTAGTAGTGCTTCTCTTGTGACCAACTCACATCTAGAATCTTCACCTCCACTCTTCAAATTGTATTTTACTATCTCATATCTCTTTTTCTCAAACATTTTATTTCCCAGATCATTTTTTTCCCGTCATGGGTACATGATATATAAACTTTAATAACCCACCGCATTGTGAACGCTTCTCATTTAAACACATTTTTACAAAAACAAAAATCATTGTATCTAACACATTAAAATAAATCTAATAAGTCCTTGGATAGATTTGGTATTTTAATTGTACCACACTCTTGTAAAATTTGGTTAGTATATACAAAGTATAATTAATATTACATAATAGTTCATGATAGATAAAAACTACATGTCGTATTTACAATATGTATTATAAATTTTAAGAGACATACAATAAAAAGGCTTACAAGATTCAAATTCCCTTTGTGATATTTTTAAATGAATATATTTTTCAAGAAATTTTACACAATTTTGTTTGGCTACATTCCAATTAATGTTTAATATGTGGTGTGTGGTCTTGATCACCAATTTTTTCATTTTAAAACATCATTTACATTGAGTGATACTCTAGAGTTAAAGTGCCAAAATCATTCAATTTCATCATTTGTGTTATTAATTAGCTTTTTATGAACTCATGGAATCCTACCATTAAAATCTCAAGTACCATTTTCAATAGGACTATCTAGTCTTGATCTTATTGCTAGTGCTTTTCACAATATTTTACAATTTATGCTTAAGTGAAGATGAGTTTTCCTCATTAATCAAACCTTTATTGATTTATTTCTCACTATTGAGGTTTTTATTACTCTACAAGTAGCTCTTTTATCTTTCTACTTACTAGTAATCCTAATAGAATTGAGAGAATTAAAAAAAAATTAATAATAATTTTATTTTAATTAGAAATTTTGATTGCCTAAATATTTAATTTATTTTGTAAAGGTCTTATTTTTTACAACTTTAGTAATTTTACAAAAGTATTCATTGAAAATTTTTGAAGCTCAAAATTGAATGGTTCATGATGATCTCTTTAATTTAAGACTTTATCTTATGTTCTCATCAATTTTAAGTAACCATTTTTGGTTTTCAGAATTATTAAAATTTTATCAAGCTCATTAGAAAATTTTGAATATGGGATATCATTCTTATTCGCAAAGGTCCTCTCTTTTCTTAAGTAACTTGGAGATGCAATGACTTTCATTTTCTTATTTGTGTTATCAATTTTATTAATATTATCAACAATTGGCTCATGGAGTATAATTTTAATATCATGGGGTTGATTTCTACATTATTCAAAAATATTTCTAAAATTGAATTCTTATTTTTCTATGATGTTACTCTTTTCAATATGTGTTTCATAACATTTTGCAACATTTTCCCTTTCATGTTCAACATTTTTATTTTTATTATGGCTAAATAATTTATATAATATTAAATAATTGTCCTATGTGGTATATAATTTATTTACTTGTGAAATTCATCCATGTTAAAATCCTTTTGATTTTATGTGGAATGGGAGCCAAATCAAAATTATTCCAAGTCCACTATAAGCCACTTGGATAATCCACATGGTTCAAATAATTAAGCATATAACGACCCTAGATATCTTATATGATATATTTACATTCATATAATTCTAAATAGGCAATTAATCATTTATTTCCATTTTGATAAGACTTTAGTTCATGATCCATCAAGACCTTTGGGAAGACATATAGTGTCCCATTTAATAAGAGGAATACACTTAATTTCATTCGAACCACCCCATAATAATTTCTTTATTGTTTTATCTAAATCTTGAGAGATCTTCAAGAGGATCAATAAACATGTCATCATATCTATATTAGAATGCATTAGATCATAGCTTTAAGCATTAAGATTCTTCCATCCAATTTCAAATGATTATATTTTCATGAAGTATATTTTTTTTGGGAAGCACTAATGTTGTCCTTCCATAGTTTAGAAATCATATTTACAAGCTTATCATGTGTCTCATTTTCTTCTCCTATTTGTGCCTTCAATAATGACTAAATTGATTTTACATGACCACCAATGTTAAGTAATCATGTCTTCCCTTTATTACTAGTTGTAGGAAATAAATCTTAGATGCAACCTTTATCAATGTTTTTTAAACTGTCTTTGCTGGCACATTTTGTACTAGAGTGCACACACACACTTGTAAATTTAAATTTTAGAATTGTTTTAGATTATGTTTTTTGTGCAATCTAGTAATGTGAATGTTTTGATTATTAAAAACTATGATATATGTTGAACATTTTTTTTTTTAATGGTATGGAAATATTATTGATGAGTAGATGAATTATTAGAACTGTTTTAGATTTCTATTCCTTATATCTAGATATATTATTTAAACTAAGGTCTCATTACTCCTTTAGGTACACATACACAACATGGATAATGCAGATGTTCCACCTCCAGAATATTTGTTTGCAAATGCCACTAGTGAGATTAATAAATTGAAAGACTCATTAGTGCAAAGTGCAAACCCAGGGATATATTTTGAACCATGCATGTCAATATTGCATAGTCTTGAAAAACTAAGAGATGAACTTGAGAGAACTAGTGCATTTTCTCTAGATAGAGTAGCTGTTATTCTTTCTCGCATCCGAGAAGAAGTACATGGTGAGGTTCCCCTTAAACAAATACAAGATAGTGTGACCAAAGAAATGATAAAAACCAATTGTTTTCCATTTTATCAAAATGCACGTAAGGTTAGGGGATACCAGGTCACTAGATGTGTCGATCATGCTATGGCCTCATTGATATACCCACGATTTCTCATAGCACATGGTCAATACCCAAACAATGACCAAATTCCATTATATTTTGTTCAGCAGTTGTATGCTGAGGTCCATTTGGGCCTCAAATTCAACCACCTGGACATTCCACCATATATTGGTCAGGGGCGTGGTAGGATTGTTGACAGACCCACTTATCGTCGAGCAGATAGACCGACCCCAGTGTTTAGGGTATTGGTTGGTGAGAGGTCTCCTGCTCTCACCCCAACTCTAGCCCCCATAGCAGATGAGGTTGTCATTGCTTCCCAAAAGGAAGCAATTGATATTGTAGGTGACATTGCAGCTGCCACCACTAGGATATCTATTGATTGTGTAGGTCAGTATTTGATGTCTAGACGTTCCCGTCCCACGCCATATTCAGCACAGTGGACCACCATGGATCCTTTCATAGCAGCGTGCATCCCTACTCCCACAGATCTTGAGGCACTTATAGGAGATATGGCACGTAGGACTCTGCATTGTCTGGCTGAGGAACTCTTGGAGGCATATGCCTTCATTGCATTAGATTATGGGATCGATGTAGAGCATGTTAGAGATTGTTTGGCACGTGGAGGTCATTCACTTCTAATATCCCATCACTCTCAACCCAGCACTAGTGCACGTCAGGATCCATCATTTGATCATTCGATAGCTGCACAGACTATGGGTTTTACTGAGATGTTGGTTGGTGTCGGTTCGTTATCGTCGATGCCATCTCACCTACATAGTCATCTCCACTCATCATTGTTGGCATGACATGAGATAGATCAGAGGGATGCAGATATTGATTAGTCGCTTGATCGTATTGCTGATATGGTGGAGGCGGCCATTTCAGAGGACTCAGGTCATCCGATATTAGATGATGTGCATGTATGTGTGCATGTGCATGTTTCAATTCCTTTATAATTATTTTTTAATTTTAGTTTTAATAACTAGATATTCATGTACTGATATATATGAATTTATATATTTGTAGGTGGACATACCTAATGTCACTCCTAGCCTTGTTCCAGATCGTGCACATCGATGTGACTCTATGGATGAATCTGATGCTAGTGGACATGTGAGTTTTAAATTTTTATATATACATATGTATATGTACATGAATATGTATGCATAGATCTAGATACATATTTAATATAAATTATATGTATTTAAGACATTTTGTACACCATTTTATTTACAGGGCTTAGCGCATCCATCAGAGCAGGACCGTTCTCATTCAGATGGTCGTTTGACTAGGAGTCGACATTCATATTAGGCCCTGCATTAGATTAATGATCATTACTACATATATTTGCTTATATGATGATCTTTCTAGTATTTGACATTTCATTATCTCTAACTTACATTTTCTATATATGATGATTTTTAGTATTTGACATTTCCTTATATGATGATCTTTAGTATTCCACATTTGATGATCTCTAACTTAGATTTTCTTTTATGATATACTTACATTTTCTTTTATGATATACTTACATTTGGCACTTTGCTTATAACATGTTACATGTTTATACATTGATCAATATTGAAATGTTTACATGATATATGTATACATTTTCTTATATTTAATATACATACATTTTCTTATTTGATGATCTCTTACAACTTACATTTCCTTATATGATATATACATTTGATCAAGCTCTAGAGTAGAATTTTAGGAAATGAATGCCACTTTATAATTAAGTTCATTCACATGTTGATCACAATAAATACTTTGCACATGCATGCCATGGATATATATGATCTTGAATGTTTTCTTTCTATGTATATAAAAATAGAACCATATACTCATATAAGCATTTAAATATGTACAATAATGATTATAAAATGCATCATTTAAGCACAATAATAGGAATTAATTCACTAAATTGTAATAAATTAATAATGGACTATAATGAATAATAATGGATCTTAATTATGGTATATGATAAAATAATAATAGTGGTTTGACAAAACTATTTTAGTGTCTTACAAGATGATGTTCAAAATAACATTGTTTAAAAAAAAAGAACTTAAGAAGAACAGATTAAGAGAGATGAAAAAAATAATGATATGCCTCAATTAGGTGGAGGAATAAGAAAATATTAGGTGGTTGATGATGATTGGACTAAAGAGATTATTTGTGTAAAAAATACGCAAGTTAGCTCTCAAAAGAAGAATTATGAGGAAAATTTCATATGAAATATAGAATATGATGGAAGAAAAGAAGAGGAGGAATGTAGAAAATGATTTAAGAAAAGTAAAATTAGGTGAAAAATGTGATTGATTGTTTTTTAATACTTAGTTATGTTGACATGTGAAGATCAACTTTATCTTAATATACATGTAGATTTTATGCACCAAATTATGTAGGATTGAGGTTAAAATGTATCCAATGCATGTAATAACTTACAATAAAATAATAAACAAGAGGAATCCCTAGTATTCAATAAGACATTTTATTTTCTTAGTGGGTCTAAGATGGGACAACCAATAGACAAAAAGAGAAGATAGAAGATATGCATCAAGATCTATTGTAAAGAAAGATGTAACCACATATTCTCAATGCAAAAATTGGAATATTTCAACTTAGATATATATGTAACCAAGTAACCCTAAAATCATGAAATAAATGTTGTACACAACTATACATGAATACATCTATGGATGGTACAAAATCCTACTGCCAAAAGATCTCAAACCAATGAAGGTACAAATATAACTTTGGACAAAAAGGTGTTAATCCTAAAGAAAAATATGACTTAATGCTTCCTTGATACAACCATAAGTTAACCAATCAAATCATTGTATTCCTCAGTTTAATTTAAGCATAAATGTATATGACATATTCTTATACATATGCACTCTCTAATACTTATGGGGCAACCGTAAATTCAACCAACCTAAATACGTGCACAATGAGGAGAATTGTGCACATTTTCACTATTCACCAATCAACACGAAGCATAAACATTCTACAAGACACTTTTGGGATTTTTTTGTTTAGTACAACATTCTACAAGACACAAATTTTAATATGTTAGGTTTCTTTTTCTACAACAAAATAGAAGATTGAGACAACATTCACTTTATATATATAGAAGACATGGACTAATGAATCAATGATTTTTCTTGGATGTATAGGAGAAGAAACATCTTGAGATGTAGTCATGTAACATATCCTTGTGTGCCAATTATCTCTTTTGTTGAGATGCTAGATTAGGGGGATCATTGAAATTAACACTAAATTTCTTCTACTCCCACCATCACTCTTCCAATGAATTTTTTTATGACAACGTTTGCACATTATTTACATAACAAGTACTTGAATTCCATGGAACAAATATATAATTGGAAATATCTACTCAATTTAAGGTTCTCAATGTATTTCAACCCCTAATTTGTGTCCAACCAAATTTAAAACACTTGTCATCAACATATATTATAAGTAACTAGAACAATCCAGAGTTCAAACAAGTTACTATAAGTTCTCGTCTTGAACATGTATAAGTGAACTTGAAAATCATGGATATAATCTAACTCAAACATCCTGGTTCAACCCACTCTTGAATAACATGTAAATTTTTTTGATGGTCATCATTATCTAGTCAACATTTTTTTTGTCCATGTGCATGTGGAACTGCATGAAGATGTAGGGCAGTAGCAATTATAAGGTGACTATATTGATATACCTTGTTATCAACTTGATAGTCCACAAAATGAATCCCATGTTGAACAACTTTGACTTGTTTTAGATATATCCCTTGCACAACAACAAAACCTGCATGATAAACATGAACCTGAGGTAATACATGTGCATGTGTACAACATTTGCGTGCTCAAGGTTTGTACAATATATATTTAATGTTTTTAAGGTAATGTACATATGTACACAAAGTATACATATAATTTGAAATTCAAACTCACCTGTGGGAAATAATATTCCATCATTTGTTTCAGGTCGTGTTAGCTTATTCCTCTCTTTTGTGCAACGCAATAAATAATAGCTAACACCTTCTATGTTTCTTGGCTCTGCTATAACTGCAAAAACATCTCCTGTACACCAAATTTACACAATAAAATTCTTTAAAAAATAGAATTGTCTCTACACAAGTTAAAGATCATTAAATTTATATAATATTTAAATTATTGAAAACTTACACATGTAGCTTTTCTAACCAATCCTGAAATATGGTCATAATCAATTGAAATCAAAGGAATGTCTTCAAATATTTCATCCTTATTTTCATCGTATGTGTCTGAAACAAATAATGGCACCATATCCCATTTACTAACATATTCAAGTTATTTATTGTTGCATGCACGAGAGTTTCCTACAATGCACTCAATGCAGAAACAAGAGTAATCTCTCGTGTATAATTTCCATCCAGGGTGACTATCTAAACTCATAACACAATGCAAAGATCTTGTTTTTAAAACCCTCTTGCATCCATGCATTGATCTTCTATCCACACCTAGATAAATGTAATTGCAAAAATATTATATGAACTTGAGCATGTGTGTATATATATATATGTGTGTTCTTGAAGATGTGCCAACCTCATTTGATGCAATGTGTTTCATGCACCATTCAACAACATCATGTGCATCATCTATATGATCTTCTAAATAACTCATTTGATGCAAGCTCCTGCGCCATCATGTTCACCCTTTCCATGCCCACTCTCAAAGAAACTCCAAACATGTGGTATGTTGTAAATTTTATGATATCTAGAAAGTGCATAAAATGGCCGTGATGATTTGAATTGTGCCACACATCCAACTGACCATACAAAATGTTTTTCAAATTTTACACCCCTGCTTCTCAAATTCTGAAAAAAACATTGTGTAAAAGAATGTTGTACAAAAAGTGTGTCATGCTCTTTATCATCACTAATATAAAAGCGATATTCTTTCTTCATGGCTCGTTGTTCATCTATACTCTCAGCACCATCTAATTCCAATTGTGCATGTTGATAACACACATGAACCATAATAGTGACCTATTTTGAAAAGTAATATTCTAATTGAATCTCTTTTTGATGTACAAAAGAGTAATTTTCTGCAAAGTCAACTACTAATAGAACTGTTCCAAGTGGGAAAGTATCTTTATTGTTTGAAATTGATGTACTTGCCACTTAGCATAAAAGGAATGTTGTATGTATGGTTGTATCAATTTTTTAAAATCTTCCATAAATTTCCCAATAGGTATCTCCTCTTCTACATAGTTTAACCTTGTGGATTCTTTCCCAAAATTTGTTTGAAAATTTACATACTTGTAACTTTTGCAATTTACTGTCTTTGTTAGGTCAACATTTTCATTTGTTGAAGGAAAGTTAGCCAAATTTCCACATGTTTCACAAAGTCCTTTTATGCATTTTATTTGAAGTCCATTTTCATGATCACATAATGATCCTTTATGAACAAAGTTACCTGTTTAGGAGGTGCCTTTTGAAAAATATATATTTTTTCTCTCATCTTTCGAAACACCTGATAGTAGAGATCAAATTCAATGTGATAACGATAACAAGTTTCAAAAAACTTGCTTATCTTCACATAGTATGGTTGTACCTTTCAAACATTGTTTTCCCAATCTTTATATGAGGATACATATTACAAAAGTTCATATACATCTCAAGCTATGTTATGTCTAGCCAATGTTTAATATGTTCTTCATAAATACCAGGTCCAATCCTACACCTCATAACATCTCTAGTATTTGATGACGGACGGGTTTGATCATTCCAAAAACTTGAGATCAAGTTCCTAACAACATCTTCAATCCTGTCAGAATGAGGAGCTCTACACATAATTTTCCAATTGCCTTCAGAACTATCATCTAAAAACTTTCTCTTTTTCTCATATTTTATTAGTGTGGTTGTACTATAACCAAATTCAGTGGAAAGTGCTAACATTTTTCTTTTTCTAGATATTTTTTTATTTAAAACAGATGTCAAAATCACCTTTCTTGCAATGGTTCTATCCATTGATCGAGATCCTTTCCCAATGGAATCTAAACCTTTTTTTACATTTTCAACAATATCTTTTTGTAGTCTCACGTGTTTCCTCTTATTCGATGCAGAATGTACACCCAACAATTGTAATGACTCTTTTAGCTCATCACCAAGAAGTAAACGTGATAACAAGTGGGTTTTTTCAAGTGTTTCAAGATGATTGAAATGATCATGGATTATTCTATTTACAGATTTAGTCATTGACCTCTTGTATTTTTAGGTTGGTCGGCATAACATTTCAGTTTCTCCATATCCATTTCAAGTAAATGATCTAAATTTCTATAAGAAATTTGTTTCCCCACTATTTTAGCTACTTTTATATGCTCATCCATTGGTGTAGAAGGAAGTGATCCCAACCCCTCTCCAACATGCATTGTTTGAACTCGGGCCTCCTCCCTATCTTCAAGGTCCATGTGTTCTTCAACTGATTCATTTGGTCCAATATCTAGATTGGGCTCGACTTCTGCTTGAGAACTTCCTGCTTGTTGAGCCATTTGTACATATCACAAAATATTGTGCAAAGAAAGTGAGAGATGGTGATATATAAGTGGAGTTGACCATATGAAATCAAATGAAATCAAAGATTCTTGAACTTAAGAATTCCATGGAAAAAATGCATTTGAAAAGGATATGATTCTAAGATGGGATATATGATGTGATAAGCTAAGAATGCAAGAGGTGAAATGCAACTCTAGGTCCAAATTTGGTTACGATGTAAGGCTTGACTTGTGTTATGATGGATAAACACAAGGGAACAATGATCAAGAGAGGGTATGCAGGAGATGATGGACTCTAAAAGGATTTCCCTAGACATGCAAGGATAATGGTATTTCCCCTAACTCGAAAATCCATGATAAACCTTAAGTGATGTGGGCAATAGATAAAAAATGGATTGGTTTTGAGACCTATAAAGAGTAGTGGAGCTCGTGCAAGAGATAAGGGTTCTATTTGATCAATGATGACTATGCAAATGACTAAATTCATAGAATGTATGCAACTTGGAAAGTTTAGGCATGATATGATCTTGATATATATGCAAGGGGTTGTACATGCAAGACGTAGGTGAAATGATATATATGTATACACGGACTATGTGATATGATCTATGTATGCAAGAGTAGGAATATGTAAGGAGTAGGATGCAATGAAAAGGATATGATTCTAAGATGAGATATATGAAAATGGTATGATATATGATGTGATACGCTAAGAATGCAAGAGGTCAAATGCAACTCTAGGTCCAAATTTGGTTACAATGCAAGGCTTGACTTGTGTTATGATGGATAAACACAAGGGAACAATGATCAAGAGAGGGTATGCAGGAGATGATGGACTCCAAAAGGATTTCCCTAGACACGCAAGGTTAATGGTATTTTCCCTAACTTGAAAGACCATGATAAACCTTAAGTGATGTGGGCGATAGATAAAAGATGGATTGGTTTTGAGACCTATGAAGAATAGTGGAAATCATGCAAGAGATAAGGGTTCTATTTGATCAATGATGACTATGCAAAGGACTAAATTCATGGAATGTATGCAACTTGGAACTTAGGCATGATATGTTATTGATATATATGCAAGGGGTTGTACATGCAAGACCTAGGTGAAATGATACATTCTATGTATGCAAGAGTAGGAATATTTAAGGAATAGGATGCAATGAAAAGGATATGATTCTAAGATGACATATATGAAAAGATGTGATAAGTTAAGAATGCAAGAGGTCCAATGCAACTCTAGGTCCAAATTTGGCTATGATGCAAGGATATGACGTGGATGGAGGACTAGGATATGACGTGGATGGAGGATTAGGATATGACATGATTGGAGGACTAGGATATGACATGAATGAAGGACTAGGATATGATGTGGATGGTTGGTTTCCCTTGTCAAGGTTAGGGTAGGTATGACTAATGGAAGGTTTTTGTGACTTAGTGTCATGGGTGCTGTTAGGGGACTCTTGATAGTTTGACTGTATTGATTTAGATTTGGAGGATGATGTTCATTTGTTCATGTTGTATGAAAATAGTTGGCAAACACGTGGTGTTGTAAAGAATGAAAATCAACCACATAGAAGACATTTACAAAAAAAAAATCCTAAGGCTACAAGGACAGTATTCTTATGGATCCCATGAACCGCATATCCTTAGCAAAAGAATTTCAGAAGCTTATCCCCACGGGCTCCCCCTTACATTGCACTCACTTGTCAGGGCAACCAAGATTCCAATCTCCATGAAAATCCCATGGCAGATTGATCATTTCTACTAAGAACTGCGTAGGTGCGGGTGCCTTGGCAACGATCGTTGCTGCACCAAAGAATAGAAGGTTTGTGGTTTTCTAAAACAATGGATTTATTTCGGGCACCCATTCAGAAGGCCACGCGAGAGGCATTATCATCCCAGTCTGTAGAGGTTAGGCTCTGCAGGTTTCAATGCACCACAAGGGTACTGAGGAGTCAATTGCTTGTCTGCAGGAAGTTCTGTAATGCTAAGATTTCCTTAACATTCGAATTTATATACCGGTTGGGCATCGCTTGGCTTTAGCGCGTTCCCAATTTGAGTCGCTTTGGGGTGAGTAATTTTTCCCACCAAAGCAGGCCCAAGATCTAAGGCTTAACAAAAGCGAACCAAAATATTCATAGTTCAATTGATCTTTATTTAGAAACAAAGAAAGAACACATGAATATTTCAGATCACACTCGCATGGTGTTCTTTTTAAACCAAAATCAAAATGTGAACAAACAAAGAATGTACAAGGTTCATTTTATTGATTTGTAGTGTTTGTCAAGAAAAGGGGTTAATTTTAATCGTTTGTAGTGTTTTCTATCTAAGAGTTAATTTTAAACCCAATGAAAAATAAAGTGTGTTGTCCTTTTTAACCCATATGCATTTGCATGTCTTTTCTTTTTTAACTTATGCGTGTAAAATGCAAGTTGTAAAGAAAAAAAAAATTAAAATAACATTTAGCTAATTCCAGCTAGACACATGCTAAAACAAACAGATTAGTAGCACAAATAAAAAAAACTCTAATCTAGAAATAAAGAAAACAGGAAAAAAAAACTGAAAAAAAAGATAGAAAACTGGGAGAAAAATCTTAGATAGTGTGGTAAGTCTATGAGCCTCTTTGTACCTAAGTAGATAGTCAAGATCTAGTAAATTTAAATATTTTATTTTTCTTCTAGATAAGGCATCCCATTACGAGAGATCGTTAAGATTTGTGTCTCAACCTTCAATCCCTATCTATTAATACTAGACAAAATCTAATTTTCAAATTATAAAACAACAAATATATATAAATTTAACACTCATAATTTAATTTTTGGCTTGGAACATGTTAGAATATACATTAATTCTAAGAACATGATAATTACAACAAAATGCATCTCTTTCACATCTTAATATTTTTAAATGGGCACACTCATATAGAACTCATTTTTATGGATGAAAAATATATTAATAAACTTGGGAGTAGATGTTAAAATTATTCTTAAAATAAATTGGGAGGAGCTTGGGAAACCAAATTTACATGATACTCCCTATGATATATTACTAGATGAGGGAGAAGATCCAAAATTTTCATTAGCACATGGTATCTAATATAAAGGTCAACCTATTGGGTTTAAAGGAAAAATAAATTTTGCGGTGTTTGAGATTCAAAATGACTCTTTGGTGCTTTTAAAATTTTATTTAATCTCAAATTGGTTCATGTAGAATGTAATGAAATATTTGACTCCCAAAAATAAGAATTAACATTTTATACATCATGGAGGGCTAGATAGTGCATATATCTTTGAATATGAATATAGATTAAGATTATGATAAGAATCTATAGCAAAAGAAAGAGATGTAGAAGAAGATGACATATTTAGATGGCTATATTCATTGAGGAAGCTACCTAAGAAAATATCATAATCACAAATTTTCATATTTCTTCTTGTAGATTCATATATCTCTCTTGGAAATGCTTGTTGATCCATCTTCTCAAATTTTCTTTTTTCATATATCTAAGGGATACACTTATTGCTATAGATTTTTTTATTTTTTTTATGTTGCACTCATCTTAGTTCTAGATGCACATAGGATAAGAGCACAACCATATTAATCCAATGTATTTTTATTTGATTATTTATGGAGGTAAAAATACCAAATTAGGGATTTGACAATATTGGTAAGATAAACAAAATTCACCCCTTTCCCTTTGTGGAACTAGCTACATGTATTCTTGGAAATCTCTTCATATGAAGGTTTTGTGTCTTTTCCTATCTATCATAATTATATTATCTTAGAGGTCAGTTTAAATAACATTATGACCATTTTATATCATTTAATTTATTTTACAAAATTTATGTGTTATTCTACTATTTAGTTTCTTGTTATTGGTTGTGTATTTTATTCTTATTTTATAGACTTTCAATTTTTTGTATAAACTGATTTTTTTTTGTACTTGACAAAAATCTATGTAGTCATATAGAGGTCTTAATGTAGTCATGCTACCATCTAGGAAACATGATTTAATTTTTATTATCTTCTATTGATTCATATTCTATATTCCTATCACATGATTCACGATATCTATTTCTCAACTTTCATTCTAGGTTTTTCTTTGTTTATAATTAAATCCCATTTTTAATATTTTGTTTAATAAAAATATAGTACTTTTTTTTATAGGAAAAATAAGCTTGCATAGTTTATATATGTGAAACCAACTTAGATAAGACCATTTACACTTGTTGATTTATCTATTTTGGATAGTATTTTTGTGTTATTAATCTTATCTAGGAATAAAGTTAGTTAAAACTTTCAAATTTTTATTTAGGTAATCAAATTCAATATATTTTTATTTTTACTATAAATATGTTTATTTCTTTATGAATTATTTCATTGTTATGAAGAATATTCTAATTCTAAGGTTAGATTATGTGTTAGAAAATTTAGAAAATATTATCTTAGATACATATTTCTAAATTATATGTTCCTCGCATATAAACTTATTTAGTTAATGTATGTTTTATGTGTATATTCATCATACTTGTTAAATCTATCATAATCCAAAAATAGTTATTGTTAACTAATATGATTCTATTTATTATAATATTTATAATTTTTACCAATTTTTGTGTGTTTGTGGGGTGTTTGAGCTATCCCCGCCTTCTCAACTAATTATCACTATTTAGGTTTTTTAGATGAGTTTAGAAATTCTCTTTTGTTGAATTATCTTGTGTTCATCTTCTTTTATCCAATTTGGTTATACATAATGATTTCCCTACTATTGATTTGTATTGATACAAAGGGAGATACCAAGATAGAGGAGGAAATACTGGTGAAAGATGGTGTTTCTACCATATCTATATAATTGATGATGCACAATTGGATGAAATAAATATAATAATTTAAAGAAGGACATAAACATAGATAGATGCAAAATTGGGTGCCACAAAAAAATACAAATAAAGAGTATATATTGTAGATAAAAACGCTAAAATATTTAGTATAAGGATTCATAAAATCTAGTGATAACTTGCAGATTTTAGTTTTATAGAACTCATTGATGATGTGCATTTGAGTTTTCATTTCCAAAAAAATGAAATGAGGAACCTTCAATTTTCTTATATATCAATTATTTGATGCATTTTTCCTTGTTGCTAGATAAAACATATGATAAACCCGCTAAATTGTAAATAAATAAATTTACCCATTTTTGACGAGAAAAAGAAGAAATAAACACGTACCTTGTTTCCTTCTATGATAATTTGTCAAATTTTGTTTGCGTCTATTTTCTTCTTTATCTTTTGAAAATTTCCGTTGAGCTTTGTTTTTTCTTTTTGATTTTTGTCCCATTTTCTTCTTCAAAATACAAATGATTGATTTAAACAAACAACAATTTTTTCTCCAAAATGCAAAAAATCTGTCACAAAAACTTGAAAAAACTTAAAAAACTTTAAAAAACTTAAAAAACTTAAAAAAACTTATAACAGTAAAAACAAATGCAACAATAACAAACATTATCAAAATATTCATCATTTTTTAACTTGTAAAATGTCTTTTTCAGTTGATAGGCTTGGAAGCACGAGGGTCGCTGTCATTTACACAGGAGCTCAAAAAAACGCAAACAAACCTAGAAAAGATGTTTGAATTTCAGATGTATAGTGAGGGGGTTCGACCGAACCAATTTTGTGTGGTTCGAACTGTAGACATGGAGATTTGACATCATTGTCAATGTTCACCTTTTAATTAAATAAATCAAGTTTTATTTAAATTAAATTATAAATCTCCTCAGGTCTATTAATTTAATCACCAATATTAAATTAAATGATCAATGCTCATTTCCTCTCATTTGATTTTAAAAGAAATAAAAAAATCTAAAATCAAATGTCATATCACTTAAATCATCTATTAGATTAATCAAATCATGATTAGTTTAATCCTAGCTACATGAATCTTCTAGATTCATCCACTTGCACCAATAAATCACTTTATTTGATTTATTAAAACCCATATTTTCCCTCATTAACTCTCATCTTTGACTTTTTGGACAAAGACAATTCCCCCCCAAAACCCTCAACCACATTCATTTATTGCAAATTCAAATTTGAAATGTGCACATTGGCCAAGACTTGCACATTCCTCACCCTCTCACACATTGACAAGTGGCATCTTGTCATTCGCTTATGAATGAGCCCACATTCATCCAAAATCTCTCAATCTCCTAACCCTAAATCTATAAAATGCAAAGCATTTCTCCAAAACAATTACAACACAACAACACATCTTGATGCAAGGTTACTCTCTGATTTTGAGAACTAATCTTGTTCTTCATTTGGCATCTTGCTTATCAAGGGGGTGGGAAAGGGCTTTCTTTCCACATTTCAAAAAGAACCACTCCCACTATGGAATAAGTTTACTTCATGTTTTGTGTGCTTTGAGCATTTCTTGACATTTGTTTGCATTTTAAATCATGGAGCATTATTTCATAGGGATATGTATTTCTGTTATATTGTCATTTTACTAACATATTGCAGATTTTTATTTCTACAAACTGGCGCTAGAAGGAGGGTTGTTGGATTATGTTCATCTGAATGTATTTCTAGTAGTTTATAATCAGTCCTTGGTTTTCTTTGTTGCTCTTTTTGTAAGAGTTGGTCAGTAGGCATTGTTGATAGAACTTTTATTTTCGTAGCATAGTCATATATAGATCTAAAAAGAAAAATCATTATTAGTCTGAAATATATATATTACTTGTGTATATTGTTCGCTGCCTTCAAGCCCCAAGTGTTCACGCATAGCACTATTTAATACTGAGTAAAATGCACTTCAGAATAACATTCTTGCTTTTATGATGAATTCTCCATTGCTCCGTGAATCCCATTCACAGTGTTTTGGCATATTTGCTAGTGTGGATCAGTGTCTCAAATAGTAATTTCACCTTCTGAAATTTATTGTTTCAGTTCCTTGACAATTTTGTTTTCATCTCTAACAAGTTGTTCTGAAGGATTTGTCATCAGATTAAAATCCATCATCGATGTTGGACGTAGATGGTGTGGCATCCTTTGTAGCTGAACCTGGATTGTTGGAGGGAAGCATTCTAAATTTATATGTCAATGCTTTAACTTTATCTGGCTGTGCTTTACCTTAGTGAAGGCATTTTCATTGTATAAGAGTTCATTTCAACTTCATATCACTGTATTTTGAACCTCTAATGATTGTGTTTCTAATCCTTATAGAAACATTTTATCTTTCCAATTTTATTTTTTTAAGAGTTTCAAGTTCCCTGGGCGCAGTGGTACATTTCTGAAGAAAAGATGAGATGGCATTTTTATGGCAAGATGCGGCATAAACTTCAGCAACTGCAATTTTTTTTAGGAAATCTGCATTATTGTAGGATATAGCATTTTTATGACAGGTTATGCTATGAAATTGTTCATAAAAATAGGAATGTTTACTGCCTTTGTTTATTTTGACCCACAAACACTAAGATTCGTAGTTTGAGAAACTAGAATTTGCTTGGCTTTGATCTATTGGTAAGCGTAGGAACACACCAAGTATATCTTTTTAATCAAGAAACGAGGATGAATATTGGTTTGTCTGAAAATTGCCTTTGCTAATATCATTGTTGGGGAGTGTAAGCTATTAAAATTCTCCATATTCCAAGATTTCAAAATCTGCCAAGACTGCAACTGCCACGCATGTCTATGCTAGTATTTTCTAAAATTTCATGAGGTATACTATCAACGTTTTTATGCACATGTCTGCCATCACTGCCTTTGATACTTGTGATATAATTCTTGCTTGAGAGAGCCCGCGCATAGCAATCTGGTGTCTTGTATGTGAACCCGTGTGCCTCTAATCTTTGACTTGTACGCAAACCCATTCAACACGATTAAGCTAGAGTTGCACGCAGGAAGGGGAAGTCTTTAGGGCAGCATGACAATTAATATTTGAGAGCAATCACTGAGCTTAAAGCTTTACGCCAACACCCAAGCATAACAGGCAATATAGGTTAGGCGCACCGGTATACTCTTTTGCTTCTCTTTAAGAAAATATGCTAATACATTAATAAGAGGTGACAGCCTTAGATAGGCATAGGCATTAAATGAATGCTGCACTAATAATGGTTCAAGAAAACCTTGTGTCAGTGTATAAGCATAGTTGGTGAGAGTAGTGAAGCGATAAGGGGACTGTCATTAGCACTGCCAAAAAGTCAATAGATTGGGAATTAAATTGTTTGGTGATTCAAACAACTCAAGCTATTGTTGGAACCCGTGATAAAAGATAGCGCAATAATGGCCACGTAATTATTGCACTAGGATAATGAAGTCTCACGCCATCATTCATCATACCGAGAGGATCGGTTGGTGCTACTCCGGCTGCCAGTCTTTTCGGCCTCGTAAAGTGATTTTCCAGTAAAACGTCCATAGTTTCTAGTTTTGTTATACACGTGTGTTTCAGCTGGATACGCTGAAGATTGGTGTGCAGGAGTTTTGAATGCTAAACAACAAATCAGTTTAATACCTAGCAACCTTGTTTACTGCTTGTAGAGGTGGCTCTTTGTGGGACATTGGATCCACATTTGGATTCATTTATGAGCTGTAACCTTTATGTTGTTGGTGTGCCTTGATGGATGTGCTACTCACACTACACTGCCACCATGAGTATACTCGATGAAATAATTTAATGCTTTCAATTACATAATGAGTTAATGTTTATATGCAGGTGTTCTGAAGGCAGTAAGTGTTTTGTCTTTTGGCATATTTTTTTTCTCTTTCAATAAGCGACTAACTACTTATTTGATGTCCCATCCGCCAAAGTTGCAGGGTTTTGGAGTGGTCGTATTTATTTTATTGATCTTTTATTGAGAAAGATTTAGACCTCTTTCTATATAAATCTTCCTACAGTGACATCTTTATGAGAAGATCTTTTTTGCAACGATGTCTTTATGTAGAATCTTTCTTTCTAGATAATAACTAGTGGATGGAGGATACAAAAGCAATGAATACATATTTAATGCAGGGAAGGCTATGCTACTTTATTCATTATGCTTTTTTTTTCAAGGCTATATCTAACATCTATTTTCTTGGGAGAATGTGTTTGGATTAGTAACATAAGATGGCATCGATAGAATAAAGTCATAAATGTTGCATTAAATAACAAAGAAGTTGTATCTTGAAGTCACTCATTTATGGGTATGTAGGGATCTTCATTGATAGGCGTTGCTCATTTATGAAATTTTGTAGGCTTGGGTGGATGGGAATCAAAACCTTTATTTTGGTTACATTAAATTGCTGCAAATCTTTACTTGGCTACTTTAAATTGTCTAAACTTGAATTGCTAATGTGGATAATGTTGATCATTGACATAATTTTGAGGCTTTGATGTTGTGGGAAGGCTATGGAAAATAAGGGTTCCTATTAATGTTTTTTTTTCATTGGTCTCTAAAATCATTCTATTATTTGAATTTAATAAGATGAGTTTAATTAGTGACTTGGTCTTCACGTAATTTGTCTCTTTTGTCTTGTAGGAATTTTGTTTGCACAAGGAATTCTCAAATATTGAAGCAAAGGAAACGATCTTGGAAGAATGTTGGAGTTAGAAAATTGATCATTAAACAAGTTGAACTTGGCAAAAGCATTTTTTAATGCTTGTTTTAACAATATTAGAGCTTCCATTTGCTATTCTCGTTTTCTGTTTCAAACCAGCTCACTTTTTGATTTGGGCTTAAAATTAATCATCGATTTGATCTTTTCAAAGTTGGTAAAAAAGAACCTTAGACATCTACTAGATCTCGATTTGGACATAAAATTGAACAAGGAAAACTTCACATCTCATTTGGTGCTCTTAAAACAAACTCATCACTGCTTTATGGATAAAAATGAACAAGTTTTTTTCATGTTTTACAATATTTTTTAGAAATTGATATCATTTAAAAGGCGTATGCGCTTCACGGCAATCTTGAGAATCAAAAGCCTTTTGGTGATATAAGTTTGTTTAAAATATTTCCTTCACATTTCAATTTGGGATATAAAATTGAACAAACTTGTTTAGTGTGGGAAAAGGGCATTGCGAGTGTTCTCTCTTTGTTCACGCAAACAAAGATGATCGAACTACGAATGCACTTACTCGCTATTGTGTACCTTTAGAGGGCCTGCCTTGTGGGAAAAAGTACTCACCCAAGGGAATGACCCAACCGGGAACACGCTAAAGCCAAGCGACCTCCAACCAATATATAAGTGTGGATTCTTGAGGAAAGTTCAAGAATCACGAGGATTATTCCAACGAGATGGACAGAAATGGACTCTCACCGACCTTGGATAATCCCTCATGAACGGAATGCCTGAATTAAAACCCTTTGTCTAGAAAAAGGCCAAATCCTTGTCTATCTTGTTGGTGCAAAAGGTCATGTCCTTTGAAGCCGCCCCACATTATACATGCGCTTTTGTTGTAGAGATGGAAAGTATGCCATGGGAGATTCATGGGTACTAATGTTTGGCTGACCCGAGAAGTGTGTGCACTATAAGGGGGATCCTGTGTGGTCAAGCATTTATCCATTCGCACAAGATATGCATAGTTGGATTCGTCCATGTGGGAACCCAACAAGATATTGCCTCATCATCCAAGGGTTGTAAAATGTGTTTTGAATTAAAAGATACATTGCTTGGTTCTCAAAACAATTGAAAGCCAGACATTCACAAGAGCCTCAAATTTCAAACACCTTGGAGGAAGCAAATATGCTTAACGAATTCAAATACTATTGCTTGCCCTTGGGACCATATCCTTAGAGGTTTTTAAGTGTTTGGATTCTATCATCATTTGTTTTCACTAAGGATAAACATAGGAGACTTTTGCCCTAATTTCCTTGATTTCCACATAATGGACCTTGTGGGATGAAGAAGAAAGCAGGACATTAGACATTCAGTTTGAAAACATAATCAAGCAAGTTCTTTTGCTAAAAGGAATTCACTAAGACAAGATAAAAGAAAAATTGGATTACACATGTGTTTTCTAACATGATTTCCCGCAAGATCAAAATCTCAAAACCAAAGTTCAAGACCCTTAGTCTGAAAGCTCGTGAGGAGCATTTTGAGATCCTGAGTTGTATGAGTTTTACTATCAATAGCATCCTAAACTTTTTGAAAGGTTTTCTTTCCTCCCATAGGAAATATAGTGTGTTCTTGAACACCGAGGTCTTGTAAGAAGAAGTGTTATTCTAGGTCAATTCTAGGATCAATTTCAATCACTTTCATCCATCTCTCAACCATCGAAATTGGTCAAAAGTCACCTCACCAACAACTCTTGGAAACTTAATAAACATCTGGTATGCTAAACTTCTAGGCGAAATCATATCACTCTTTGTTTGACTTAACACATCTAGTCAAACTATCATCTTATGCACGAGTTTTCTCTAGGATAATACAACTTCCTAGGGTTTATGAGTTCATCTTGTTTGGCTTAACACACTTAGCCAGATTATCAAATCATCACCTTGTTTGACTTGACGCACTTAGTCAAACTACCATCTTGTAGGAGTTCACTCTAAGATAACACAACTTCCTAGAGTTTTACGATTACATTTATCACCCTTGTTTGACTTAACACATTTAGTCAAACTATCAATCCAATCACGATCAACCAAAGTCCTAGAAAGTTTAACATTTCCTTCAAATTTTCTTTAAGAGTTCCATTCATCCGTATCACTCATCTTTCATTTATTTCATCCTCGTCATTACTTTGATCCTTCAATTATCCTAGTTCTTCGCTTCTTTGAACCTAAGGTTTAGACCGATCTAAAGAATTAGAGCTTCATCTCTTACATTCTTGAAAATTGATCTTCATTTTATGGTTCAAACTCGATCTCAACACAAGAGGAACATGGAATATAAACTTGATCCATCCATCATGAGCAACTCAAGTCAACCAAACTATCCAAGTCTCACGATATCAATTGATTATCGAAACTCACATTTAGACATGGCATCATTATCTTGTCCAAACCTCAAAATTATAACGAATGTGAGTATGCCCAATCTAAGTTGTGGACCACCTCTCCCGATGATAGATTTAAATACAAGTCCAAACCTACAAATCTATCAACCAAACACTCAATGATGAGTTTTCCAAACAACATTATCCCACCAAATTCATACATTCCAAATACAAGTTTTCCAAACATGAATATTTTGAATCCGCAATTGGAAACCTTTGGGATAGATGTGTTTATGAATCAAACCAATGTTGTTCAAAATCCTAGCAATATGTTGACAACTCTAGGTATTGATCCAAGTCAAGGTAAACCCATGCAAAAACAAAGTTACCTAAATCGAGGCAATATGATTCCCAACCACAAAATTTTTCAAAGTCAGCCTATAATGTTGAATCAAAACATCATACCAAATCATCTCATTTTTCCATTGATATCGCAACAGTAGGTGGCAGCCATTCAAGCAATCCCAACGGTCAACACCATTTCCATTCCACCACCACCACCAAAATACAACATGAAAAATTCATTCTCCATCATGTTGCAAGCTTCTCAAGAAGCTTCCCACAAAAAGGCACTCCAACACCAACAAGCCGCACAAGCCGCTCATATGGCACAAGCAATCCAACAAGCCATGCTCATGCATGAGTGCAACTCCAAGATCAACAAGCGCAAGCACAATACCAAGCTCAATTGCAAGCAATCCATCAACAAGTCCATCAACAAGTCGCACAACAACAAGCCCAACAAAAAGCATTGTTTGCACAACAACGACATGACCAACAACAAGCATTGTTGGCTCACCAGCAAATGCAAGAATTACTCACACAACAAAACATGCAACAGATTCCCACCGCAATTGTTGAAAATAATGATCAAGATCTACCCATCAATGAGCACCTTGAAGATGTTTCCATCTCATCCAATAATCAAATCAACACACACCAAGAGCCACTTTTCAATCATGATCAAAACGCACCAACACTGCCCAACAATGATCCAATCCAAGAAACATTAACATTACTTGATCTTATGGTTGAAGAAATTGACAATCTCTCCACTATAATGGTTAAAGAAAATGATCAAAATCAATCCATCAATGAGCTCTATGAAGATATGTCTACCCCATCCAGTGATCAACTCAACATTCATCAAGAGCCACTTTTTAGTGATCTATTTCAAGATGTGTTACAACTATTTGATCCCATTGACATAATCTATGATCCATCGACTAATGATCATTTTGAAAATGTCTCTACATCACCTAATGAGTTAGAGGACATATCTCAAAAATTTACTCCAAAGCATGATCAACAACTATCACCAAGATCTAGCAATGGTCCCTCCCAAGGCATATTGACATACTTTGACCTCACGGCTGTGAACAATGAAAGAATCCTCAACTTGCCATTTGATCCAAGTCCACTCAAAGATCAAGAGGATATTGAGCCACTTCCAATGCCTTATGATGATGTCCAAGAACCCTTTGAAAGAAATCTATCCTTTGAAACTGACCCATGTCAAAATCTTGATCCAAAGCATGTTGAAAGCAATTCTGACATTAATCAAGATCAAGAGTTTTTATATGCAAGATACTACAATGAGGTGATGGCCACTCTCCTAAAAGATGTCACAAATAATGATCATATCCATATAGTACATACCCCTCCATCTACACATAAGATGTTTTCTTTGGATGGACACGCAAATGATCATCATTCAAAACAAGAGTCTCCTACTCTTAACATTTGTACACATGATCAAGATATAGAGAAATCCAGAGTCATATCAGAAAGAAATCATGAAGAAGGCTCCTACATAAGTTGTGAATTAGAAACATCATGTGAAAGCATATCAATCATAAATCATGAGGAATACTTTTGCAAGGACATTGAATCATCAATACCTTTTGAAGAAGCACTACAATCTGATATCTCACAAGATCAAGCTAAAGATATCAATCATGAATTCATCCCACATATAGAGGATCCTATCACTTATAAATTTGGATCACTTACCTTTATTAGAGAAAGTTATCTCATCAATAAAGAAGCTGACACTTTTGAAGGTCCATGACAAAGTAGAGAAAGATTAGCACCTTGTTTCCAAGGTAAATCATATCCTATGGCAAATAATTTTTTTCAGCAGATGAATTATCAAGGTAGAGGATTAGGCCTACATGAATAGGGTATCCTAGAACCAGTGCAAATTGTTGGCCATCCTAAACATCAAGGCCTTGGTTATTCAACAATCAAGGGATGTCAACATATCAGTAATATTTCCACAAAATTGGGGGCAACTTTGTCTCGAGCAAACATCAATGTAGGGAGCACAAAGAATCCTTATGATGAAACCAATACCAATACTATAACCCATCGTATCACGAATCTTCATCCACCTATCACCCCATCCACAAATTGGGACCAACGTCAAAAGAAAGACTCGAATCAAAGCATGAAGAACGTCATCAAAGAGAAAGAAGTAGTGAAGCACAAAGGACAAGTCAAATACATTTGGATATCAGAAAATACAAAGAAAGACTATCCCTATCAAACTCCATTAGTCAAAGAAACTATGGGGCAAAATAAAAAAGGGAAAAGTATCCATCAAAGATGTCGCCAAAAGCAAAAACATGATTCTCAAATGACCTAAAAAGTGTATCAAGTAGTTGGTCCTAATTCCATGCACACTTCCGTATCCACTCATTATTGCTCATCTTCCCAAGTTTGGAGAGTCAAAGGTTCCAAAAAATCAACCAATCCATATTTTATTACTAAACACACTCCATCCACTCCTCCATGCATGATATCCAATTCTCACATTGACCATGTGTTGGCAATGACCCTTCATCATAAGGATTCAGAAGGCACTCTATCGCAATGTAAGCACAAAGACAGAGTTAACTCCGATATTAGCAAAGCAGATCAGGAATCTCCAAAGTTGCATTCAAGTGCACGTATCTTGGCAAAGTAACTTCTTCAAACAAGATATCAATGGCACATTATGATAGAAGCATCTACATCAGCACCACCAGGTGGTTCAACATCAGTTTAAAATCTCTCAAAAAATACAAAAAAATCGAAAAAATGTCCTGAGAAAATGGCCACCTTGATGAAAACCTAGCAAATAGGCATCTTGGAGACAACAAAAAAATCAAAAAATACAAAAAATACAAAAAAAATCAAAAAAAGGATTGAAAACAGTAAAGAGAAAAATCGTCCTCTAGTGAAAACCATTTCGGTGGCGCTTTGGACAAGTACCATGATGAAAACCTGGCAAACAGGCATCATGTGTAGAATCGATCATCTACGTGCGCTAGTTCAGGAGAAAGCATCTTATCACATCCATAATAAAGCCAACATTTCGGCCATATCATATGTTCATCCATCAATCGTTTATCCAACCCCTTACCATCTATCTACCTTATCTTGATCTTGATGAAGGTTTAGTAAACGATTTACACTTGTTTACGGTAAACATCTTAACATGGGTCATTTTCATTGATCCCATCCTACCCAACATTATCTGAGCCTTGAAGCAATATCCGAATGAGAATCCTCTATTTTGAACACCCTTATCTAATCGCAAGATAATCCATATCCATTCGTCCAAGAATCCACCCATGGTCATTCAAACATTGCTAGACACTAGAGGCAGATATTACATCTTGCTTTGGGAATAAATGTTGATATATATCCTACTTATGTGGCGATCCGAACATTGGAAAACACAAAATCAAAGAAGTCAAAGAACTTGTGATCCAAAATCCAAATCACTAGCCCATGGCATATTTTGACAAGACAACATTCCTTATCAAGCTTTATCTTTTGTTGAACATCAATCCAAATAATTCATATCAGTTGCATCCAATGTGAACATTTGTGTCACATCAAATCATCAAAATAATTTTGTTCCAAATCAAGCTTCATCAATCTTGATCAATCGAATCCAATCAATCATCACCTTGTTTGACTTAACACACTTAGTCAAACTATCAACTTGTGCATGAGTGTACTCTAGGATAACACAACTTCCTTAGGTTTACAAGTTCATTATCATCACTTTGTTTGGCTTAACACACTTAGCCAAATTATCAAATCCATAATTACTTTTTTTGGCTTAACACACCTAGCCAAATTATCCTTTTTGTATGAGTTTACTCTGGGTAACACAACTTCCTAGAACTTACGAGTGCATTATCACTTTTGTTTGACTTAACACACTTAGTCAAACAATCAATCCATCAATCCAATTGATCAAAATTAAGCTTGGTTTTCAGCAAAATCCCAAAATAGAGCACTGATATCATCACATATCCATATCTAAATTGTCAAAATCATGCGAAAAACCAAAAACATTCAAAAAACTCATCAAAATTTCAAAAACATTAGAAAAATAAAAAAATAAAAAAAATTCAAAAATTCATCAAACATCCAAAAAATCATCAAAAACATGTCGAAATATCAGAAAATCTTCAAAAATTCATCATTGAGTCTTGTCAGTCTTTCACCTTGTCAAACTACGTCGTCTTTGAGCTTGAACATAGCCAAGGTTGATCTTTGATCATCCCCCGAGACAATTAGGGTTAGTCCTTAGGCATCGATCACAATGACATCCGTCTGCCCATCTAGTTAGGCGTCCATCACAGGGGCATTCGTTTGTCCATCTTTTTCACATTTTAGGATTTTAAGTGTCTGTCGCAATGACATCCGTCTACCCATCTAGTTAGGCGTCTGTCACAGGGGCATTCGTTTATCTATCTTTTTCATATTTTAGGATTTTAGGCATCCGTCGCAATGACATTCATCTACCCATCTAGTTAGGCGTCCATCGCAGGGGCATTCGTTTGTCCATATTTTTCACAGTTTAGGATTTTAGGCATCCGTCGCAATGACATCTGTCTGCCCATCTAGTTAGGCGTCCATCGCAAGGGCATTCATTTGTCCATCTTTTTCACATTTTACGATTTTAGGCATCCATCGCAATGACATTTGTCTGCCCATATAGTTAGGCGTTCATCGCAGGGGCATTCGTTTGTCCATCTTTTCAAATTTTAGGATTTTAGACGTCCGTCGCAATGAAATCCATCTACCCATCTAGTTAGGCGTCCGTCACAAGGGCATTCGTTTGTCCATCTTTTTTACATTTTAGGATTTTAGGCATCCATTGCAATGACATCCGTTTGCCCATATAGTTAGGCGTCCGTCGCAGGGGCATTTGTTTGTCCATATTTTCAAATTTTAGGATTTTAGGCATCCATCACAATAACATCCGTCTGCCCATCTAGTTAGGCGTCTGTCGCAGGGGCATTTGTTTGTCCATCTTTTTCACATTTTAGGATTTTAGGCGCTGTCACAATGACATCCATCTGCCCATCTAGTTAGGCGTCCATCGCATGGGCATTCATTTGTCCATCTTTTTCACATTTTAGGATTTTAGGCGTATGTCGCAATGGCAATCCATTTGCCCATCTATCTCATTAACAGTCAAGTCAATTGGAGTCCGAATAACGTCGTCTCTAAGCTTAAACGTAGGCAAGGACATCCTTGATTGGCACCCGAGACACCAAAATCCAAAAACATTCATAAATCTTGAAAATACCAAAAACATTTGTAAAACATCTCAAAATTCCAAAAACAGCCTCAAAACATTTGAAAAACCAAAATGGTGCATCCATTTCATCTCACTTTCACCCGTGATCATCTCACTCATAATAAAACAATCGTCGCTTTCACCCTTTGGTGAGTCAGTCAGAAACAAGTTTAGCAAGTTCTAAAGTGAACGCTTAATCGTCAAAGTCTCAAGTCTAGATCAGTAAGCAAGCAAGTTGGTCAACTCATAATATCAATAGCTTATCACCCAAATCAGTCCCATCAAAACCCTGATCACAACATGTCCTAGGATGAAGCTTTCCTGCGATGGACATAAGCATCAGGTACCTCACAGTAGTTAGCCTTGGCTAGTGGTATGAAGAACATTAGCTTGTTTGTTTACTTTATTTGGTATTTTTGACTTATCTTATTTTGCACTCATTCCAAGGACCTCTCGATGATGCCTACACAAAATAGGTTTAGAGGGAAAGGAATGGGGCAATGATCATTATCTTTTTATCTGCTGCGCTTGTTGGATATTCTTGTAAAATAACTTTGTCACACGTACTTTGTTTGTTTGTAGGAAAGATGTTTTAAGTGTCTTGTTGACCGCATAAGGAGGCTTGCCTACTTATGTTTTGGCCCAAGATGTTTAGGATATCTGAACTGCATTTTGAATATGGTTTCGTTTGTCAAGTGTGAACAAGAGTACTCCTATATGTTTGACGAGTCAAATTCCATCACACTAGGTGCCACGCCATCCTGGTTCTTAATACCTTGATGCATCGCACATACGTGTGTTATCAAACATAAAGAAAGGTATGCTCTTTTCCCATCCTTGGATAAGCAATACATCATCATCATTCATCATCATATCCAATAAATTCTCGACGACTAGAGGACTTGTTGAACTTCTTCATCTTCTTGAATTTAAGGGTTCATCCCTCTCATTCTTCTACCCTCTTCACGCTAACAATGCATCCATCCTGCATCCATGCTACATTCATCCTCTCATCTTGCATAATCACGTCATATCATTATAGGACAACATCATCCATCTCATCCATCTCACATGCATTGCATAATCATTTAAGATGTTTAAGATAAAATAGATTTTTTATTTTAAGCATCTTCCGAATAGCTTATTCTCATCATTATCATATAGATCATATAGTGTAACCATCCATAAATTCATTTTGAACCTCTTTGTCGCGAGATCCACCTCAATATTTTCGCTTGATCTCTCGAGGGGGCAATGTACTAACGTACTTATTTTTGCTAGGGCATCTGAAAAAATTAGAATTTTTTTAATTTTGATGTCAGCGGCATCATTCTTTGAACCAATGCAACAAGTACATTGCTTCAAAGAGGAGAAAAATGTAGACATGCAAAACTAACATCATGCATCATGCATTCCACTCTAATTAACATTCATTTCTTCTATTAATCAATTAAAATATTTTATTGATTAAATCCCTAAGGTTCATCAGACTTAATTAAATAAATCAAATTATTTTATTAAGTCCTAAGGTTCTTCTTATTTGATTCAATAAATCAAAATGATTTAAATCAAATGTCAACTCCTAAAATCCTCCAAGTTAATTAATCTAAATTAACTAACCTCTAATCATGATCACCTATTCTCCAGCTTTTGACTCAACTAGAGTCAAATCTAAACTCTCAACTAACCCACCCACTTGCACCAATAAATCAATTATGTGATTTATCAATTCTTCTAATTACTTTCAAAAGGGCATCAAGATGGAATATTCTTCCAATTTGAATCTTCCCTCCAAAGGATTTGTCCCTTCCAAACAGAGCATTAAATTCTCTTACACATGTCTCTTGCACAAGTCAAACTTGGCATTTAATGCACCTTTCATGTCATTTCATGCAAAATTCAAAGTTGAAATTGGCACATTGGCCAAGACTTGCACATTCCTCACCCTCTCACACCTTGACAAGTGGCATCTTGTCATTGGCCCATGAATGATCCCACATTCATCAATTTGGCCTCTCCTCTCTTCAAGTTCAACTATAAGTTGAAGGCTTCTCTCCTTCAAACAAAACAACACACTTCATGCAAGGTCACTCTCTTCATTTGAGAATCAATCTTGTTCTTCATCATCTACAATCTATCATCTACATTTAGAGCATCCTTATTATAGGCAATTTGAGTTCACCAAGCATCTCATTGTCTATTATCTATTATCTTGGCATCATCTTTCTTATCATGGATTGGGAAAGGGTTGCATCCTACATGACAGAGTGGCACCAATCCACTATGAGATAGTTGTTAATCATGTTTTCATACGCTTTTGTTTAGCTTGCATTGTTTTCATTAGTTGCATTGTTTAACATGGTTAAATATTTCATAGGGATGTTTAAGTTTGTTGATTTAAACTAACTTTTGTGCTAACAACATGAAATTGTTTAAGTCTCATTTGCAGATTTTCATGTCTACACGAACGAACCCCATTAAAATAATTTCTTTAATTATTTTAAACAGGTTCAGCCGAACATAGGTTTGGTCGAACCTATGTTCTGCCGAACCTCTTTAAAAGGTTCGGCCGAACCTATGTTTGGTCGAACACCCTTTTTCCCCAATCTCCCAAAAAAGTCAATTTTTTTTGTAAAAAATTATCTTTCAAAGCTCAATTTGAAAATGAAAATGCAGAAGACTTCAAAAACCCAACTAGAAAATGGTAGTCCTCAGAACGAGCTATCTAACGAATTAAATTTTAATATGTTTTGGTTTTACTATGTATTTTATTTTTTATTTTTATTAAACATAGGTTTTTCACCGAAAATGAAGCTCTCTAGTCTACACATGTGGAAAAATAGTAGATTATCAAAATAAAAATTTTAAAAATATGTTGAGGCTGGGTATTGATGTCTTTGATCCATTAAAAAAAGAAAAAATGAATTTCGATACATACATAAAATGTTATGTTGTATACAGTCCACCTATGTCCGAATTGCAATTGGTTTGACTTCGAAACTTGATTAAGGAAAAAATATTCAATAAAAAACTATGAGACCAAATGCAAGTGCTAGATATCGTAGTTACAAATCTAAATTTAGAATAATTAGAATTTTATCCTTTATACAAAAAAAGTTATGTTGTATACGATGAGCGTCACTTTTTAAAAATGTTGTTTTCTGAAAAATACCAGTTTTTGTGGGAGATGGAAAAAAAAGTGCAATCTGATTCCAAAAATTTGGGAAAAAATATTTTTAGAATCTATAAAAAAAATGTGATGAGACTCGAGTTTTCATCATCTTCAAACTCCTCACGGTTTAGTCGCTATAGGTGCCCAAATATGAAGATTTAGTTAAAAATAATAATTGCAGTGTCCAGTTTGACCAAAAATTGTAAACCACTATTGTGGGATGACCCAGGGGTGAAATATTTTAAATGGAAAGTGAATTAAATATTCACTGTGGGTGTTTTATAAAGTGAATTTATTCACTTTATAAACATGTATAATGTAGCTGTGAGATATTTTAATAAGACATAGGTAAAGTGAATTTTATATTCATTTTATATTTTGGAGCATTTTAATGTGAAACATTCTCTTTGTTGGGGAGTTAAAATAAAGTCAAAACGGATAAATATTGAAGTTGCAAGACTTTAATATTTGGATGAATATATTAGCAGCAAGTAAAGAACAAAAAAGTGAGTTTTCATGGGCAAGCAGAGGTATTTTCCAGTAGTTGGGTGAATGATGGAGATTCTCCACATGGGCAGATGTTATGTTTCAAAGCAATGATGAGCAAAGGTAGTTTTAAGAGAATAAATTTGTTGCTGCAAAGGAAGAGAGATGAGAGATTATTTTCAGTTGGTTGATCAATGGAAATGGAGCTTCCCGAAGGCATTTCCAGATCAGTTTTAGGGCTGCTCCTATTTGCTTCTATTTTTCTATATCTTATTTTCTCTTCTCATTGTAAAGGGTTCCAATTTCTGCAAGCTCTACAAGTCAGGCAAAAGCTATGGGTAGATTGTAAAGCTAGGGAGAAATATGACTGTTAGCCATTTAATCTGAAAGTGTGTGTTTTGAATTATTTTTTTTGTGTTTATTTTAGCTGATAATTGTTTCCATGGTTGAACTGTAATGCTATTTTGGATTCAATAATAAAAATATATGAGTCTTTTAATGCACATTTGTTGCATTTGAGTTACATTTGTTGTTGCCTTTTATTCTATGAATGATGTAATTGATTTAATAAAGCACAAGCTGCATGTATTATTACTTTTTGTTTAGGTATAGTGTAATTTCTATGTCAAGTGTGACAGGAGTGTTATGTTTTAGGTGGATTTATAAGAAGAGTTATTAGAGAAAATTTCAGTGGTCTGATTGTTATAATGTGACAATATTTTCAAGACCTTCAAAGCATTTTCAACACTGAAAGATGAATGCTAGCTATATGACTCCATAGCCCATTTTTATGACACTCGTCCATTATCATGTTTCTGTTGTTTTTAGTTTGGTCCAAACTCTTTGAATCAAAAAACCATTTCAAATATGTTTTGTTGAGTTGTGTTTGTCATGTTCTCCATGCTGGTTAATGTAATTAACTCAATGTGCTAGTTAATTTTGAGTGATATTTTAGGTTTCTCAACAATTATGTGAGAGCATTATTTGTTAAGAAATATCCTATTACTTGTGTGTCTAGATTTTTAGATGTTGCTAAAGGGGTACCCCCCTAGGTCTTACAGAGCTTGAAGTGTAGGGGAAATGTGTACCCATTCCATTTCCTATCAATTGGCCACTAGCCTTTGTGGTTCTTTAATATAGAGGTTGGCTACCTCTTAGAGAGTTTCAAAGCCTAGTTGGAAAATTAAAACACCAACAAAATGGCGACTCTGTTGGGGATGAACGTAGAAGTTATGGTTGGATACGGTGTTATAGATTCCCATTATAATTTTTTACCCTGTAGATTCCTATTATAATTTTGTAGATTCTCTCAGAAAGCCAATGACCATGAATAAGTTTTCTTGGTGCAAGAAGGCCATGCTCCTTGATCATTGTACTTAATTTATTATTTTTATTTCTTATGTGTAATTATAATGCATAGTTTTAAGTGGGAGAATGTTAGGTTAGTTGACTTTACCTTGAAAACCTAGGTGATCCCACAATAGTGGTTTACAATTTTTGGGCAAACTGGACACTGCAATTATTATTTTTAACTAAATCTTCACTTTCGGGCTCTTGTAGCGGCTAAACCATGAGGAATTTGAAAATGACGCAAACTAGAGTCTCATCACATTTTGTCTCTAGATTCTAAAAATTATTTTTTCAAATTTTTTGGGATCAAATTACACTTTTTTTTCCATCTCCCATGACAACTGGTTTTTTTCAAAAAACAACATTTTTAAAAAGTGACGCTCACTGTATACAACATAACTTTTTTTGTATGAAGTATAAAATTCTAATTTTTTCAAATTTAGATTTGTAACTATGGTATCTAGCACTTTCATTTGGTCTCATAGATTTTTATTGAATATTTTTTCCTTAAGCAAGTTTCAAAGTCAAACCAATTGCAATTCAGACATAGGCGGACTATAAACAACATAACTTTTTTTGTATGAATCGAAATTCAATTTTTATTTGTTTAATGGATCAAGGACATCAATACCCAGCCTCAGCATATTTTTAAAAATTTTATTTTGATAATCTGCTATTTTACCACATGTGCAGACCAAAGATTTTGATTTTCAGTGAAAAACCTATGTTTAATAAAACTAAAAAATAAAATACATAATAAAAGCAAATCATATTAAAATTATATTCGACGGATAGCTCATTCTGAGGACTATCATTATCTAGTTGGGTTTCTGAATTTTTTTGCATATTCATTTTCAAATTGAGCTTCGAACGAAAATTTTTTACAAAAAAAATCATTTTTTTTGGGAGATAAGGGAAAAAGGGTGTTCGGTCGAACCTAGGTTCGGCCGAACCTACTTACACTAAAATAACAAAAAAAATTCACAGGGTCCAAGAAAATGACAGGTTTTTTTTTAAAAAAATCCTTATTAAAGGGGGTTCGACCGAACCCTAGTTCGCTCGAACCCCTTTATGTTAATATTTCCGCTCACATCTCAAAGGGGTTCGAGCGAACAATTTGGTTCGGCTGAACCCCTTCACTTTGTGTAGAGGGAAAAAATGACTTTTCCCTTCCTCCACAAAAGTGTTCACCACTTATGTGGGTTGACCCACCTATGTCATTTATTTATCTCCATGTTTCTTGGAAAGTGTCCTTGGTGACATGTGAGAAATGCATTTAATTTTGTCATATTGTAATTGCACATTTTCAAGAGGGAAATTAGTGTTGGTAGAGGCTACAAACCACTAGAGGATAAAATTATCTCTCCTCCATGTGCACATTGGGTATATGAAGAGTCTTGAGTGGGGAGCCGAATTTTGATGGAAACAAGCATGTCCATTGGTGTGCCAACTAGAAGTTGAAAAATTATCAAAGCATCTTGAATACCAAAAGTTGAAAAGGCTATGTGTTACATTCTCATGTTGAATCATTTTGCATATTTGATTAAAAGGTGGAATATTATCATTGACTATGGTTTGGGACATAGAACAAAAATCTTATACAATTCAAGGAAACCCTAGTGATCTCAATCCAAGGATGAAGTAGGGGAAATAGATCTTGCAATAGGGTCATCTTATGGTCTGAATAGAGACTAAAGAGGGGTTCACCATGAAGCTAGGGCTTGAAAAGACAAGTAATATGCAAGATTTAATGAAAAATCCTAATGATATGCAAGACTAAAATGAATGACCTAGAAATGGATATAAAACATAACAAAAATACGATAGATCAGAGAGGTGCAACTAGAAACATGTAGCCACTTGATTGAAGACTTGAAATGCTATATATGTTGAATATAAAGTCTATTGGGACTCATATGTCCTTTTGTGCAGTTTAGTCCCAGATTAGGGTTTCTAGGTAGGAACATGCATCTAGTAAGGACAAGTCTAAAACACCTAAACTCTACAACTTCAATGTACTGGGACTCATACGTAAAAAGTGGCATATTAGTCCAGTTCATATTTTTTAGAGAATCAAGATCTAAAAATTCTCTTCAATCCCTGCTCTGTCTTCTCAATCTAATGTTTGGATCTGAAATAATATATTCTACTTGATAAAGGTCTTCCAATGATCTGGTAGATGATGTCAGCTTTGACAATTTTGAATGCTTGACAACCTTTCTCCAATATTTCTCCTCAATATGTCTTCAACCTAGGTCTACAAGTGACACACTAAAGAGGGAGAAAAATGTTGTTTTGTTAATGGAAAGGGGTTTTCCTTGGTCAAACCTCGCTTTGGTAATCAAACCTTATAATGAAATTAAATTAAATTAAGGAATGATGAATGAAGAATATGCAATGTTACAACTCACAAAACCCTAGCAATAAAGTGCTACAAACATGTATGAGATGGCTCCAATGGATGTAGATTTTGACTCTTGCTTGAATGTGATAGATCTTAAATTGAACACTTACTTGAATCATGAAAACCCTACATCAAAAATGTTATCTCAACAAAAAACATGATGCATGATGTTTGATACTTGAATAATGCTCCAAAACACTTGATAAACAACTCTTGAATGCTCTTGTAAAATACAATTCTCTATTAGGAATTCTCTCATGAAAGTCTTAGGTCACTTGTAAACTTTCTAGGTGAAAATGAGTGAATTAACCTTATATTTATACTTGTTTATGCCAAATTTATTGAAATTAAAAAACCACACGCTGACATAAGATCTAGGAGAATATGCCACCCATAATATTAATTTAATTTAATTTTAAGCCACATAGGACTCATACACTAGAAGTGGCATATGAGTCCCATTAGACTAGGCTATGGGACAATTTTTTCAAGAAATGCTTAGATTCATGTGAAATTTGGATAGGGGCCCTGAAACTTAGGTGGGACTCATACGCCCAAGATGGCGCATGATTCCTAGATCACTAAATATGAATTATTATTGTATGTTGGTTTATGTTAGGATTATCCTCGAAAATATGTATTAATTAAGGCTTGTGGATGTAAAATAAGGCCAACTAAAGCACAAAGAATTCAACTTAATTAATGAAAAACCTAGATTAGTGTGAAAGTGTGGTGCAACACTTTACAACACCCTAAATAAGGAACAAATAAGGTTCATTTAGCTCATAAGGGCCCAAAAAAGTGTGAAAATATAATGGATGACATGTTTTGACACTACATTCATTAGTTTAATGACTTGGTTTTCCAAGGAAGGGGTGTGGGTTTTCGTAAGTGGTTTCAACACCTCTTATTTCAGTTTAGAACTATGGTTTTGCCTCCCACAAGTTCTATAAATTGGATCCCTGAGATGGTAGTTGCATTGTGTGTTGTTTGAAAGCATCTGGGTTGTAGGAGAATAATAAGGAAGTGTGTTGTGGTGTAACTCTCTTTTGAAGATAAATAATATAATTTCCCTCTTCTCTCATGTGGAGTTGTTTTCCTAAAGTGTTTCTCCACGTAGATCAAGTGTCATATTTGTTTGCTGATTTTTCTATTATGATGAATGTCCAATCACATACATTAAATCAAATTTGATAATCTTAGTTTTAAATTTGAATAGAGATACTTAAGTTAATATTGCATCTTAGTTTCAGATTATTTTCAACACCTTCTTGATCCCATCTTTTCAATTGTCATCCTCGTAGGTGCCTAAACCCCTCTCACGAGCCTAAAACCTAGATAATTATATCATAAACCATTTTTTTTCAATTTATCTATAATCCTTCCTATTGAATCCTTTATTTTCATATATAATATACCTATGGATTTTTTGTTCCTTTATCATTTAATAAGGATCCCAACAAAAAAACTAAAATCTTAGTAAAAGTGAGGTTTAGATCAAGGATTTGATCCTAAGTTACTTGTAGAATGTTGTGTTTTTGATAAAGGAAAAAATGGGTTTTACAGGGACTCAAAACCACAGAGTTTACAAGCAAGAGAAAAATAAACCATTAGAGTACCCAAAGAAAGGAAGACTGCAACACAAAAAAAGGCAAAAAAGGATAGCAGCCACCAACCAAGAGCCAAAAAAATCTAGCAAGAAGTCAACAACAAGAACAGCCAAAGATAACCTAAGGACTTTAAAGTCTCAACAACTTGAACTTCAAGGTTGCACATTTCCTAGGTCACCTTCTTTAAATCTTGGATCTCCTAAGACGAAGAATCCACCTTTCTCTTTAGGTTGGCTCTAGTCCTCTTTGAGGGCTCAAAATCCTCCTACTTACTTTTATCCTTGTCAGCTTCCAGATCCACAAACAACAACCCCTGATGGGTATCTTCCAACTTCTCCACCATTGCACTCAAGATAGTAGCATTTTGTTTCACAACTCTATGGTTATGCTCTAAGATGGTTTTCATAGTTTTCCTGATTTTTCCCATTTCCCTTTCGATATGCTAAACCTTGTTCTAATTATCCTTCTTCATCTTTTATGTGAGATAAATAGTTCTTTGAAGGAATTCAACCATCGACCTCTTCTCCTCCATAGTCCATAAAACCCGAGCAGTATTTTGGGAAACTCCTTTAGCTTCCATCACTTCCAACTTGCTAGTGACAACCCTATTTTTTAAATTGAGGTCCTTTATCTCATGAAAAACACACCTTATGATGCTGAAGTAGTCAACAACTCCATTTCTGGCAATTGATAGTATCTCATTAGGAAATTCCTGGTCCGACTTGAAGTAGTGGTCATCAGGATTGAGATCTCTAGGGAATTTGGTTCTATTCTCTCTATCAGTGGCAGGATAAGAGGTATAAGAATACTCAGTGGCTTTAGGGGCATCAAATTTGTCCTTCGAAGAATCCCCAAAATATGAAACCAACTTATTCATGGGGGGATCCTTCTTCTTGATATTATCCTCCTGAGAAGTACCAATGGGGGTATTCGTAGAGCAATCTTTTTTGTTCAAGGGATTTCTTTGAAGGGTTTTCTTATTTTTATTTTTGGGGGAGGGAGGATCTTCCTCTTCCCACTCAATGTTTGAATCATCTTTGTTCTCAAATGTACTAATATCAATATCATATCCTTCTGAGGCTGAAGTCGATAAGGGGTTAGACAAGGCTACCATATTTCTAAAATGCTAATGAATAAGTCAGATAAGGTCAGTATGCAAGATAAAATTATTCCTAGGGATTATTTTTTGTTCCTCAATACTATTACTCATGGAGCAAAACAAGTAGTGGGGAAAGGAGACCCTTACCTTGTGTCAAAAATGATTGAGGAGGGAAAAATGGTAACCATAGACTCTCGTAAATCTGCCATCCAACGTAATGTACTCCATAAGAATTTTGAGCACCTCCCTCCATATCTTCTTGATCATCCCAGCATTGAAATAACTATTAGATATTTTTACCAACTCCTTCCTTTCCTCATCATTTTTTGGAAAATTGATAATAGCTTCATCGAAAAACATTCTATCATGAAAGAACTTCACCCCCTCAGTTAAGAGACTAGTGATTTCCCCAATAAGGTTCTCATCCACCTTAACCTTCCTCCCTGAGAGAATTATTTCAACTTTCTTCTAGTGTTTTAGTGAAATCCTGTTATTTTTGGGTTAGGACCATGGAGCTTTTCAATGAATGGTTACAACCCACCCCACTTAATTTTCTTCCAAACCTTCAAATTTTTCTTATGCTTCACATAGCTAGTCAACTCCATCCTTTTTCTACTTCCTCCCATAGCTGCAATCACCTTTCTCTTGTTGCTATCAGAACAAATGAACATAATAGAGAGCCAACAACAAAACTTGTCAGCCCTTACAACCTGTTGAGATAATTATAGTGCCACCATGATATCGAATGATGTCATAGTATGTGGCTTTATTCTCTTTTATCATCATTAAATGTGGAAGCTTTCCCATGAGTGATTTCATAATCTATTAAGGCTCTTACATCATCTCCCAGATCATTATAATTCTACCACATTTTTTTCCCATTTTGTTTGACCCCCTCATTAGCAAAATAGTCGGCCACACTATTTGCTTCCCTATAGACATGGGATATTCTCACCTTATCAAATTTGGATAAAATAGACATAGCTTCTTCTATCCAACATTTACTAGTCCATGAGGGAGGGACTTGCCAAGGAGACACTCAATAATGTTTTTGGAGTCACCCTCAATCCATATATTTTTGAAGTTCATTCTATTAGCAAGGTCGATTACCTGGAAATCTCCAATGGCTTCAGCTAATTGATTAGACTGTGTTCCCAAGGGGATAGCCACTGCCACAACAAAATTTCCATTATAATATCTTATCACACCCCCACTCCCTACCGGCCCCATATTTCCCTTTGCCGCCCCATCAAAATTAGCTTTTATCCAGCCCCTAGGAGGCTGATACCAAATAACACCCTCATAGTTCTTTTTCATTGGTCTCAAGGCTTTAGAAATATCACTTTTGATATCCTAATATTTTTCCATCTTGAGGTCATAGTTAGAGCAGACGACAACCTCCATCTTACTCTCATGATAAGGGGTATTGATGATGTTTTCCACAATTAGCATGTATATTTTCTCATACACAATATTCTTCGGAGCTTCGTTGGCCCTAAAGATTCTATTGTTTCGCTCCTTCCACATACCCCATACTATATAAGCGAAAGTAAATGACCATAATCTATGGATACTAGGATTTAGGGAGGGAGCAATCCATTGAATAAAATGGTCTTCGATAGAGCTAGGATACACCCATGAGAGGTTCCAGAGAGAGAGAAATCTTCTTGAAATAGAAGTCACATACAAACAATGGAGGAACAAATGGTTAGAAGTTTTCACTTCTTCCTTGCACAGGTAACATCGATTCAAGATCTGGATGCCATGCTTACAGAGGTTATCCACTGTGAGAACTTTATTTTGAAGAAGAATTCAAAAGAATACATTAACATTAGGAGTCAGGTGTTTAATCCAAGCTTTAACCCAAAAGGGAGGAGGGGTAGGTAAAAGGGACAACAAAGAGACAGTCGAAGAGACCGAGTAGCTTCCCAAATGGTTAGCCATCCAAACTAAAAGATCATCCTGCTGACTTGATCCCATTCTAATAGCCATCAAAGAGGATTGAATTGGCACAAGATCTAGACTAATCTGGCATAGATTAACCCATCCCCCATTTCTCTTGTCATCCTTAACATGAATCCCATAATTTTCCTTGTAGGTATCAACCCACCCATTGAGGTTGTCATATAAAATTAAGGGCTCCTTCATTAACCATATATCTTCCCAAAACCTAGCTTGATTCCCATTTCTTATGATCCATCTAACTCCCAAATAAATAAATAAGCACCCTCTAATCATATCATTCTAGAGAGCCGAAGCATGGGGCAAAGCTGGAGAATCAAGCAAAGTCTTGAGAGATCCAATATTTGCCATATATTTTCTCTTTAAAATGTTATTCAATTCTCCATTAGATGAGAAAAATCTCTAGATTTTCTTTGCAAGGAGAGCCCTATTCATTGTTCTAATCTTTCTAAGACCCAGAGCTCCCAAATTTTTAGGTCTACAAATAGAGTCCCAACCAATAAGAGGCATTCTTTTTCTTTCTTCTACACCTGACCAAAGAAAGTATTTTTGGATTTTTTCAATAGAATCCACATTTTTGGAAGGTATTTAAAAAATACTTAATGCATGGATTGGAAGGTTCCGAAGAGTAGCTTTGAGTAGCTGAATTTTACCTGCTTGATTGAGAAGAGCTCCTTTCCATCCAACAAGATTTTTGCTGAACCTATCCACCAAAGAGTTCCAAAAGGACTCGGAAGGCTTAAGGCCCAAAGGCAACCCAAGATAAATAGATGGTAAGGAATCCACTTTGCATCCAAGGAATTTTGTTTTTATACCCTATTATGTGTGATATTTTAATATCATAAATTATGTGGCCTATTATAAAAGGTTACAATATCTATAAAATAATTATTAAGAAAATGATAATATAGATGCATTCATAAAAATGTCATATCTCAAAATTATATCATACACCTACTAGATCATGATGTGATATACTATATTAATCATATATAAATCTAACATATTATTAATTTATACATTATCATTCATGCTTTTTATTATACTTCATGTATAATTCTCCTATGTTATTACATATTCTTTTCTGTTATGCATACTCTAACATTTACACCTCCAATCCCTACTTCTACCTAAGTATAATTATTAAGAAGGAGCATGTGTCTTCCACAAGGTATGAAATTTGGGTATGTTGGTAGTTGTCTAATTATGTTTAATTGCATGACTCAAGCTACTAACTATATATTTTAATATATTTTCATGTTCTCATGGATCATATAACCCAAAACTACAAACACACATGATGAGATATAGTGGGGTGAATTACTTTACATGGATTCTTGTGAGTTCTTATTTATATTACAATACAAGATTCTCATGCATTTAAATTTAGGGAATAAATTTAAGCCTCATGTACATGTTCTAATTTTTTTCCTAGTTATGCTAATTTTCATTTTGATGGAATGGATTAATACAATTACATACTGATAAATAGCATCGTCTTGTGTGAAGTCAATTTGATTCCTTGATCCTTCATATATCACACTTTGACATTATTCAATTTGTTTCTATGTAAATTTCCACACATATGATATTTATTAATATACCTATTTCTCACCATGTCTTGACATTAATCTTTACATAAATATAACCATTTTCCTATCCTAGGTCAATTCCATCGTAGAACGAATCCCACAGTACATTCAAATTTTCAAATTTTATTAACTAATATCAAATTTTCAAATTAAAATTTTATTAACTCACTTATTCATTCCTATCATCAACCAAATTGATATAATTTCATGTGAATATTGTTATTTTGGGTAATTAAAGGAATTAAATGTGAATTCATTAATAATTCATTAAAATATATTACACATTGTAGAGAATAATCATTCTAGGAACTCTTCATTTTGGACCATTAAAAGGAACCTGATTCTACACTAAACCATTGTAGGAAATTGCATAATCAAAGACTATAGGTTTTTTAATATTCCCATGACCATAAATATAGTCTAATAAATATGGTAGACCTAGCAAAACTTGACCCTTACAATTTGATATTTTACCCAAGGATTTTTATATTAATTTTATTCCTTAATAATTACCAAAGGATAATGAATATAATCAAGTATTAGAAGTCCCAAAAAATGAATATATTTAGTTTTCTAAACATAAGTTTGGAAGCATAAATTCATATCCCACTTGTCGATTTATTAACAAAATTGAGCCTTGGAAGGATTTCTTTTGAACAAATTTGAATGAAGGTTTTCTATTTAAAAGTACAAGGCTTATCATACAAATATTGGGTTTGAATGAAGGCCCTTTTTCCTATTATTTAGATATTGCACACAAAAATAAATTTAGGAAAGGGTCTCTAGCTAATGGTATCTTTAAATATAGGGTCTTTAATTAAATATCCTTCATACAAAGTCCTTAAGTGAACCTTCAACATATGCTCAGCTAATTTTAAACTAAAAATATTTTCAAGATCATTGCTTGGGGAATCAAAAAAAACTACCATGAACTAATAATTTGTACTATGTTATTCCTTAGATAATATTTTTTAAAAGTATAATTCGTAATAATTTTATTTATTTTCTATTTTATAGTGAACATAGGATGTTTATCAAATATATAGCTCTATATTCAATGCATGCACAAAGTTTAGAACAAAGTAGAAAAATATTGTAAAATATATGTTTGCACTCTATATTGATGTCCTTGCTTAAATAAAAAATAATAATTTAATATAAATACATGCAAAAAAATATGTTTAGAAAAATATCATTCATTAAAAATAATATTTTCTATTTTCTAGTGAACATAGGATGTTTATTGAATATGAAGGTCTATGTTCATTGTATGTGGAAAGTTTGAAAAAGTAGAAAAATATAATTTTAAATTTGATTGCACTCTATATTGATATCCTTGTTTATTTTTTTTAATATAAATACATGTAAATACCATGTTTAGCAAATATTTGTTAGGGTTCAAGTAGATTGGAGCAATAAACATTAAAAATTATATGTAGATTAAATAACCTAGAAATAACAATGAAGAATAACACAAAAGAGATCAACACAAAATTTAACATGGTTCACCCAATATTGGCTACATCCACAAAATCTCAGCCATCCAATGATTTTATTATCTAGTGCAAAATAGATTACAATGTCACAAACACCATACCACAATACATGTCCCAACCACTTATAACAAGCCTTTTGGAACCTTCTAGAATTAGGGTTTTACAAGGTTTTTTTTCATTTGATGTGTTAATGAGAAAACCTTGATGTGTCAACGAGAAAAAACCTTGACGTGTTCACAGGAAAACCTTGATGTGTCAATGGGAAAAAAACCCATTTCTTGTTACGAGTGAGTAGTACTTGCATGACTAGTTGCCACATACCGACAATATCATTTATTAAAAATAGCCTAAATAATAAGGAACATGTTATTAATAAATATTCAGAACTAAGACACAATAATTTTAAAATATATATTAGAATCTACTTACAAAATCTTGAAGCTTAGTAGTTCACATTATTTTTAAATTCTTTATAGCTTGCTTGCTATAAATGAAAAAAAGAAAATTGGTTAAATTTTTGATTTGATTGTACCACTTAGGCCACAAAGAGGGACACACCCTTTGAGAGAACCTACAAATGTGAAGATTAAAAGAAAACACAATGAACACAATATTTTATAATAGTTAACCAAGTAAATTAGGTAAACTAGGCATATATAAATAGGAGCAAAGGAAGCACCCAATCTCTATAAAATGAGGATAGGAATCCTCATTCATAGGATGGTGAAGATTTCCCTACCAAAAATGAAGGAAGAGGTGTCGAAAGTAAGTTAGCACCTTGTAGGACACCTATCTACATTGACACCTCACTAAGAAAGAGTCAATGAGATGCCTAAGTAGGCTTAAAGCCTAAGTGTATGCATAAAGTGCAATATATACACTAACACCCCCCTAAGCATAGCTAAGGTGGGCATGAATGAAATAGGTCTCAGATACCAGCTTGGTGAGATACTTATCTATAATAGAAATAAATAAGTCTTGACCATGAAGCCTAATAAGGTACCCATGTATAATGTAATATCTCTAAATAATATGGCAAGATAGAAAACCTTATGGGAAAAAACTATCCTCCAAAAAGAGCTCGTAGATGAATGAAATTTCTCTTAATAAAGGGTTTGATGAAGATGTCTGCAACTTGCTCTAAAGTCTAGAAAAAGACTAAGTCGTTGATTTGGACATGAATAAGCTCTCGAATATAATACATATGAATCTCTATGGGTTGGCTAATGCTAAACTAGATTCTTGTATATTTGAATAGTATGTTGTTTTCCACAATAATTTACTATGCATTCTGTGAAAGGAATACCAAACTTGGAAAGAATGCCCTGAAGCCTTATGGCCTTAGTAGCTAGGTTAACAACGCCCCAGAGCTCTGCCTCTGTGGATAATATAGAAATAACATTTTTCTTCTATTTAGACCAATTGATATAGCCTGAACCAAGCTAAAAATTGTAACCCTAACTAGACTTGTGATGCTCATCATTACCAACCCAATCAAAATTTGTAAAACCAACCAATTCAATTGACGAACCAACTCTATAGTGAATCCCAAACCCAAGAGTACTATTAAGGCAATAAAGGATCCTCTTAATTTCTTTCCAATGTAGCTCATGAGCTTCCTTCATGTATCTAGAAACCATGCCTACTATATAGACAATTTCTAGCCTGATATGAGTCAAGTATACAAGACTACCAATAATTTTTTGATACAATGTAGCATCAACCAATGATGTTGTACAATAAATCTTAAGCTTGACTTCAAGTAGAAAGGGAGTCAGAGATGGTTTGCAAGTATTTATGTGAAATCGTGCAAGTAGATCGAGAGTGTATTTAGTTTGTGTAAGAGTGATCCTTGAAGCAGACTATTAAATCTCAATACCAAGGAAGTAGTGCAATAAACCCAACTCTATCATCTAAAATCTATCTTGAAGTGATGTCTTCACTATTACAATGGTAGATGAAGTTCTCCTAATAATCAAATATCATCAACATATAGAACCAATATCAAAAGTGAATCATCCTACTACAATAGATACACATTAGGATTTGAATTGAATCTAGTAAAACCTGAAGATAGGAGGTAGGGATCCATCTTGGCATACCAAGCCCTAGGGGCTTGTTTGAGGCCAAAAAGAGATTTCCTAAGCTTACAATCTAAGGATGAATCCTAAACAAACATTGGTGGTTGTTCTATGTATATTTCCTCCTCAAGGTCTCTATGAATAAATGCACTCTTCGTATCCATCTGATGCACATCCCATCCATGTGTTGTGTCTAGAGCTAGTGTAAGTCAAATCGAAGTCATCTTAGCAACTAGTGCAAAGGTCTTTGTATAGTCAATACCTGCAATTTGTAAAAAGCCTTTGGCAACCAACCATGCTTTGTACTTATCAATATATCCATCTACTACAAATTTAGTTTGATATATCATTCCACATCGAATTATGTCTTTCTTCCCTTAGGAAGTGAAGTCAAATAGAATCTATGATTTATTTTCCTTGATGCCTCTCTAGTACGCTTGATGCCTCTCTAAATATCTATGAATCACATATTGAAGCAAAGAAGGCATGTGGCCCCTTGAAAATATCCCTGAATCTATCTACCATTTGTTGGATCCTATATCTCTATATTTTCTTTATGTAGAGAGTGAGATATTGGTGAGTCTAGTGTAGATATATCGAATTCCAATTCAATCCTTGAACTAGAAGAAGATGAACCCTAATTTCTCTCATCAATGTGAGGACTGAAAGAAGAAGATATTGCACTAGGAACCTATTGAGAATGATCTTAATCAAATTATTACTATAATCAAGATCTAGTGAGTCCACAGTATGTTGAGAAGTGTCAATTATAGTTTCAAGAGATATTGCTTTAACCTTAAAACTTATCTCAATAACCAACTCATGTGTTGTAGGGTCATGTAGGTGATATCCTTGTACACTATCTTGATATCAAACTAAGATGCAAGGTTTGGATTGTGGATCCATAGCCTTGTGATGTTGTTTTAGAATATGTTGCAAGGGCATGAGAGCCAAAACCTCTAAAATTATCAAATATTGGTTTCCATCCTTTCCAAGCTTCATAAAATTAGAGTGAATCATAAAATTAACCATCTCTTTTAAAGATCTATTCTTTTTCATTCAATTTTATTGAATATTATATGGACCTATGTGTTGCAAATCTATCCCCTATGATATACAAAACTACTTAAAATGGTTGTTGACATACTAACCCCCATTATTTGTTTGAAGAACCTTGATGATTTTCCCTATATTTTTTTTTAGTAAGAGCTTTGAAATCTTGAAAATATTCAAGCACTTTTAATTTTTACTTAAGTAAACCCATGTAAAATGTGAGAAATCATCAATAAAGGTGAGAACATATCTAACCTTTGTTAAATATGGATGGGGAAAATGCCCCAAAACATCACTGTGAACAAGTTCTAAGACTTGTGTTTCCCTCCATGATTTTCCTTTCTCAAATTTTTCTTTTCGATGGTTTCCAAGTGCACAACCTTCACAAATCCATTTAGAAAATTTAACCTTAGGTAATCCCTTGACCATATTATGTTGACATAGTTGCTCAAGGTAGTGGTAGTTAAGATGGATAACCTACTCGTACCATAATTTTCTAACTTCATCTAAATGAGTTAGTAGTTCTTTTGGAGAAATATCTATAGAAAAATTAGAGAAGGTATATAATTTGAATTGGCGATTTTCCTCTCCTGTTGCTACCATTTTTTTATTTTCAATTGTCTTATCTCAATTTCAATTAGAGAGAAGTGTACTCTCATTCCCTTCCCTAAATGAGTTATTTGATACACTAAAGTGATATTAGGTGATAGTGAAGGTACACTTAGAACATTTAAAAATACTCGTTCTTCAACTTTGATATACCTCTCCCTTTAACCAATGTTGGAGTATCATCACCTAAGGTTATTGTGGACATACTAGACGGATCTAAGGATGAAAAAACCTTTTGAAGAACCCATATGGTGTGAAGCACTTAAGTCTTTAATCCATGATGGAGATAAAGATTCTATATCAACTAAGACTTTGTCCTTTGATTTCTCTTTTTCCTTAGTATTTTCCTGAGTTGATGAAGATGCCTTCATAGAGTCAAGTATCCCTATATTGTTCTTTTATAGAACTTGTTGTAGAGAACTAATTTTTTTCCTCATGTATTAATGTTCATTATGTCTAATGGTTTTACAAAAGGCACATTTAACCTTCTTCTTACTTTGAAAAGAGTTTGTGGAGTTGTCAATTTTTCCTTCTTTCTTAACTTCCTTGTCCTTTTTAGTGTTCTTCTTCTTCCCTTTGAAGTCCATTGTGTTTCATTCCTTGTAAGTAGGGCTTGAGGCTTAGTAGACTTCAAAGTTCCCATTTGAATTGACTTTTCTTCCAACCTTGTGAGATCAACAATAAAGTTATCAAGTGTGGGCACTGGCCATGTCTAGAAAGTTGATACAAAAGCATAACTTTTTTGACCTAGATTGGAAAGTACATAGAGGATTAATTGATCCTCTTTCTTGTCAATTCCACAATATTTTAACTATAAATTTAAAGATTTAAATCTAGTTAAGAAGTCTTGTCAAGTTTGTAAAACTCTGAGGACTAAGGCATAAGAGTTGATTTTCCAACTCGTGTCTTCTAAGTTCGTTTATTTTTCCAAATAATTTTTCTGGAGCTTCCCAAACTTGGTTGGGTGTTTTCAAGTTCTCAACATGGAACAATAATTCAAGAGAAAAATTTAAGCATAGAAAACCAAATTATTGATCAGACTTATTAAAATAATTTTCTTTTTCGTTAGCTACTATAAGTTCTTTCTTAGTTCCCATGGTTAACATATAGAAATGTTTTTTATTAAGCACAATTATTACTTTCATCTTGCAATCATGATAATTGTAAGGTGTTAGGGGTAGTATAGTAATATTAAACTCCATGATGCTAGACTTTAGATAGTTGTTTTGTAGAAATGCAAAAATGAAGAACTTAGAAATACTTGCAAAAGTAAAGGGAAAATACAACACATAAAATAACTTCTTGAGGTAGTTTGAAGATGGACCACACACAACACCCCCTTGAAGTTATGGCACTATGAACCTTTCCACCTATTACAAAATATTTGCCTTCTTGCAAAATAATTTTTTAGATTTTTAGAAAATAAATTTATTGCATCAAAAAATTAGAACGGAAGGGAAAAAATAAGAGCAAAGTTAAGCCACTTTGGTCTGGAAAGAAGCAAGGGCTTAAATTGCATATGACTAGGGGCTTAAAATTGTAAAATCTTTCTTGCAACACGGGCCTCTTCCTTTAAACAACCTTGCAAAAATTCAAATGTGGTTTGGAAAAGGTTGAATTGGGGCCTTCAAAATGATCAAACCGTTTGTGAAATGAAATGCTACCCCTTAATCGACTGTTCAAAAGAAAGGAAAAACTTGTAATTAAATTGTAGGGGTTAAAGAGAAAAATCATGTACAAGATTTCTTCTATTTGGTCTCCATTTGAACTACTTTTCCTATTAGTTATTACACATAGAGAAGACTAGAAAGAAAATGAAAAAGGAGATGAATTCACCTCATGACCTACAAAAATCCATGTTCAATTCTAATACCATGAAAGAAATTGCAAATACGAAGACTAAAAGAAAGAATGTAATGAAGACAAGATTACATAATAGTCCACTAAGTAAACTAGGAAAATCGGGCATACATAAGTAGGAGTAAAGGAGGCACCTAACCCCCATGAAATGAGGATGGGTTCCTCATTCATGGAGTGGTGGCGAGTTGCCTACCAAAAATGAAGGAAGAGCTATTGAAAGTAAGTCAACACCTCTTAGAATACCTATCTACATTGACACCTCACAAAGAAAGGGTCAATGGGATCCTTAAGTAGGCTTAAAGCCTAAGTGTATGCATAAAGTCCAATATATACACTAACACGTTTAAGCTTCCACCCCTAAGTGTTTGAAATGTATATTGCATCAAGATAAATTCTTAATGATAGTTCGCAAAAAAAATTCTACCATTCCTTTACATTTTAATTAGTATTTTATCATTTAATTATTCTAATTTATTGCCTAGGTTAATATATGTTAATTGGTTGCATTAATTAATTAGCCTACAATAGAAGTTTAGTGTTTTTTTCTCTGATTTACCCTACACTGGTCGATTAAATGCAATCAAAAAGGAAAAAGTGGCTAAAATTAGTTAATTTCAATTGAGAATAGGAAATTTAACAATGTGTTTCAGAAGTTGATTGAGATAGAGGATCATACTTATCTAAAACAAACCTTTTAAAGCAGTTTGCATGCTGCGTATATGAAGATATGAATGAGTTAATGTTTTTAGTTTTAAAGCAGCTTTTAAAACAGTTTGCATGCTGCTTATATTTCATTGATTTAGTTTTAGTTTTTAGCATTTCTAGCAGCTTTTAAAGCAGTTTATGTTTTTAGTTTTAAAGCAGTTTGCATGCTGCTTATATTTCATTGATTTAGTTTTAAGTTTTAGCTTTTCTAGCTTTAAAACTGTTCACTGCATCTTTCCTTAGGCTTTTCTTTTAGATTTGTTTTAGTTTTGCTTTGTTTCCTCCAGCAGCACGATCGCTTTTTTTTTAAAACTCTTTTATATAGAGTTGTTTGTAGCAGAATTAACATGCAGTTGAATAATATTTTCAGAATTATTATTTTCTCATTCTTGTGTTCAATTTTTCAAGCTGCTGTTGAATTCAGTATAGTGCTAGTGCTTAAATTTCAATCTTTCAGCATCCGTATATGCAATGAAAGAAGCTCAGCTTCGATTCGGAGTCCTAACCTCTGCAGATGTTAAAACTTGGTTAACAGGCCCAAATAAGATAAAATACGAAAGAAATCCAGTTTTTCTCCTTTCTGTGATTCTCAAAAGATCGGAGTTTTTCAGAGTCAAGATGTCTGAGCGCTGGTCATCGGATAAACCAAGCGAAATAAGAGTAACTACTTCTCATAATTTCGACGACTATTTAAAATGCATTGAACTAATGTATGGCGAGCGGGTGTATTTCTCCAATGTTGAGGAATGCCTTGCTATTCTTTCAGTTGCTTCTGAGTTGTTGGCTGATGACTGCATCAACAACTGTATGCAATATTTGGAAGCAGTTCGTTGGAGCTCTAAGGAAGAATCCCGAATTCGAGACGTGCTCTCTTCTCTGGGATTGAAACTTTTACCAGATTTAGCTGACAGGCTTGATAAAAAGAACGGCGACGATATAATTTTTGTGGAAAGGATTATCAATGAAATGGTCTCGCTTATTAAAGACCAGAAAGCCACCGGAAGAAACCGGAGAACTGCGGAGAAATATATAGCGGGTATATTCGAGAAAGATTCATCTAGAGAAGTTGTGGAAATATGCGGGCGTGTGCTTCTGCGAGAGTTGAATTCATCCATCCGTTCTAGTAATATCTTTCCTATGAAGCTGCTCTTAAAATATATCGAGCATTGTGATGGAGATATACTGAAAGTTGCATTCATCGCTTTTTGTGAAGATCCAAAAGTTACGGAGTATGTAAATGTGAAATGAAAATGGCGAGAATTTGATAAAAAAGCGGCGATCTACATAATAATCTGTTTTATGCAGGCCATTGGAGACGGAAAGTTAATAGTTTCAAGAACATTTAGAATTTCTTTTCTCACGACTTGGCTACCAATCATGGGAGAATTGTACTGTGAGAGACTACGAATCAAGGGAGCATTGTGCGGTAAAAGACCCCGCATGCTTGGTGAGCTAGATGAAGCAATACTTAACGTCGTTGAGAGCCTACCCCTTGTTGATAGGAGACGTATTTGCCTGGAATGGACAGGGGTTTACAGGAAGTATAACATCGACATCGCTACGCCATTTACTTTGTTTAAAGATCTGCAAGACCTATAATATATCAACATCAAAGCATTAATTTACCGTGCTTTATTAAATCCTGATTAATCTTTTTAGTTATATATTTTGTTTTCGTTTTTAGATGTTTGGGCTCCGCTATATTGTCATGCATACTGCTGGCTATATGGCTAGAGTTAGCGTTTTAGCTGTCGTAGTTTTTGAATTTGTAAATAGTCTGCAATGTTGAAAGTGTTTTGATCACAGAGTGTTGGAATAAAGCAATAATTGAATCATGCATGTAAGAGAAGTTCAATTAGGAGTCTTCAACGAACTATCTGGTCTGTCCATAGTTCCTGGTCGTTAGCATTAGTCACATAGTTAGTTGGCAATAAACTTTAGTTTGCTGTTCATAATCTAAAAATAGTTGTCATTGTATATTCCAATTTTATAGGATATTGTTGAGTTTCCATGTTCTATAAATCTGTAACTGTTATTGATGAATAATATGGAAGTCTTGAGTTATTTTGTGTTTATTATTTGCTTTGTTTTTTGTTGGGTTTTCTCTGTTGTTCATTAATTTTAATATGGTATTAGAGCTAATGATAAGTCTTGGTGCTATGCTGTGAGTATGTAAGTTTGTTATTGCTGCTATAGAGAAGCTTGTTGTTGTTGTAAGAGTTGAGAGAATGTCAGTCATTGATGGAGAACCATTAGAAAATGATGAAGATGATTTTATTGAAGCTGAAGCAATTGATCCATTTTGAAATGGTCAATATTTTGAAGGCAGAAAAGAATGCAGTGGAGGGATGAAGAAATCATACTATGTGTTGGGGATCATCAAAGCACAATTTTAAAAAAGGTTGTCAGAGGAAATATGGGTTCTTTGACGTGCCTCCATTTATGGTGTTGGAGGAGGAGAGGTGCATGAGATCTCAAAGGAGCAGCTTGAAAAAATTTTATTGGTCTGAGAACTGTTTTCAAAAGACAACTTCTACATAATGTAATGTGTTTAGTTTTATGTTGTTAGATGAATTAGGAGTTCAGTAAAATTCCATTATTCCTTAAGGGGGAGTGTTGGAATAAGGCAATAATTGAATCATGCATGCAAGAGAAGTTCAATTAGGAATCTTCAACGAACTATCTGATCTGTCCATAGTTCTTGATCATTAACATTAGTCACATAATTAGTTGGCAATAAACTTTACTCACATAATTAATTGGCAATAATTACTCTGTTTTCTGTTGGGTTTTCTCTGTTGTTCATTAATTTTAATAAGAGAAGTCGACATACTTGTTTTATGAAAAAGTTCTCTCAAACTTTCAATTATGTCTTCCATAATCTTTAATATTCAGTGTTTAGTATATTTCGAAGGTTGAAAATCCTCAGATAAGATCTGCTTCTTCAAACATCAATGCTTATTAAGTTTAATGGGTTGAAAAAAAATAGAGATTGAGACCATTTTTGTACTTTGAGATAGTCAAAGCTATGCCAAATTATATATGACTATTCTTCCGTCCTTAAAGAATCGGCTAAAATTTTGTCAAAATTTGTATGCTTAATTCAATGGTTCTTCTATTAAACATTTCAATTGTTAACAGATGCAAGCATATATGTTTCGGACAAATTTCAAACCCCTTTGGAAGAAGTTATATTTATTTTGGTGAACTATCTTACAATAAAATAAAATAAAATGTTAGGTTAGTCTTATAATCTTATATTTCTTACAGCTTTGCCTCCGAGTATGGAGGGGGCTTGCATAACATTTGAATTCATCTTAGCTTAACCTCCAAAACTCTTTAAGGGCGTGGACAGATCGTTGTTCTTAAATTATGCGCTTGCACAACTCAGATTTTTTATAAACCAAAATTTCATCCTTGAAACCTTCATTACTTGTATAATTGAAATATTTAGTTTGATTTTTAAAACAAATTCTTGTTAAATAAAATTTTAATAAATATTTATTAAATATATAATTGTAACAATTAAATAAAATATTTCGTTTTTCTAAAATGGATTTATTAGAATCATCATTTGTAAAATTTGAGTCAATAAATTTGATTTGAAAATTACACAATTAAATTTTGATATAAATATTTTAATTGAATAAATGTCGTTATTTATAATTAATCTAATAAATATTTTAGAATGATAATAAAAGACAAACATCAAACCATAATTATGTAAATAAAAAATAAAAAATAACTCTTAAATAAATATAATATAATTTGTCAATTTGGTTGTGCTTAAATGACAAAGTCATGAGATTCTCAAGAAGAAGATCCATGTTGGGGTCTTCCAAGTGACATGTAAGTTGGAATTACTATAGACATGCAAAACTAACATCATGCATTAATCATATTTGTCCATCAATTAAATAAATCAAGTTTATTTAATTAATCTTCTACAGTCTTCCATTTAAATTAAATAAATTCATCATCCCCTTTAGCTAAATAAATCAAAATATTTATTTAACTATGTCTAAATCATTTTCCATCTCTTTTTGATTTATTTTAATCAATAAATCTAAATCAAATAGGTCAAAATATCTAATCCGTCATTAAATTAATCCAATCTTGATTAATTTAATCTAAACTCATGTCAGATTCTCTAGCTTTTCCCACTTGCACAAATAAATCATTTAATTGATTTATTAAATCTTCTAATTTCCCTCAACATGACAACTTTAGGGAATATTCCTCTAATTTGAATCCCCCTCTCAAAGGACTTATCCTTCAACTTGGCATTTACGAGCTCTTACATGTCTCTTACACAAGTCAACTTGACATTAACTCTCTACTTTCACCCCTTTAAACATGTAATTTCATCAAAATTCAAATTTCAAACTGGCACATTGACCAAAATGTGCACAACCCTCATCTTCTCACATTTTGACAAGTGGCATCTTGTCATTGATTCATGAATGATCTCATATTCATCCAAATCTTTCAATCTTTCAACTTTGAATCTATAAATGCAAAACATTTCTACTCCAAATCAACACAACTTGCTACACAACTGGATGCACAATCTCATGCATTTACACTTTCATCATTTTGGCATTCTTGTTTATCAAGGAGTGGGAAGGGGCATCCTTTCTAGATCATAAGAGGCACCACTCCCACTATGGAATATGTTTGCACATGATTTTTAATGTCTTTATTCAACTTATTTGATATTTTAATGTCTCATTAAACATATTTAACATGATGCAATATTTCATAGGGATGATTAGTTTGTTGCAGATTTAGTTTGACCATGAAAGATTTGTCAAAGTCTAATATGTTTCAGATTTAGCATCTACATTCTGATGCTAGGAGGGCTCATAGATTCTCTTCACATTTGTTGTGGAGTGGCTTACTTCTAACTGTTTATTAACATAGCATTTGCGAATGTTTATAAAAAAAAGGCCTCTACAATAAATCTATTTCATGCATATCCAAATTACATTTCTTTGAAAAATTCTTTCAAATGAATGGCATGCCTTGTCTATGCTTCCGCATTTTGAATACATTTCTATTTGACCCATTTTTTAGTGAAGCTCCTGTAAGAACGACATATTCACTTCGTAGCTTGTAGATAAACATCTGATAAGTTAGCACGACATCTATGGACAAGGCTGCAATCTTTAGCCAAACTCAGGCCAGTCCCTGCTCAGGGCACCTGATTGCTATGTGCAACCTCTCTAGCCTTCTCAGCATGATCTCGGTAGAGGATGCAACTGAGTATAGGGCACATCTCATACCTCTATTTGCAGTTGGGTATGGTGAATTCTCTATTCATTCATTAGATTGATGTGCATCATAAATATTTTATTGTGTTGTACTTTTGACAGTCTAAATACATTTTTTTTAACTGCTTTTAAAGAGGCTTGATAACATAGTGAATTCGATTTGTTTCTTGCATTTATTAAGGAACGTGCCTTGTACTTGTTCCCATCTTCATCAAATCTATAAATAATGAAGATGCAATTTATGGTTTATTTTGCAGGCTAAGACAACTACCATTTGAGTGGACAACATGCTGTATGACAGTAGAATTGAATGACCTCAAAGAAGTGACGCTTTTAAAAAAAAAAAATTGTTTTTTCAAAGCTCAAAGTAACGTAGGTTGTGTTTTTGTTTGACATAATTTATTTATACCATTAATATCGATTCAATACTTTGGTTCTGAACTTATTTTGCTCACAGTAATAATAATATTATTTCATTCCAGTGATAATATTATCCACTACAAGATCACAACGATAATAGATTTGGGGCTTGATTTTCATACACAGGCAAATCAAAGAGGAAGAGATAGTGCGCAGGGGAACACGCCAAATAGAACATGATTTATCTTCTCTATCTACTTTCTTTTTGTCACTATTTCTATCCTGAAAAAATCAATTCAATTCACAGGGCGCCATTGTATATGTGTGTTTAAAAAATGTGTTTTTCAAGAACTCCTAAAATTTCACCATCATCTTCATGTGCACCGAAATGTTTTATGTTATCTTCATTAGGAACGGCAGATGTCCTTTTATCAGTCATCATGAACTAAAAATTGAGGAAAATAGAAAAGCTTCCTCCATTGTGTGTCTACTTTTTGGAGACAACTTTTGTAGTCGGTGCAAGATGGGTGGGATGGCTCTTCAACTTTTAGAGGCATGAAACTACATTGAAATTAGATGGTCAACCCTTTATCTCACTGGAGGATATCAATGCGTGAGGTTTGTGATCACACACAATTCATTCTTAGGCATGAAATTATCTCCGCATTGTATGCATTGTATCTGTTCTGCTTAGAGGGTGAGTTTATTAGTCCAAGCTGTTGTCACTACATTTAGTATTGTTGTCACCTGCAATCTTTATGCCTGCCTGCTGCATTACATTTTACGCACTTCCATTTATTTGACTGATGTTTTTAGTAATTGTTCGTTAGATCTGTCAATATCATCTGGCTATTTCACATTGCCCCCGAAGCGCAGAGAGATCCCGAACTTGCAAATCACTGTCCCACGACCCTGACAGAGCAACCTACTCATCAGACAAGATCACCACACCCTGCGCGAAGTGAGAATGGCCCGTGAGGCACCGCCTGGGCATGCCATAGGTCCTATCTTCGGTTAGCTGCCATAGTAGGATAGACTTGTCACATGATGTTGACAAAATCATATCATTTAGAAGCCATTTTCAATCTTTTTTCCAACCTGTTACTCTGTTGGCTGCATCGTTGTGAAGGATCACTTCAAAATGTCTAATCACAAAAGTAAAGCCACGTTTTTGGAAGGAGGTAATCCATTCAACAACTAAATTTGAATGCATTTATCTCAGTCATGCATTTTCTTATTTTTAGATGCAAGTAGAGGGTCCTGCCCCCCAAAATGGCATGGTATGGAGCTCCTGCATCTATGGCCATAAACACTCGTGGAACCTCAAAACTGTCAGTACATCTGCAACTAACGGTAGAACTGTCAGCCGAGAAAGTTTTTCATTTAATGCTCGTTCGTAGCCTGCCGCCAGGAGAAAGCAAGTGGGCCCATGTCATCCACCGCCTGCCTTCAGCCACATTAAATTTAATCAACCAATGTCAAAATTGCCGCCACACTAAACTTGCATGTGCGCCTAAACTTTTTGCTGTTTTTTGATAAGTATATATTTTAAATATTTTTACTTATTAATAAATTATTAATTTTACAATATAAATATTGGGAAAAGCTAGTAAACTTTTTTGCTAAGTTAAAATTATTAAATGAATTTTTATAAGATAATTCATATAATTTGTAAAATGTTGTAAAATTTTCAATTTTTAATTATTTAAAATGATTAGAAGTTATTATGTTCATATTTTAATGTGTATGTTTATTAAACATTAATACATAAAAAATACTTTAAATAAATGATAATTGATAAATAAATTGGAAACCTAAAAATATGTTGATTGTATATATATTAATTTATAAAGAAAAAATGAAAAAAAAATGAAAAATGAAAAATATTATTTTGTTTCATGTTTAGAGTAATTTTACATAATATTTTTTTGATAAGTATTTAATTTAAATATTTTTACTTACTAATAAATTATTAATTTTACAACATAAATATTGGGAAAAGCTAGCATATTTTCTTGCTAAAATAAAATGATTAAATAGTTTTTTATAAGATAACTCATATAATTTGTAAAATGATGTCAAATTTTCAATTTTTAAATATTTAAAATGATTTAGAAGTTATTATGAAATGTGTATGTTTATTAAACATTAATATATAAAAACTACATTAAATAAATGATAATTGGTAAATAAAGTTGGAAACCTAAAAATATGTTGATTGTATATCTGTACAAGTCTTTTATTTTTCTAATTCAATTTTAATTAAGAAACATATCTAGGAAGAATATAATTGGATGGAATATTTGTAATTAATTTTAACATTGTGTTATATATATATATATATATACACGAATATTAACTTATATAGAAAAAATGGAGAAACTAAAAATGAAAATATATATATATATATATATATATATATATATATATGAATATTAACTTATGAAGAAAAAATAGAGAGAAACTAAAAATGAAAAATATTATTTTGTTTCATGTTTAGAGTAATTTTACATAAAAAAAATTGATAAGTATTTATTTTAAATATTTTTACTTACTAATAAATTATTAATTTTACAATATAAATACTGAGAAAAGCTAGAAATTTTTTTCGCTAAGTTAAATTGATTAAATAATCTTTTATAAGATAGCTCATTTAACTTGTAAAATGATGTAAAATTTTCAATTTTTAAATATTTAAAATGATTAGAAGTTATTATGTTCATATTTCAATGTGTATGTTTATTAAATTTTGGTGGCACTCCCTAGATAAGCATAGAATAAATTTTGGTGGAATATCAAATACCACTAAATCTTAGTTGAATAGCTACAAGAGGAGAAAAAATGGTTGATTGGAGACTAACACTAGATACAAAGAGAGGAGAAAGAGAGGGGAATGAAGCACAAGGATGGAGGAACAAATTAGAAAAATGAAAATAAATAACCATAAAAATGAGAGAAAATATAAACAAATCATAGAAAATGCAACTAAATATAATGGTGTATGCACAAAACTATATGACCACTTAAATAGCAACAACTTAAGATACAAGGAATACGAACAAAGATGAATAAATAGTAATATTTTGAAAATAAACTATAAAACTATAAGATTAGAGAAAATAAAAATAGGTCAATTTTGCAATCAATTTTCAAATTTCCCATGCACAATTAGATTAAAGATTTCAATTTTATTTAATAAAATAAATTTAAAATTATTTAGAAATTCAAAAACATGAAGAACACCATTAAAATTCTAGTTTTACTTATTGATTTTTCAATTATCATATATTGTTTAAGTAATTTTTATTTATACTTTCTTTTCTATCTATTTTTTTATTTATTTTTTAACAATTTCAAAATCTTAAAAAAAAAACTTTTTATTAACGATTTCTAAATATAGTCTAATTTATTATTTAACTATTAAAAATTAATTTTGACCAATAAATCAATAAATATTATTTTTTAATAAATGTAATGTAAAATTATTCTAAACATGAAATAAAATAATATTTTTCATTTTTAGTTTCTCTCCATTTTTTTTCATAAATTAATATAAATACATACATACATACATATATAACACAATGTTAAAATTAATTATAAATATTTCATTCAATTATACTCTTCCTAGATATGTGTGTTAATTAAAATTGAATAAAAAAAAAAGACTTGTAGAGATAGACAAACAACATATTTTTAGGTTTTCAACTTTATTCACCAATTATCATTTATTTAATGCAGTTTTTATATATTAATGTTTAATGAACATACACATTTAAATATGAACATAATAACTTCTAATCGTTTTAAATATTTAAAAATTGAAAATTTGACATCATTTTATAAATTATATGAGTTATCTTATAAAAAATTATTTAATTATTTTAACTTAGCAAAAAAAATTACTAACTTTTCCCAATATTTATATTGTAAAACTAATAATTTATTAATAAGTAAAAATATTTAAAATATATACTTATCAAAAAAATATTAAATATAGACATAAAACACATTGTATACTTATATTTTCATTATATTGTAAAATTAATAATTTATTAATAAGTGAAAATATTTAAAATAAATACTTATCGAAAAACAACGAAACATTTAGGGGTCCGTACAAGTTTAATGTGGTGGAAATTTTGACACTAGTTGATTAAATTTAATGTGGCATGGAGGCTAGAGGTGGATGACATGGTCCCACTTGCTATCCCCTGCGGCAAGAGCCCCATACCATGCCATTTTGGGGGTTGGATAGCCTTTCCCCTCATAGCTAGATTGGGCACATGAGCATGGCAATAGCTACCCAGCCCCAGGAATCCACCGGGGCATGGATGCCGCATCCATGCATAAAATGGGCAATGGCTACCCAGCCCCAGGAATGCACGGAGGCATGGATGCCACATCCATGCATAAAATGGCAGTCCCTCAACGTACCTAACAACAATTACTTTTGCCCGTACCAGAGCATGTAACTTCGGAAAAAGGAAGTAAGGAAGTAAGTTTTGCTTTAGTCATTTCCTACAAAAAAATTTAACTGCTGTTTTTTAATTTATATATTATTAAATAAAATAAATAATTGTTATGTTTTATTTAGATTTTTATTTTAAAAAAATATTTTTTAATTTTTGTTTTTAAATTTAATATTTTAAAAAATAAATAAGTTTTTAAATCAATTTTGTATTTATTAATATGTTTGAATGTATGTAATAAACTAAATTATTAAAAATTGATATTTTTATTAGCATAAATTATATATGTATAAAATATTTTTATTTATTTTTTAAATTTAATGTAAATTAATAAAATGGATGAAGCAAGTTTTTATTTATTTATTATTTTAAATTTTTATCTATATATACAAATGTTATGTAAAATAAAATTATAACATTAAATTAGTTCTTTACATTTAAATAATTAAAATCTATTTAAATTTAGATTTATAGATAAAATTTAAAAAATATTTATAGATTATTTAAATACCAAATATAAGTTATTAATAACACTTATAAATTATTATTATTTAGATGAAATAATAATTTCATCTAATAATTCTATAAAATATTAAAATTAAGGTATTTTTAAAAATATTTATAAATTTAATACAAATAAATTAATAATTATTGTATATAGATTTTTTTGATGTATAACTCTCAAGTTATACATTTTTAATAATATTTTAAAGACATTTTATATAACAATTGAGATAAATTTTGGATGTTTAATTTAATTTAGAAAATTTTATTATGTTAATTTTATTTACATTACACATATGTTTCATTAAAAATAAATTAAAATATATATATTTATGTAAAATATGATGTGTATGGCATATTTATCTATGTGTAATTTAATTTTAATCTATATATTTATTTATCTGTGTGTAATTTAATTTACCTATATTTTATCCTATATATGTTTATCCTATGTGTAATTTAATTTTTACCTATATATTTATCCCATATAATTTTACTTATTTTAATTTAAAATAATTTCATTTAAATTTGTTTACTAAAATAAATTAATATAATAAGAATTGTTTTAAAAGCCTTCTCAATTTAAATTTTACTCAAGTTAAAAATTTTAAATTAAATTTAACTTATTTTAACATATATATTTATTTGCTTGTGTAATCTAATTTATTTGTATGTTTATCCTATGTCTAATTTAATTTTTACCTATATATTTATCCCATACAATTTTACTTATTTTAACTTAAAATAATAACTTTATTTAAATTTTTTTAATAAAATAAATTAATATATTAAAAATTATTTTAAAAACCTTCTCAAATTAAATTTTACTAATGAATGATAAATATATAGATAAAAATTAAACTACGCATAGGTAAACATGCCACACACATCATGTTTTACATTAAAAAAAAAAAATAATAATAATTTAAATGAAATATATGTCTAATACAAATAAAATTAACATAATGAAATTTTCTAAATTAAATTAAACATCTATAATTTATCTCAACTGTTATATAAAATGTATAACTTGAGAGTTATACATCTAAAAAATCTATATACGATAATTATTAATTTTTTTGTATTAAATTTATAAATCTTTTTTAAAAATACCTTAATTTTAATATTTTATAGAGTTATTAAATGACACTATTATTTCATCTAAATAATAATAACTTATAAGTGTTTTTAATAACTTATGTTTGGTATTTAAATAATCTATAAATCTTTTTTAAATTTTATCTATAAATCTAAATTTAAATAGATTTTAGTTATTTAAATGTAAAGAACTAATTTAATGTTATAACTTTATTTTACATAACATTTAAATATATAGATAAAAATTTAAAATAATAAATAAATAAAAACCTGCTTCATCCATTTTATTAATTTACATTAAATTTAAAAAATAAATAAAAATATTTTATACATATATAATTTATGCTAATAAAAATATCAATTTTTAATAATTTAGTTTATTACATACATTCAAACATATTAATAAATACAAAATTGATTTAAAAACTTATTTATTTTTTAAAATATTATATTTAAAAAAAAAAAATTAAAAAATATTTTTTTAAAATCAAAAACTAAATAAAACATAACAATTATTTATTTTATTTAATAATATATAAATTAAAAAACAACACTTAAATTTTTTTTAGGAAATGACTAAAGCAAAACTGACTTCCTTACTTCCTTTTTTCGAAGTTACGGAATGCTCTGGTACGGGCAAAATTAATTGTTGTCAGGTACGTTGAGGGACTGCCATTTTATGCATGGATGCGGCATCCATGCCCCGGTGCATTCCTGGGGCTGGGTAGCCATTGCCCATGGGCATTGCCACTAGAAGGAGGTGACGATGGCCAAGATATCACTTATGTAGTCAAGGGAATCCATCTGTATGAGCACAATAGTTTTCGAGGTTAGGAAAGAAGACAGATTTGACATAAGGATGTCGCTCTCTGCACTAGAATAGAGAGGAAGTTATTTGAATAAGATATATTTGCAGAGTTTTACATGAACATTAATAACCACCTCATTTGGTTTTTGTAGAGATCACCTGCAAGATCAATTGGCATTAGTTTGCATGGTTTTGGCATGGGAGAGGAGTTGGAAAGGACTAGGTAATGATGATAGTATACGATCAGGTGTTTCCTCAAGTGAACATCTGGAGCACTTAGCACTACCACCCATGGGAGATTTATTACCACGTTCAGGGGACCGTATGGAATTGAATGATAATGGGAGTGGGTGCAGAGGAATTTAATGTACCAAAGTTGGTGGTTCGTGAGACTCAATGGCAAGCGCCTAGATCTAACGAAGAAGCTAGAAATTATGTTCAAAGAAGATGGAAACTTCAATAAGGTTGAGGAGCTCTAAAAAACAATTAGCCATCATTGACTAGAGGCTAAAGAAAATTTTCCTCAAGAGATACATTTTATGTCTTGAAGCAATGCTGATGGTGCTCAAGAAAAAATTGTGTTTCTCTGGCAATCGAGTGAGAGAAAATTCAGACATACCCTCACATTTCCTTACCTCACTCTTAGACTTGAACCTCCTGAAGATTTGTTGTTTGTTGCTACTCAGAATGGTGTTCAAGGAAACAATTTTGATTGATGTTGTGGATGTAGTAGCAGTGGCTCAGTTGGGTGTTGGGATTCCTTTACCAAACAACATCAATAAAATGTTCCTGCAAGGAGTGGAGGTTGAATGGAACCCCTTCACTCTCAATCTAGATGCGGACAACCTAGCTCGACATAGGCACTGGACGACCATAAGATACAACTTCCTTTGTAGGATGTTAGGACTGAACGAGGCAACGAGCATTCAGTGGTGTCGGGACTTTACAGAACTAGTGGAATCAACTAGGTTTTATGATGAAGGGGACTGAAAACTGGGGGTGGATGGATGGAGTTTTGCTCAAGTTCTAAGGCCATCGTCTGTACTGGTGTGGATGATATGCTATTTTTTCTGTGTTAGTCAATTTTTGGGGTATGTATTTCAATTGATGTATTATCTCTAGGGGTGCATAGCGTGTAAATATTACTTTGCCCAGTAATTCTGTGGGCTGAATCGATGTAAATTTATTTTGATATAAATATAATCCATGCAGTATTAGTTGCATATTATGAATAAAAACAATAGTATACATCATTATATAAATGTACTAATAATTAATAATATTTAAATTATATTTAATAGATAATGTATTTAATACTAATGGTAATATATTATTATTAAATATATTTATATTATTATTAAATATGTTATAAAATAATAAATCATATTATATATTAAGAATAGTTATTAAACATGTAACATATTTAATTGTGTAATATATATATATATAGTAAGTTTATATCAAAGGGGGCAACTCCCAATAAAAAAATGTTCATTACATGCATAATGGATTTGGTGTCATTCACTCAAAATTCATTTCTTATGTAATTCCTTCATAAGAGACAATGAAGTTGAAATTTTTTTGACCTCTTATTTCCTCGATCATATGCGTTCATCCTTGAAAGATGCATTTGGTAGCTTATTTGATTTCTTTTAATTGGTTTTAAGCTTTTCCTCTAATCATTCACTTAGTCCTTTGTGCCATTTATTACTTCCCACTCTTCATAAAATCTTGTGCCATTTATTACTTCCCACTCTTCATAAAATCTTGTGCCATTTTTTAATATTCTCCATTAATTATGCGTGGGATTAGATCAATTCTAGTATAAAACTGATTTTCTTTTGTTAAAATGTCGAGTCAATCCTTAGTATGATGGGAGAATAGTCCAAAATCATGTGTCAAAAGACTCGTTGCATGTGTTAGTTCTCATAGTTATCGACATATGAACACATTTAGTACTCTCACAACCCTTTTCCTATTGGATAATCATTTGGGGACACACAAAATTCCTTTGAGAATAATATTATTAACTCTTAATCAAGCCAAAAATGGAGAGAGGCCTTCACCATATGAAAATGAAGACTCCAATTTTCCTTACGATTAGGAAAAGACAACTTTCCTTTCTTTGGAAAATTACTAAGCAATGACTAAAGAAGGCTTTACAAGAAAATGATCATTAGACTATCAAGGTTGTTAAGTTGATAGTGGAAAATTTATTTCTAGTTTCTAGGGATATCTCCACCCATTTTGTTGCATCTCTATTAGGCCTTTGTGTATCAAAGGAGGTGGTTTCTAAACTGACTAGATAAATATTTTATCTAAATCTACTCAGAGGGTTGGATGAGGTGGTTGTGGCCACTTGCTTGGGTGTCAATATACCACAACTCAGAGACCTAGAGTACCATATGGGTCCACATACATAATTTCAACCCTTTCTTCTGGATGTCTCTGGAGAGGAATATTGGGGACACCACTTTTGAGCAAAGGTGGGTTATGATTTCCTAAAAAATCTCTATTACTTTGTGTTAGTGAAGGATTTTTAATGGTTGGCATACTTCATCGACTTTGAAGAGGACTAGGGTTTGAGGGTGATACCACCACAATTTTGAAGAATTAGTGGATTTTGAGACCGATGACATGACTCCCATAGTATCAATTGTGTATAACTAAGATAAGCAATTTTGCAGAATCACAACTCTTTGAAATTGTTATTGATGGGTTTTATCACTTTTTTTAATCAAGGGGTAAAATTCAAGAGTTCCCTAACGAAAGAATCCATTGTGTCACCAAAAAGTGTATACCTTGGCACTTTTTCACTTTTTTTGGCCTTTTCCATTAGATTTTGGCCTTGTGTACCTTGATTCAGCCTTGTAAGCTTGCAACTCATCAATAACTTAACAATGTTTTAATATTAAGGTGTTTTGAAGTGTTGCAACACATTCCTTCACTTTTCTATGACCCTTTCAACATAATTCACCTAAATATTACATTTTTACACCTTCCTAAGCCTTAAGAAAAAGTGTTGTAAAGTGTTGTGTAACATTTTCACACTTATCTAGGCTTATCAACCCTAAATTAACCCTTTGTCTATGATAATTCTCCCCTTTAATGCATATTTAGTCCCAAACTAAGTGTGTTTTGGGAGGAAAAACTAATTAACTTCAATAAACACAAATTAATTCTCGACCACCACTAAAATTTTCCCAAGTGGACTAGGTTGCTACTTTGGGCAACCTAGTCCCTTTAGGCATAAAATTCAAATTTTAAATAAAATTAAATGGGAATCTTGCCTCCTAAACCCTAGGGCTGACCTATTAGGTTGCATTTCAAGAAAATTAGGGTTTCACATGTACAAATAAAGGTTTTTATCTCCATTTTGCATCTCTCTTAGCTCATTTTTACTCTCCCAAGCTCATTTTGATATCTCTCTTCACAAGTGCTCAGGCAACCAAGGCTTCACAAGAAAGCATACAAGAATAAGGGTTTTCAAGGTATCTCCATTGGAGCTGGTCATGCATGTTGCAGATCATCAAAAAAAAAGATTTGGTAAGCATTTCCATTAATTTTATCATTCAATTTTACATTCCTTTGCTTTCATCTCATTTGGGTTTAATCACCTTCAAAGGGGTTTGACTTAGGAAAAACCCTATTTCCTAACCCCAATACTTTCTTGGTCTTTGCATGTGATTGCGGGTTTTGATGCAGATTTGATGAAGTAAAAAGTGTTGCAAGAAGTACCAACATTCTCCTCAAGTCAAAATCCAAGCATCAAACACTAGTAAGGACAAGAAGACAAGCTACAGGTCACTTTTAGGAGAACTTTTTATGACAAATTATTGTAAAAAAGGGAAACATCAATCGAAACCCACAAAATCAAAGCCTAATTCCTCATAAAGCTACAAGAGGACTAGGTCACCCCTATTGGCGACCTTGTACCTGTGCTAAGCTCGAAAATGGGTTTCTACATTTTTGGGTACCCATTTCCCTAAAACATGTTTTGGCAGAATTTCCAGATTGGAGGACTAGGTTGCCCCTGTTGGTGTAAGTGTCCTTTTGCTCAGTTCAGACATTTTCGAGGAGATCTCAAGAGCATTTAGGTACAACATCACTTTTCCAAGTACACATATTTTGTCCTCCTCTATTTTTTTCCAGAAAATACACATTTAGGCCATTGTAGAGTAGTTTTGCATTAGTTTTGTTTTGTTTTATTTGCATTGCATACATTTAAATTAGGTTCATTCTATTTCAGTTTCAGCCATACATCACACACACTCATCACAACCGTCATCAATTAGCCTTCCCCCTTTCAATGTAACTACCAAAAACCCAAGTATCCACCTAAGACAATAGTGCAATTCTCTTACCAAGTGCTCCTAGGGTGAAAACCCTTAAGAGCATACCAAGGGGAATCCTTTTTCCCTAGGTCAGAGATGCATTTTTGGTGGTTCACCCATGAACCAAGGTAAACCTACAAAATTGGTTTACAATTCCAATGAGTAAGGAAAATTTGTAAAAAATTCCCCCATACAAAGAATTTTTGTTTTTGGGGATTCAAATGAACATCTGGTTCGAGCGAACTGAAAGGGGGTTTGCTAGAACCTCCCTTTGAGCGAACCCATTAAATGTTGGGTCCCACATTTCTCGAGAAAAAAAAGAAAAAGAAAGGGTTGTGGAAAGGGGGTTCGCTCGAACCTTGGTTTGACCAAACCCTGGTTCGAGCGAACCTCCAAGGGGGTTTTCTTGAACCCCCCTTCTCCCCCTCTTGCACCAAAAACCTCCAGAATTTTACCCTCCAAAACTCGAGTTGAGGATGAAAATGGAGGATACTTCATAGACACAACTGGATGATGATATTCCTTAGAACAAGCTATCCAACGAATATAATTTTAATATTTTTTGGTTTTATTATGTATTTGTTTTTTAGTTTGATTAAACATAGGTTTTTCACTAAAAAACAAGCTCCATGTTTTGTACATGTGGAAAAATAGCATATTATCAAAAAAAACTGAAAAATATCTAGATATTGAAGTCTTTGATCTCCAACAAAACAAATTATGTTGTATACGATTCGCCAATGTCTGAGTTGTAATTGGTTTAACTTGGAAATCTGATCAAGGAAAAAATGCTCAATAAACCATCATGAAACCAATTAGAAGCACTCGATATCGTAGTTACAAATCTAAATTCAAAAAACTTAGAACTTTATCTTTCATGGTAAAAAAATTATGTTGTATACAGTGAGCGTCACTCCTTAAAAATGGTGTTTACTGAAAAATACTAGCTTTTGAAGGAGATGGAAAATGAAGTGCAATCTGATTCCAAATTTTTTTAAAAAAATATATTTAGAATCTACAGATAAAATTTCACAAATTACTAGTTTGCATCATCTTCAAATTCCTCACAGTTTATCCACTATAGGTGCTTGAAAGTGAAGATTTAGTTAGAAAAAATCAATGTCCAGTTTGGCCAAAAATTGTAAACTAGTATTGTAGGATCACCCACCAATATCTGTAAAGTTTATTAAGGGCTACCTGAAACTTATTTCTATTTTGTTAATATATAGAATTTGATATACAATGTATTTATATTGTAATTGCAAGGATTTTCCCTTTTCCAAATGGTTGCTCTTTTGAATTATTTTTTGTAAAGCACTTCCCTATATTTTTCTCCAATCATTTTTGGAACACATTTTAAATTATTCTAAAATATGAACCCTACCTGTTGAGCAAGATATTCAAGGATTCCTTGAATGTGTCTGAAATTACATGTTATGTTTTACGAATTCATTATATTTTCTTCTAGCAAAAATTTGATTTTAGGTAATCGTGATGATGCCTAGTATTTATACCAATCATGAATACTTCCATTTATGTTAGTTTTTGTTTTAAAATCTAAATTCAAGGATTAAATTGAAAGGCACTCTTTTTTATGTTCCTTATAATCTTTCCAGTGATTTATGGATAGGCCCATGTTCTTCCAAGCCTTTTCCCACCACGGTTATTCACTCTTTTAATTCCTCATAAAGATGCAATTTATTCTTGCGTTTTTGGAAGTTTTGATATGTTACTAGAAAGTTATATTTTATTCGTATATATGATATAACCCTATAAGGATATTGTAGGGTTTTTATGTTGTAAAGTTTATACATCTTTGAAATACAAGGGCATATACTCGCAGTATGAAGTAAAATTTTACTTAAGTAATTCTGATGCTTCTAGTGTTTGGAAAATGCATTTGAATTACTTTTCTCCCTGTAAGACTTTGATTATGGGATATGATTTTGAAATCATTTCCTAATTTTGAAAGCTAATTTTATGTCATGGACACAGAATCCCTCCAATTTATGTTTTTCTTTTTGTTTGTGTTTTAAAAAATGTCACATAGATTGAAAATTTGTGTGATGACGATGTATTAAATTATTAGAGTTTATAATGTCATGTATTACTAAGACTATTACATAATTTAGTTTATTTTGGCAATAGTGAATATAGGTTTCAAAATGTCAACCATATACTTTTTGAAGCATGCAATAATGTTTAGATATATCATGAAGGTTCAATGTTTTATGTGAATTTATTACTTTTGTTGATGATGAGTTTGATCTTGTAAAATGTGTTTCAGCAATACAAATCATATATGGCTCACTTTAGACCTAGAAAAGGATTGTGCAATTTGAATCCCATGATTTAAGCAAAGGGTTGGAAGAGAATTATCTTTGTCTTTTGGAGTTAAGTTTTCAAAGAGATCTGAGTGGGGAATCAATATGAAATTTTCATTTTTTCTTTACGGCTCCTAATTTTATTTTAATTTATAATAAAAATTCTCTAATTTTTTTTTTATATAATTAAATTATGATAATTTATGAATACATGTTTGAAAGGGACGGGTTATGCTTAGAACTAATACTATATGGATAGTGTTTTGATCCTTAAATTTGTGTTCCAAGTAAAAGTATGAATTAGTTATTAAAATTATTGGGCTAAAAGTGTGTATGGCTCGATAGTGAAGCAAGCCAGGGTGGCGACACAATAATGCATTAGTCTTTTCCCACCAAATAAACTATAGGATTCAAGGTTTTGAACTTATCTAATTATTTTTGCACTATTGACATTATTTGAGTAGAAAATTTATTGAGTATTTTGTGATAAAATGTTGCAACTATACCTTCCTTAGCCCTTATCCTTTCACCTTTCAAGATTTACTAGTTTCTTAGGATCCTTTTTCGTTAACAACACTGATAGGATTATTCATTTCAAACTGACTTATCATTTTAAGGCCCTCCTATATTTCATCTCGATTGCCGATGTTATTTGTTTCAAATTGGTCAATTCCATTATTTACTAATATATCAACTACCCTATTTCTTCTCAAAATATATGGCTTATTAAGAGTATTTGAAGTTCTTGCATCTTATTCTAGTGACCTTAGACTAAAAATTCGAATCACCTATTTTTCCATTTGTAATAGCATTTGTATTGACTTTCAAGTTGCTTTCCAACTCTAATAGATCATATCAAAATTTTAGCTAATAGAGCTTCTACTAATTGGCCTTTCTCATCTTGTATGATGCAACCAATTCCTGATTTTCCTAGGTTTCCTTGAGAGACGTGATAGGTATTTAGCTTTAATCTTACTTTTATATGGAGATTCCATTTTTCCTTCAATCTTTTAATTTTAGGTTATGGAATAAACTGAAAGAAAGAGGGTACTTTGAATAAATTCCATCTTCTCATAAGGTCATCAGCCCATAATGTGAATTTTGTTTTTCTTTGCATTTTGATATGAAAATTCATCCATTCTGAAATAGTCCTTTCTATAGCTAATGCTAATTTATTTATTGTTATATTCTTATGCCAAAATATTCTTCAATTTCTCTCCCCCCATACGTTCCAAATCATGATTGATGGAGCTGTCAACCAAATCTATCCCCAATAGGCATCTTTGTTAAGAAGTTGCTAGCTTATAAACAAGTCCCATAATTTATTACTTCTCAAAGTAGCCCATCCCAATTTTCCTAATAGGTAATCCTAGAATTGTATATCATATGGACAGTTTAGGAGGAGATGATCTATATTTTCTTCACATCCCTTGTACACGACTCACCAATTGGGGCCTTCGATTCCTATTCAATTCAAGTGATCTCCTATCAAGCTCCTACCATGAAGTTTCATCCATATAAAGGCTCCTACTTAGGTAGTATCCACTACACCCAACATAGTTTTCGAAGCCACTTATTTTCACCTTATTTTATTTGGATATGATATCCCATCTTAAAAGTATATCTTCCCGACTTTGTACCACACCATATAATTTTTTCTTTCTAATTGTTCAAGCATACTTACCTTCCTTCAAAAAAAAATTCTATCCTCTTCTTTGTAGTCTCTTGAATGGGGAGAGATTTGAAATTCATCCATTTTTTTTTACCATTACATAATCTCAAACTTTCTTTCCTACCCTACAACTGATTACGGGTATATGGTCCTATATCTCTGGATATTCAACCAACAACTTGTGTCCACTCTATGAATCTTTCCAGAAATTTTCCTTGCTTCCATCATTCATTTTCCATGTTAAATGTTTTGAGATTACATTCTTACAATTTAGCATAAAGTTCCACACATGTGAGCCTCCTCGAGCATTTTCTATTAAGATAATTCTTTTTGGATTCGCACTATCTAGATATTTTTTTGCATAATTTTGCACCGCACTAATGATGGATTTTGATACATTTTCACCATATGTTTATCCCCTAGTTCTAAATTGTGTGTTTTTAAATTCCTTATTAATCTTCCTCCACCCCCTTGGGATTTTCTTATATTTTCCCAATGGATAAGGGGAATTATATATGTTGTTTATTGGATCCTTTCCATAAAAAAATGTTTTAAGGTACTCTCCAAACCACTTGCCAAAATTCATAAGACATCAACAAAGAGGAATCTGAGCCAACAAAAATTCTCCCAAACCTTAGCTAGAACACAGAAAAACATAGTTCACAAGTACCAAATCAACATCCTCAACATCTGAATACTTGTAATCTTCTTTTAATACAATTTTCTCAATATCCTCAACATATATAGTCAACAAAAACTAGTAGATAACTAGTTGACCGATTGACATCGATGACAACACCTTCATTCCTCTTTCCATTCTTGCAACACTCTCAATTCTCTCTCACTCTCCATCACCCTCTTAGATCTCTCTCTCTCTCTCTCTCTCTCTCTCTCTCTCTCTCTCTCTCTCTCTCAAGTCTCTCTCTCTAAAGTCTCAATCATTTACCATATACATTAAACCCTCAACCCTAATCCCTCAACCCTCAACCTTCAACCCTTAAACCCTCAATTATCAAATCCTCAACCCTTAAATTCTTAAACCCTCTACCATATAAATTAAACCCTCAAAACTATACTTTAAACCTTAATCCCTCAACCATAAAACCCTTAAAACCTAATCCCTCAACCCTAAGCTATTAAACCCTAATTCACCAACCCACAACCCTTAAACCATAAAACCTTAAACCCTCAACCCTTAAACCCTCAACCCTTAAACCATCTACCCTATATATTCAACCCTTAATCCTAATCCCTCAAATCTATACCTTAAACCCTAATCTCTCAACCTTATACCTTAAACCCTAATCCCTCAATCCTCAAACATTAAACCCTCAAACCTTAACCCCTCCATCCCACAATTCTCAACCCTTAAAGCCTCAAATATTAATCATCAACCCTCTACCCTAGACGTTAAAAACTCAACCCTAATCCCTCAACCCTCAACCTTTAAATGCTCAACCCTCAACCCTCAACCCTCAACCCTCAAAACCCTTAATCCATCAACCCTCAACCCTCAAACCCTAATCCCTCAACCCTCAACATTTAAACCCTCAAACCTTAAACCTTAAACCCTTAAACCCTAAACCCTTAAGCCTTCTACCCTATACATTAAACCCTCAACCCTATACCTTAAACTTTAATTCCTCAACCCTTAACCCTTAAACCTTAATCCCCCAATCCTCAACCCTAATTCCTATACCCTTGACTATTAAACCCTTAAACCCTTAAACCCTCTGCCCTCTACCCTCTATTCTCTACCCTATACATGAAACCCTCAACCCTAATCTCTCAATCCTATACCTTAAACCCTAGTCCCTCAACCCTCCACCCTTAAACCCTAATAAATCAACCCCTATACACTTAAACCCTCAACCCTAATCCCTCAACCATCAACCTTAACCCCTAAACTCTCAACCCTTAAAAACTCAACACTAATACCTCAACCCTATACCTTAAACCTTAATCCCTCAACCTAAAACCTTAAACCCTAACCCCTCAGCCTTATACCCTTAAACCCTCAACCCATAGACCCTCAACCTTCAACCCTTAAACCCGCAAAACCTCAAACCTATCCATTAAACCCTCAACCATAATCCCTCAACCTTATAACTTAAACCTAAAACTTTAAATCTTAATCCCTCAATCCTTAATCCTAATCCCTATCCCTAAGCCCTCAACCCACAACCCTTAAACCCTCAACCCTCAACCTTCAACCCTTAAACACTTAAACCTTCAAAATTCAAACCTCTGCCCTCTACCCTATACATTAAGACCACAACCCTAATCCCCCAACCCTATACCTTAAACCCTAATCCTTCAAACCTTCAACCTTCAACCCTTAAACCCTAATCCATCAACCCTATACTTTAAACCCTAATCTCTCAACCCTAAAACCTTAAATCCTCAAAGCTTAAAACCTCAATTCTTAAACCCTCTGCCCTATACATTAAACCATCAACCTTAATCCCTCAACCCTATACCTTAAACCTTAATCTCTCAACCCTCAACCCTTAAACCCTAATCCCTCAACCCTATACCATAAACCCTAATATGTCAAACATAAACCATCAAACCTTAAATCCTTGATCCCTAACCCCTCAACCCTTAAACCCTCAACTCTCAAACCTCAACCATCTACCATATACATTAAACCCTCAACCCTAATCCCTCAACCCTATGCCTTAAACATCAATCCGTCAATCCTTAAAACTTAATCTCTCAACCCTCAACCCTTAAACCCCCAACCTTCAACCACAACCCTTAAACCATAATCCCTCAACCTTCAACCATCTACCTTGCACATTAAACCCTCAACACTAATCCCACAATCCTATACCTTAAACCGTAATCCATCAACCCTCAAACCTCAAACCCTCAACCTTTAAACCCTCAAACCTTAAACCTTTAATCCCTTAACCCTTAAAACCTCAACCCTCAACCCTCTAGCATATACATTAAACCCTCAACCCTCATCTCTCAACCCTATACCTTAAACCCTAATCCCTCAATACTCAACCCTTAAACCCTAATCTCTTAACTCTCAACCTTTAAACCCTAAAGCCTCAAACCTGAAACATCAATGCTTAAACCCTCAACTTTCAACCCTCAATCCTTAAATTGTAATCCCTCAACCCTAATCATTAAACCCTCGACCCTAATCCCTTAACCCTATACCTTAAACCCTAATCCCTCAACCCTTAATTCGCAATCCCTCAACCCTCAAACCTCAACCCTTAAACACTAATCCCTCAACCCTTAAATCGTAATCCCTCAACCCTCAAACCTCAACCCTTAAACACTCAAACCTCAACCTTTAAACCCTCAAACCTCAAATCCTTAATCCCTCAACTCTCAGGGTAAAAGTACAAAGTTGTGTCACACTTTTATAAAGGAAACAACCAACACTGATTTAACTTTTAAACTTGAATCACTAGAAAGTGGCATATATGTTTTGAATTTTGAAATGATGTAAGCTAATAGAATGTGTATTTTTTAGTATATTTTATGTTGTATTTTTTGACAAAATTAAAAAATTATTTGAATGTAGTTTTTTATAAATTAACACTATAATTTAGTTGCTGATAAAATGCTGAAAAAATGACATTGCATGAGACATCAAGCTTTATATATTAAATTTTATTTTTTTTCTTCCTTCAATTTTTTTTCTGTGTATTTATAACTTCAAACTTTAGGGCATGTATATTTTGTTTTGCAATTTTAATAAAAATATGATTTAAAATAAATATTTAAATGTGTGTATTAAAACAAGGTTGTTTCCACTCAACGCCAACTTTAATATTAAAAATTCATCTAAAATGAAAACAAATTATACTATCTTCATTTATATTCTTTTATCTAGCGCATCATATTTTAAAAAAAAAATTTGATAATTTTTAGTATTTTTCTTGATATGGTAATCAACCTAATATTTTTGAGTTGATAAACTACTTTTAGTAAAAATTAAAAACAAAATATTTATATTAATTGAAATATTAAAATAAATAAATATTTGAAAACTACACTTATGGATGCACAAAAGGGTATTTTTACATTTAAAAAATAAATTATTTATATGAGTCGGATTTGTTGAAACATTAAAATTTCAAATAATTTCATTTTTTTAGTAAATTAGCTTCAAAGTGGTGCTACATATGCATTTAGCCAACAATTTTAGTTGGAAAATTTGTGGACATATTTAACTTATCTAGAATTAATCTTACTAGATCATATGTTTGAAAAAAAAAAGTTTTTTAATTATAAATACTAAAATTCACTTGTGCTGATAAGTTAGCTGAAAGTGTGACACAACTTTGTACTTTTACCCCTCAACCCTAAAAAAATCAACCCTCAACCCTATACATTAAACCGTCAATCCTAATCCCTCAACCCTATACCTTAAAACCTAATCCCTCAATCCTCAACCCTTAAACCTATAATCCCTCAACCCTTAAACCCTTAAACCCTCAACCTTCAACCCTAATCACTCAACCCTATACCCTAAACCCTCAACCCTAATTCCTCAACCCTAAAACCTCAACTATAAACTTTCTACCCTATACATTACACCCTCAACCTTAATCCATCAACCCTATACCTTAAACCCTCAACCCTCAACCATCACCATCAACCCTCAACCCTCAACCCTTAAATCCTTAATCCCTCAACCCTCAACCCTCAACCCTCAACTCTTAACCCTTTACCCTATATATTAAACCATAAACCCTAATCCCTCTACCCTATACCCTAAACCTTGAACCCTAATTCCTCAACCCTATACCTTAAACCCGAAACCCTAAACCATCAACCCTGAAAACTCAACCTCAACCCTCTACCCTATACATTAAATCCTCAACCCTAATCCCTAAACCCTATACCTTAAATCCTAATCCGTCACCCTCAAATCTTAAACTCTAAGGAGGGAAGGGAAGGCAGAGAGGATTGGAGATACCTAGAGAGGATTGAGAGAGAATAGGGTAAGTATTGGTTAAGAGGGAAGGAGGCAGAAAGGGAGTGAAAGGTAAAACCTCGACTATCCATCATTGATTATAAACCATAAACTCTAAGCCTTATCAAAGTGGTAGAGAGAGATACAAAGAGAAAGAAAAGTTAGTTTTTCAATGCAATAAATTTGGTGAGTGTCAAATTTGGTGCTTTCCAAATGATGGATCTCATTCAGTGAGCACCAAATTTGGCACTCGCCAACTGTGCTACATTGTGAAATACCAACCCAAAGGTTTGGATTTAGCCTTGGGCATCAAACCCAAAGGGCTGGACAACCATTTCATGTTAAGGACGTGATTTTCTAAAAGGGTAATAAAATTTCACACATATTTGGTTGTGTTAACTCTCAAGTTTATACATCTTTTAATGCAAGTTTATAAAAAACCGTGATGGTGTTAGGCTCTCTCTTACCTATATAACCATATTTTTTAAAACATTTTTATTACATTAAGGGTTTCATCCATAATGTATCTTGTTAGTGCCTCTTTTTTTTTTCAAAAACCAACATGTGCTAGTTTTAACATATATTTTTACCCATTCATCGAGTTTTGAAACAAATTACACTTTTATAAGCTAGACTCCATTCTCCATGTAATGAAAAAAAATATGATATTCAATTAGTTTTGAAAAAAGGGGGGCTATGCTCAAATTTTAGTTTTTTAGGATGTGTCCACTTAAATTTTTTATAAAATACTATATATCCATTAAAAAAGTAACCGAAAAAATCAAGATAAACTACATGGTGATAGCTAATTTATCACCATTCAGATTTTTGAGATTCTAAAAAAATTTAATAAGAAAGGCAGGGGCCCACAAACGTTATGCTTTTTTTTATAAAAATAACCACTTCCCCCCCCCCTTTTAAAACCCTTAATCTTCATTATTTAAAAAAAAAACAGTAGCTTAGAAAGTAGATTTGGAGCACTACAACTCTTGTGTTTGTTGCATCTTCAAATTTTGAGCATAACTATCTTCATTTTCTTGTGAACATCAAACTTCGTTGATTAAAAAAAAAAATGGCATATTAAGAGACATTTTTTTGTCAAAACTTGGTGCACTTACCCATATTCTAAGCTTGCATTTACATTTCTTCAACACACTTATTTTCCCTCTCCTAAAATTACTTGAATAGGATTGATGTAAATCAATTGAGTGGGTGTATTCTATCAATGACACTCCCTTGCTAAGCTTGCATACATCCACAAGTACTGATACATAAACTTATCATTATGTCCAAATATATCAATCATATCTTTGGAGTCATATTGGTGACAAAATACCCTTCCTCACACAATTGGTGTCATGACAATTCTTAAAATCGTATTCACCTAGGTCCTTCCCCATTTTATAATGTGATAATATTGTTGGAGTCATATTAGTGACAAAATAACCTTCCTCACACAATTGGTTTAATGACAATGCTTAATATCTCATTCACCTAGATCCATCTCCCGAGTAGGGACCTTTTGTCATATTTAGATAGTTATGTTCTTTCTCTCTTGCAACCACATTGGTGGTATATAAATTTCCTATAACATAATGAAATCATCAAATTGATTTTCTTTATATGATTTTAATGATTATATGCTTAGCTTCAATTTCCTTTTCTTGTACTATTTTTTCCTCTCCTCCAATTCCTTGAATATGATGGATGCAATCAATTGAACGGATGTATTATATCACTAGCAACCCCTTTTTTATCTTGTAGACATCCACAAGTATTGATACATAGATTCAACATTTTGTCCAAATATATCATTATCATACTATATGCTAGGACATGATACGATGCACTACTTCCCATATACAATATTTTAAAGCCTACTTTTTCCTCTCACAATCATTGATAGTAAATTTAGTCTGCATATATTTTTAAATCTTTATTTGCATGATAAGAGCTACTCAATGTATATCGTCCTCTATTTTCAAGGTTCTTATGGAGCATGCATGGTGAAGGATGAATACAAATGATTAGATCTAGAGGGATCCATTACTTTACATAGAGCTCGATATGCTTTGATAGGTGGATATTTTATTTAGATGCATGTCTAGGAGTACTTGTTTATTTTCAAATACATGTTCATTGGTGACAACACAATATAATGTCACTTTTTGGCCTAGGTGGTCCACAAAAATCAACATTTAATAATTTTATCTCCCTTAATTATAGCAAGATTTTTTTAAAGAATTTTAAGACAATGTAAATGAATGATTTGAATCTTTTTTTTTGTAGATTCTAAATAATTTTTTAATGGAAAATAATTTCTCATTTTAAATATTTGATATCCTTTTCTATTCGAATATTTACTTTACATGCATATTTGTGAGTACACATTTATTTTCAGATACATGGGTGGCAAAACAATATAGTGTTCCTTTTTGGGCTTAGTGACCACATAAATCAACATTTAAAAAATATATTTTCTCTTAATTATAGCATGCAAACTTGAATTCAAAAATAATGTAAACTAATATTTTGTGAGATTTTCTATATAGATTATATTTCTATTTTTGAAATAGATATCTCTCAGTTTAGATATTTTTAATAAAATATTTTTTATATTTATATTATGTTTTAATGAATAGTGTTTTCCTATAATACATAGCTTTAAGTTAGAAACAAGTATTTTCATAATTTGTTATCGTAGCTGCTCATTGGCTGTTGATACAGGCCTTTGATCCAAAGTCTACTTTAATGCTGATTTGACATAGTTTTGTTTTTTATCTCTATAATCTTTATTAAGCTTTTTAGCTTTTTATCCAATGAAAAAAATAATATTGAGATTTGATACATCCAATTTTTTATAATAATAATTTTAATTTATATAGTTTTCTCTAAATATAATTTATTTCATATATAACCAAACTGAAATGTTTAAGGTTGCAACTTCATAAAAGAGCTTCCTAAAATATGTTAGCAGTCATTTTTCAAAAACTTGTATAAAACTTAAAAGTGATGGTCAAACTTCAAACTGTAAGCTTCAGAATTTTAGAAAAGTAACAAGAATTTTAAAAACCATAGATACATCAACAAAATTTGAAATTGAAATAGTGGATAAAGGAAACTTTTAGACCCACCCCAAGAAACCCATTTAAATTCGAAATCTAAAAAGTACGAATTCTCGTAGAAACCTTACTCTACAAGATCCCTTCAAAAGAGGAAGTGCATATCAAATATCAGTAACTCTTCAATATAAGAAGACGGTAGCAAATACAAGCAATAAAATCTGGTTTAATTTTGGAACAAAATTGGTTCCATGCTCTTGCAGAGATTTAGGGGTTAAGCTAAGAATTATTTAAATGTTATGCAAACCTTACATAATTCTTTTTGACATTCAAAACACATATGGGCTAGAGATAGATATTTTACTTCCAGTGGTTAGGAAATCTTTCTGAAACATATATATTTGCATTTTTTTAACTATGTTAAAAGGAAACGTCATTGAAATAAGAATATAGATTTTAACAAGTTTTAGGTCATTGATCAATAAAAGAGGAACAACCACATATAGCTTGGTATATCATGACTGTCTTAAAGTAGGAAATGATCTAAATCTCACATTTTTTCAACTCATTAAACATAATAAATTGGCAGTTACTCTTAAGGATTTTCAACTTTTGAAATATACTAAATATTAATTCTTACAGATTATTGAAGACATGATGGAAAATTCCAGTTTAGTAATTGTGTCAAGCAGCAACAAATAGCGAAAAGCAACTATGTTTTTGATAAAAGGGTAAAACGGGTTTTACAGGGACCCGAAACCACAAAGTTTACAAAACAACAAAGAGGAAACCAGAGTTGCACCGGAAAAAACAGCTACCCTAGAGAAGACCAGCAGGAACCAACCAAAAAGGACCAGAAAGGTCAAGAAAGAAGGTCCAGCAGAGAAAGTACAAAGAAAACCCCAACCATTAATTCAGAGTCCTAAGGACAGACTCCGTCTCCGCCTCCAGATCCTGCATATCTTTAACCCCCTTTTTAAAAGTTTGAATCATTTTCGGAGTAAGGGGGGCCTTGCGCTTCAGATTGGCTCTGGTTCTTCTAGAAATGTCAGCTTCCATATCCTGATTTTTATCCTCGGTATCCTCCAGATCAACCACCAGAGACCCCTATTGGGCTTTATTGAGCTTCTCAGTCATCGCATTAATGATTATAGCATTATGTCTTGCTATATGGTTATTTTGCTCAACGATAGTTTTGATGGTATTCCTTAAGTTCTCTGCTTCAGTGTCAATCTTTTGTTACTGTGAACCACTTCCTTCTTTTCCATCTCAACAATCTTAACACCCATTTCATCGATCTTACTTTGCAGTGCCCAGTTTTTAATTTTCAGTTCATTAATTTCAGAGAAAGTCCAATCCAAGAGTTTAGAGTGAGACTTGGAATTGGTTTTGGCAAGGTTGAGATAATCCAGAGAGGGCTTTTTTCCAGTGTTAACAAGGGAATCATTAATATGTATGTCTGGCAGAGGGTCAACGCAGTGCTCAGATTTGTTGGTCTTGGAGTCCTCTGACTCAGAGGACTCTTCGGAGTAGGAAACAAGGCTTTTGGCTTGGGTTTTCTTGTCAACAGGGCTGATCTTATGGGAAGGTCTGTCAGGCTCAAGCTCAGTGCGGGTTTTACCAGTATCCCTGGAAGGGCCAGCATGCAAGCTAGGGGATTTTCTAATCGGGCTAGAGTTAGGCAAATAGTCCGAGTCACTGGGCTCAGTATCATCACTCTTAGAGTTAGGGTTGGTTTCCAAGATAGTAGGAGTGGGCTCATGGAGATGTTCAACAATCAGCCTAATTAACCCAGTATGCAGAATGGGAAATATTTTAGGGTTTTTCTTGTTGTCCTCCAAGCTTTTCTTCAAGGAGCAAAAAAGATAATAGGGGATAGAGACCCTTACCTTGTGTCGAAAATGGTTGAGAAGAGCAAAGTGGTAGCCATAGACTTTAGTGAAGCGCCCATCCACCGTAATGTACTCCATGATGACCCGAAGAACCTTTCTCCAGATAGCCTTTATGGATTCAACATCGAAGTAACTGTTAGCAATTTTGATCATACTTAGCCTTTCCTTATCCTTTTTAGGAAATCTGATTACAGCTTCGTCAGAAAAGGCCCTGTCCCTAAAGAACTTCTTCCCATCAGTGGGTAATCCTGTAACATCAGCAATAAGGTTTTCACTAAGTTCCACATTCCTACCAAACAGAGTCAAATTACCATCATTCCAATTTTTGGCGAAGAGATCCGTGGCCTCCTGGTTAGAGCCATGAAGCTTCTCAAGGAAAGGAATCAACCCTCCGCTTTTAATCTTGTTCCAAACCTTGGCATTTTTCATATGTATTTTGTAGTTGTCCCACTCAGTTCGCTTTTTGTCTCCTCCCATTTCGGCCGACACAGTGAGGTAGATCCAAACACAAGCCTTTCTAAAATTGGCCCCACCAAATCTAAGAACCCACAAAGCATGCAGAGTTTTCTTGCAAATTACTCCACTGGGCTCGATCCCATGCAATCTAATGATTGTGATGTGATAGATCCAGCCTATCCTCATTAAATGGATAACACATCGCTTTACCATGTGATTTATCATAATTTAATAGGGCACAGACATTAAAATTTAGATTGCTAATATTTAGCCAGGTACACACTTCTTTACTCTTAACTCCTTCATTAGCAAAAAAGTCCGCAACAGCATTGGCTTCTCTATAGGCGTGTGATATTTTAACTTTTCCAAATTTGGCCAAGTTCAATATGGCTTCCTCAATCCACGAATTGATGGTCCATGAGGGGGGAGACTTGCCATGGAGGCAGTCAATTATGTTTTTGGAATCTCCTTCAAGCCATAGATTTTTTATGTTAAGACTTTGGGCTAAACTTATGATGTGGTAAGCGCCAGCAGCCTCCGCCAGATGATTAGTTTGAGAGCCAAGAGGTGAGGCAATCATACCAATGAAGTTGCCATAGGAATCCCTTATAACTCCGCCACAGCCCGCCGCCCCCGTATTGCTTTTAGCTATGCCATCAAAGTTAGCTTTGATCCACCCGTTTGACGGAAAAGACCAGCAAACTCCCTCTTTGTCCTTTTTGGCCTTCATAATAGAACTAGACAAATTAGGATTGATGTTCCATTCCTTAGCAACAATTAGATCATAGTTCGAAAACTCTTCATTCATGGTCTTCTTGTCCTTCTGGGCCACGACATTGAAGTTTTCCTTCAGGGATCTAACAATTTTATCAAAGACAATATCCACAGATGCTTCTTTGCCCCTAAAAATTTTGTTGTTGCGTTCTTTCCAAAGGCCCCAAGCAATATGAGGGAAGGATAAATCCCAAAAAGACTTGAGCAAAGGGTTCCTTGTCAGAGCTTTCCACTAAGAAAAGAGATCTTCAATGGACAAAGGGAAAACCTAAGGAAAGTTCCATAACCTGATGAATTTTTCCCAAAGAGAAGTAGCAAAAGAGCAATGAAGGAATAAATGATGCATAGATTCTGCCTCCATCTTGCAGAGAAAGCATCTATTTGGGATTTGAAATCCGTGTTTGCATAGGTTGTTAATCGTGAGCACCTTATTTTGGAGAAGGATCGAGAAGAAGATATTAATATTAGGAATCAGATGTTTGAACCAAGCTTTAGACCAAAAGGGAGGATGATCCAAGGAAGAAGTGATCCTGGCAAAGGCGGAAGACACAGAAAAGTTGTCAGAGGGATCATCAATCCAAACCACACGATCATCCAACTGCTTAGAACTAAGTCTAACAGCCAGCAGCGAGGTCTGGATAGGAGCCAAAGCCTAACTGACACTGCCCAAGTCCACCCAACTACCATTCACTCTGTAGTCTTTCAGATAAGTTCCAAACTGAGCCTTGCAATTCTTAACCCATTATCTGAAGGAGTTGATTTTTATCATGGGTTCCATAAAAAGCCATCTGTATTCCCAGAATCTGGTACGATTACCATTTCTCACTTGCCATCCAATGCCATCATCCACAATCTTTTTTCCAATGATTAAGTTGTTCCAGCATATAGAACCTCTCGGAAGAAGGTGGCGGTCCATCATTATAATGGAGGAACAGTTGTTTTCTAAATATTTACTAGCCAGAATATCAATCCACTCCCCAGAAGAAGAGAAGATTCTCCAGAGTTGCTTAGCTAAGAGGATTTTATTGACAGTTCTGATTCTTCTTAAGTCAAGTTTGTCGTTCTTTTTAGGTCTACAGACCAAATTTCAGTCAATTAGGGGAACTCTTTTATTTTCCTCAACACCCGACCAAATAAATCTTTTTTGAATTTTTTCAATGGCATCAACAAATTTTACTGGAATCTTAAAAAGGCTTAGGGCATAGATAGGAAGATTCTGGCGAGAGGCTTTGAGGAGTTGAAGCTTACCAACTTCACTTAGCAGAGCAACTATGTTAACTTCTCTGTGACCAAAATGAAAGCATGGAAGACACTTTCCAGAAATTTGAAAAACTACCATAGCTCAAATACTAACTGCAGTCGAATAGCCAAAGGTAGGCATGACTAAACATCAGAGCTCAACCATCTACAGACGAAAACAAAATGTAAAACTCAACAGATTATACAATATTTAATATAATACAGTATACGTGTCTTTTCCACTAGAGGTAGGCTCTCAACAACGTTTAGCACTACTTTTTCAAGCTCATCAAGTTTTCCAACTCTTCTACAACACAATTCTCTCATGATTGGTAGCCAAGTTATAAGAAAAGAAATCCAAGAAGCTCTTGAAATTATAATCTTTCCGTCTGCAATGGCCTTCATAAACCACATTATAGTGCAGTGCACAACTTCACCACATTGTTGGTAATTGTAAGAATATTTGAATATCCACACCTTCACGTCATTAAACTCCCGAACATACTTCCTAAATTCTGGATCTTCACAAAAAGCTTCGTATGCCGCTTTGAGTATCTCTCCCTCACAATACTCTATGAATTTAGAGAGCGACTTAACAGAAGGGAAATTACGAGAACCAATGGATGATTTGAACTCTTGCAAAAGCACACGCCCATATACATCCACAACATCCCTAGATGTATTTCTCTTGAAGATGCCCGCTATGTATTTCTCCGCATCATCCCGGTTTCTGGTGGCCTGGTGACCTTGAATAAGAGAGACCATTTGTTTGATAATCCCTTCTACAGAACTTATGTGATCGACGTCCTCCTTATCAAGCCTGGCAGCTAAATCTGGTAAAAGTTTCAATCCTAGAGATGAGAGCACATCTCGAATTTGGGATTCTTGATCAGCACTCCAGCGAACTGCTTCCAAGTATTGCATGCATTTGTTCATGCAGTCATTAACCAACAATTCAGAAGCAACCGAAAGAATAGCCAGGCATTCCTCAACATTGGAGAAATACACCCGCTCCCCATACATGAGTGCAATGCATTTTAAATAGTCATTGAAGTCATGAGAAGTAATTACTCTTATTTCGGTTGATTTATGAGATGGCCACCGCTTAGACATTTTGACTTCGAGAAACTCCGATCTTTCCAGAATCACTGAGATTTTTTATGTCAGAGTTTATGGTAGAAATCTGGATTCTATTTTGTGATTTTATTATTAGGATGAGGAAAGTGATGATGAGTTATCACAGTTTTTTTTAATGTATCTAGAGCATTTACTCTTGCACACTCTCCTCCCACATTTGGTTGAGTGATTGTTCAATCATTTTAGGATTTTTAGGTTATTATTTTTAAGTTTAGGGTTTAGGGTTTAGGGTTTAGTTGAGTTTGTTTAGGGAAATTTCTAGCAAGATTAGAGAGTCAATCTAGAAGAAAATGAAGAACATACATTGTATAAGTTCTAAGGAGATTTACGAATAGAGAATTTTCTTGTTAACAGGTCGATCTTTTATTGGTTTTTCAATGATGTTGCTTTATAAATTTTTAGCTATTAATATAATATGAGAATTATAGACTATGTATTTTTATTGATAATATGAGTGGGTTTATATGTTCGGTCATGATTCTCTATTGTTGAAATTGTTTTATCTATTCAAGAGTAAACCAAAACAAAGTATATTTTTGTGGTTTAATTTGCAAGTTCTTAAAGATTGCAATGCATCAGCTTTGGTATCGAAGCAAAAGCTTGAATGGCCCAATTAAGAGCTCGTGTGACTTGGGGAAGAAGAGGTAGGAGGAATGTTACATGGAGAGGTAGTGAAATTGATGAATTACTTAGAAGGTTGTAGGCCCTTGAGGCTCAGTTGCTTCATGAGGATTTTGAGGAAGATCAAGAAGTTCAAAGCGGATAAGTAGTAATTATAGATCCCATGAAATATTTATTGAGGCTTTCACCAAACAAGGGACCAAGGCTAAGGTTAATGTCCCTAATTTTAAATGTGAATTAAATCTAGAGGCGTCCTTCAATTGGATTGAAGATTTAGAAAAATATTATGACATGGAAGGAATTGAGGAAATTGATCCATAAAATGTTAAATTTGTAGTATCTAGGATGTAGTCTTATACATTTTTCTTTGGTTGGAGAATCTACAAAATGTTAGAGAAGTCAAGAAAAAGAAAAAATCAAGTAGTGGCCAAAGATGTTAAATTTTTTGAAGGTTAAATTCATGCCCTTAAATTATCAATGAATTATCTTTAGAGAATTCCAAAATCTAAAGCAAAAGGAGTCCTCTCTATCAACCTATACTAAAGAATTTTTAAGTTGCAAATCATAACTAATTTGCAAGAAGATGATAAGCATGTCATGGCTAGATACATTTTTATGGGCTAAAATTCCAACTCCAAAATCAACTAGCCCTAGTCAAAGTGGATATTGTTGATGAAGCATATCAACTACCTTGAAAACAAAAGAAAAAATCGAATAGGTTGGTAAAAGTAGATAGTAAAAGAGGTGGTAGAAATTCAAATGGAGGAAGAGAAAGTTCCTTGAAATTAACCAATGAAGAAGACATAGAGGATAATGTAAAGCCAAACTTCCAAGGGAGATGTGGCTTTAGAGGTAGAGGACAAGAACAAAAATTTAATAAGGGTTTGAAACCTTTGATGTGATTTAATTATAGTGAGGCCCATAGAGCTTTAGATTGCCCTCAAAACCCCAAGAGAGAAATAATGACAAAGAAGAAGGAGAAGAACCCTTGATAGAAGAAGTGGAAGTAGAGATAGGTGATAATTTGATGTTGAGAAATACCATGATAATTGGAGATAAAAAATTCCTCATAGTTGATTAGAGGAGGAATAATATATTTCAAAATCATTGCAAGTGTAAAGAGAAAGTGTCCAAGGTGATTGTAGATGGAGGGTCCATTGATAACTTGGTAAGTACATAAATGGTGAAAAAAATTAAAGCTTGCTTACATTCCAAAACCAAATCCTTATAAAAATTATTAGTTGAAAAGGATCATAGTGTGCTTGTAAATAAATCTTGTTTTATTATGTTCAAAATTGGTCTTTATGAGGACGAAATGAAGAAAAATAAGGGGGGCTTTCCTAAAATGGAAAGGTACATCCAAAGGGTGGAAATAGACCCTATCTTTCTACTTTCATTAGGAAATGAGATCCCCATAATGAATTGATTAACAACCCTTAGGTGAATCAACCCAATGTGATAATCTTCATATTTCCTTATGCTTGAAGGATGGGGGCCAAGGTCAAACAATACTTTTGGGAAAAAACCTAAAAATAACAAATCAACTCCAAAATATAATCTACCACTTGGATCTTGAAGATTAAGCATAAAACTGAGAGAAACAACAATGCTTCTAGCAGATCTGGGAAGGAATAACACTATGAACCTTTCATTAAAAAATAAAATTGCAAGCTTGTTAGAGACTCATTCACCCACGGGTGAATGGGTCCAAGACTCCTATTTTGGAAATTTTTGAATCTAAGATATGAATCTAAAACTCACACTTCTTTCTTGTACCTTTTAACCTTCACTCTCGGATTTTAATATATGACAAATTTATAAAACAATAAAAAAAATTTAGTTGTGGATGTAGGTTTTCCTTGGTCAAACCCCTAGTTTGGTAGTTTAAATTTGATGAAAAGAATAAATATAAAACATGAAAGTGTGTGTGAGCCCTAATCTTAAGTGTGTCTAATATTATAAGAGATTAAATGCAAATAAATACTACTCAAATGTGTTAGAATAGGTTCCCAAAATTAAGTCAACGAATAGTGACAAAGACCTTCTTTGGGAGATATCAAATCACCCTAATATATCATAAATCTAATAAGACCTTCCATTAGGCAGAAAGTAGAATGATAATAGAAGATGGAATCACTTAGGAAACACATCATTAGAGTTCGTTGAATGGCTTGGTGCATCTCCCAAAACCTAGAATCTGTCATGATCCTCCATAGGCATCTATCATCAATATTTGACAATGGTTGATCTTGTTGACAAAATGAGCTTGAAGACTTGCAAAACCAAATAGAATGTTGATCCAAGACTTCAATTTTGAATGCTTGATTGAATTCTTCGTGCTCTTGAATGTAAATCCTTGTGATCTCATGTGAATCATTTTCTTGTCTAGTGAAAAATTATTGAAAGACGGCTTTATAGGCTTCCTTTCTAATTTCCTGTTTATTAGATCCTGAAAGCAGACACTTAGAATTTGAATTTAGAACCTTGAAATGCTGTGAAAAACATGTTCAAAATTTTAATTTTTGAACCTAAAGGGGACCCATTCACCCATGAGCAAATGGGTCTTGACCTAAAAGTTGAAGACCTAGATAATGTCGGGGTAATAATTTGATTGATAGAATTTATTCAGTGTGGGTTATAGTATTGGGAAATAAATAAAATAAGCCTTGGGATGCATCATAAAGGGTATTAAGGGCCCATTAATGAGATTTAAAAATGCATAAATGAAAGGTCACTAAAATAGTTCCAAAATTAAGTGTCAAATTGTACCTTCACTTAGAAAGGAGTACAATTTTCTACACTACATTTAACCCCCACTTTAGTGGCCATATGACACTCTGCGTATATGCAAGCTAGAAGAATTTGAACAATAAAAGGATACTCATATGGATTCATTCACAAGTATGGATAATGAAGCCCCCACTTTAGCTATCTACAAAACCATAATTTTAGGAACCACATCCGAGAACATCGATTCATTAGTTGTTCAAAAATCCTCTATGTGCTGTAATATGCATTGTAACAAAGAGGCCGAATGAGAGAGGGAACAAAAATTTGTTCCAAGTGCAAGGTTGATCAGGGATTGGTTGTGTTGTTGTGCAATGTGAATTGACATATGAAATTATTATAAAGCCCACCTTTAAACATAGCTTGACTTGTTTCATTTTCACTTATCAAAAATTCAGTGGATTTTCATAATAGAGTGTTGTCTCTGGTAAATTATAGGTTAATGGAGCTTAAGGAGTTTCAAGTGAGAAATTACAGGGTGTCATATGAAAAAGGGTTTAGATTCAGAAATTGTAAAGGGTTTATATTTTGGTCATGTAATAGGGCTATATGTTAACAATGTAAAGGGTTACTTAAGGGGATTTGATACTCAAATGGTGATGGGTCTATATTTTGGAAATGTCAGGGGGGGTGTTTTTATAAAATGTAAAAGGGGTATGTCATTTTTCAATGTAAAGACGTCATTATTAGGGAAGAGTTATTCTTGCAATAAAATTAGGAATTTCATGTACTTTCTTGAGTTATAACCGGGGGTTTTCTTCCTAGTTCTTTCGTGTCAGTATGCTCTCTTGAACCAGGGTTTTGTAATATCTATATTTTAATATTAATACATCTATAGTGGCTTGCCACTTTTTCTTACAAAAAAACCCTCTTATCAAACTTCTATAGAAAATCAAATTTGAGGCTAGATGTATGCCCTTGGATTCCACTTTCTTTATGGAGGTGCAATCAGGGTAGCCATGAAACCACAAAAAGAATACTTTGTTTTGATGATGTGAATGCTTACAATAGGGTATTGTATGTACAACACCACATATTGATAGGCATTATATTAGATCGAGGATGGAATCATGAATCCAACACAAAAAACAACATCAAAAATGGAGTTCACTAGGCCCCAATATGTTGATTTGAATAAAATATAATTTTCATTAATAGAGTATAGTATATAAGAATGAAAATGACACTTTTATCTATCATTTTGGCATTTACGTTTTTGTAATTTACCTTGGTGTATAGTGTTTGAAGATTCCTAGCAGATGAGCATACAAGCCTCTGAGACTTGAGATTTTACATGACGAGGTAGCACGGGGTGAGCTCTAGGATACAGTACGTGGATTCTACTCTGCTTTGTCTTCGTATTCATGTATTTATAATAAAACAAAATCATTTCTATAAGTTTTTAGGACCCTAGCAAAAAAGTCACAAAACATCCTTTGTCTCAAAGCATCCCTCTTAGTTGCAAAGTGTCCTAGAGAAACGTTAGTAAAAATTTAATTATTTATTTTGATTTTTATTCTTTAGGTTCCTCCCCAAGCTGGACAATATCTAAGAGGTAGATAATTATGCCACCTCTGAGAGCAGATTTCTTAGTTGTCAGATCATTAGATTAATATCTTACAATAGACACAAATATCTTACAATAGATACAAATGATGAGGGCATAGTACTAAAAATATTCCTTGATGATAGGGAGGAGGATGTCCAACCGATGAGTGGTGATCTTGATGAGATAGATAAGAATAATGAAACATGTTGCTACAACAACAATAGAGAGTACAAAAATGGTGAAACATGTTTCTACAACAATAATAAGAATAGTAGTTTTAGTTCACCATTACAACGTACCAAAAATACAGTAGTGGTGGTCGAGAATTAAATAATGTTAAATGATGTTTACAATGTTTGCCTCCCAAAACAAACTTAAGTCGAGACTAAAAGTACATAAAGGGGACAAATTAGCATAGGAAAAGGGTTAATTAGTGGATCATAGGCCTAGGAAGATGTGAAAATGCCTTACAAAACTTTACAACACCTTGCCATAAGGCTTGGAAAGTGGTAAAAGGGGGTTTTTTAGGTGATTTGTGTTGAAAGGTTCTTAGAAAAGTGGGACTTTATGTGTTACAACACTTCACAACACCTTAGTAAAACACCGTTAGATTATTGTTGAATTGAAAGCTTTCAAGACTGAATCAAGGAAAAACAAGGCCAAAATCCAATGGGAAAGGCCAAAATGAGTGAAAAAGTGCCAAAGACTACACTTTTTGGGTGACACATTTAGCCCCTACTTTAGTGATAGTATGAACTTACTTCGAACTCACACTAAAGTAGTTGAATCATGCATTTCAAGTGAGATCTAATGTAATCATGCTAGTAAGGTGAGATGACTATGATCAAGAGGAATGATCAAGCCCTCAGGATTAAGATCCCATGGAAAACCAAACATAAGCACAAAAGATCACACAAGGACAGATGTGAGAGTGGAGAGGGAGAAGTCAGATCAATCTTTGATCAATTGTCTAGCTAGTTGTGGATCAGATCTTGGATATTTTTCCGAAAGGAAATGGGTGTACTCACTCTGGGCTGACGAGACTTTCAGTTCTTCGTCAGGTGAGAATACCAAAAGGTGGTGAGATACATACACATGGTTGGTATGCACTCACACACAAAAAGGTGGCTATGGGGAAAGGCATGCTGCTAGTTGGGCTTCCCACTCAATCATACCAAATTTATACCTCCTAATAACTTTGATAAGGTGCCACAAAAGACAACGGTGTCGTTCATGAGACAAGAAAATCCTTGGATGCTTAGAACTCATGAACAAGTGCAAGATGGCACCACAGGCATGCAAGTTGTGTTATGCAAGGTGGCTATGTATGCAAGGAATGCAAAAAGTAAAAAATGTAAAAATGCAAAAGGGGATGTTTGAAGGAGTCTTTTTGTTCATGTGAGGTCTTTTACTTAGGAAGCATTGCATCTAATGTCTCCAAAATAGGACCAATCAAAGGATATAAATTTCACAACTTAGGGGATGCAATGCATCACATTAGGCCACAAAGAGGAATGTAATATGCTAAGATAAGTCACTTTCATAATGGACATTATATGCAATTTGATCCACCAAGTGAGAGACTTGTATGAAGTAGCAAGGCTGCACTATGAATTGACAAAAAGGAAAAATTAAAAGGAAATATTGCTAGTGTATGTCCCCACTTTAAAGGAATTCTGAAACACCATACTGCGAGCAATTACTTTAAAGTAGAGAAGTGAAAAATGAAAAGAAGAAAGGAGGACATGAGAGTTGTCTCAAAAATCCCTATGCCAAGTGATATGTTTCCAAGTGAGGTTGCATCATGGAAAGGATATTATGTCACATGCGAGTTAACCTAAGACACATCCACATCTCAAGATTGCTCTTGTATGTTCATGAGATGTTAACTTCTAGTCAAAATATATAACAACAAGTGACATACGAGGACAAGGATAATGAACCCCTTGTCCCAACTTAGTGCAAGGCAAAGGTGAGCTGAAAGGATGAAGGTATGTGTTAGGGAGAGGAATTTTGTGCCCCCATAGAATGGAGAGCACAAAGTTTCGTGAGATGTTTTAAGTTTGAAGGAAATGGAGAGAAGGGGACTAATCCTAAATCCTTCCTGGAAGAGTATGATATGTCAGTTTGTAGCATGTGTTGATTGCATCCATGTGTAGGAGGGAGAGTGTATCTGATATCATAACAATCTTCCAAGTTAAATGAAGGGTTTGTGTTGTTCGGAGAAGGATTGGTTTCGGTACAAGAACACAAATCCTTTTTAGTGTTATGTGTTGTTCCTTCATGATGGATGGGAGTTATATAGCCCCAATCTACACCATGGGGTAATTTTTTTGATGTAGAACCAAGTTGATCATATAAAACATAGGGTTGTTGTGGTTTAAGATTTGAGGTTGCACACTCTCCTTCAAAGGGAGGCATAAGACCCCAAGTGTTATGAGAACTTGTATCTGATAATGAATTGTTTGTATATGACTCTTTGGACTAAGAGGGTGATATTTTTGAATATGTATTGAAAGGAGGTGTAGAAAATATAGCAATCCCCAATGATCACGAAAGAGGTTGGTTGTAGGTGAAGGATTAGCATCAACTTGTATAATTTTTGATCTAGGAATGAGAGGATTAGGGGAGTTGGTAATGTTGTGATTAGTGGATTTGTAGCTTTGGTCATCTGCATGCACCATCTATACCTTGTCATTTTATTCAAATTTCATTGTACAATGAAGGGTAGATGGGACGCCTTTCATAGCATGAATCCAAGGTCTCCCTAGGATAATATTGTATAGAAGGGGTCCTTCCATTATATGGATAGGAGTAGGTAACACTATTGGTCTGAATGTGATAGGTAATGTGATCATCCCTAGTGGTTGCCTATTAACATTGTCGAAGCCACGAATATGAACATCATTAAGTTGAATGAGATTTTTGTCCACGTCGAGTGTGTTCAGGAGGTCCATGCTACAAAGATTAATTTCTGATCCATTGTCTATGAGCGTGTGCCTGACAAGAGTTTCATCAGTGATCACCTTTATCATCAAGTGGTGATTCTTGTTTTGAATCTCAAGTGAGGTTAATTCATGTTTAGAGAATGTGATTTTGGATTGAATCACTTGCATGGGACGAGAGGAGGGTTTTGTATTATTTGATTTTATGTAGGATTCGATCTCCTCCATATGTATTTGCACAATTTCTTGAAATAAAAATTTGATTCTAGGTGAAAGTTGAATAAGTTCCCATACTGTAGGATGCCAAAATCTTACACATGGATTGTATAGATTCAGCCATCCTCATAGAATAACATATACCATTTACTCCAAACAAAATGCTAAAACTAAACAAACATGCAATGGAGAAAAGGCAATACAACCTATTCTATGGTGGATTGGTGCCCTCCATGAAGATGTGAGAGAGCCCTTCCCCAATCCCTTTCTAAGCCAAATGAGATAGACAATGAGTTGCTATGAGCTCAAGTTGCCTATAGTTTAGATGCCTTCAAAGTGTGTTGTAGAAATGAGAGAAAAGGCCTTGCATTTATAGGAAAAGTTGATAGAAGAGAGGCCAAAATTAGGCAATGTGGGAATAAATCCCATCCAATAGGATAGAGACACTTGTCATAATGGGATTGGAAAAAGCTTGTGCAAGTTTTGGTCAATGTGCCCATTCAAATTTGAAAAATGTCAATAAATGCATGTTGTTGAGGGTTTTGGGGGGAATTATCTTTGTCCAAAAAAGTCAAAGATGAGAGTTATTGAGGGAAAATAAGCTTTTTAATAAATCAATAAATTGATTTATTGGTGCAAGTGGGTGGGTTAGTTAGGAGTTTAGATTTGACTCTAGTTGAGTCAAAAGCTAGAGAATGGTAATTGTGATTAAAAGTTAATTAAATTTAGATTAGTTAACTTGGGGGATTTTAGGCATTTGATATTTGAGTTTAAATCAGTTTGATTTATTAAATCAAATAAGAAGAACCTTAGGAACTTAATTAAATAATTTGATTTATTTAATTAAGCTTGATGAACCTTAGGATCAAATCAATAAATTGCTTTAATTGATTAGTAGAAGGACTGAATGCATGATGTTAGTTAAAGCGGAATGCATAATGTTATTTTTGGATGTCTACATTTTGCCCCTCTTTGAAGCAATGTACTTGTTGCATTGGTTCAAAGAATGTTGTTGCCGATATCGAAATTAAAAAATTTCTGATTTTTCAGATGCCCCAGCGAAAAGAAATATGCTAGTACATTGCCCCCTCGAGAGATCGAGTGAAAAGATTCGATTTGAGGTGGATCTCACGATAAAGAGGTTCAAAAATGGATGTATGGATGACGAGACTATATGATAATGGTGATGTAAATGAGATGTTTGGAAGATGCTTAGAATAACAAATCTATATTATCCTAAACAACTTATATGATTATGAAAATGAGATGTTTCGAAGATGCTTAAAATAACAAATCTATTTTATTTTAAACATCTTAACTGATTATGTAAATGAAATGAGAAATGAATGTGATGGATGCTTGTTGTCCTGATATGATGGTATGACATGATTATGCAAGATGAGAGTGCAAATGCAGGATGGACACATTGTTAGCACGAAAAGGATAGAAGAATGAGAGGGGTAAACCCTTAAATCCAAGAACATGTAGAAGTCCAACAAGTCTATTAGTCTCAGACTTTATTGGACATGATGATGAATGATGATGATGTGTTGCTTATCCAGAGATGGGAAAGAGCGTACCTTTCTTTATATTTGATAACACACGTAGGTGCAATGCATCAAGGTATTAAGAACCAGGATGGCGTGGCACCTAGTGTGATGGACTTTGACTCATCAAATAGATAGGAGTACTCTTGTTCATACTTGACAAACATAACCTTATTCAGAATGTAGTTCAGATATCTTAAACATCTTGGGCCAAAACATAAGAAGGCAAGCCTTCTTATGTGGTCAACAAGATACCTAAAACATCCTTCCTACCAACAAAACAAAGTATGCATGACGAAGTTATTTTACAAGAATATCCAACAAGCATAACAGATAAAAAGATAACGATCATTGCCCCATTCCTTTCTCTCTAAACCTATTTTGTTTAGGCATCATTGAGAGGTCCTTGGAATGAGCGCAAAATAAGATAAGTCAAAAAGACCAAAATAAAGTAAACAAACAAGTTGATGTTCTTTGTACCACTAGCCAAGGCTAAACTACTGCGAGGTACCTGATGCTTATGTCCATCGTGCGAAAGCTTCATCCTAGGACATGTAGTGATCAGGGTTTTGGTGAGACTGATTGAGTGATAAGCTATTGATACTCCGAGTTGACCAACTTGTTGACTTACTGACTTAGACTTGAGACTTTGATGATTAGGCGTTCACTTTAGAACCTGCTAAACTTGCTTCTGACTAACTCACTAAAGGGTGAAAGCGACAATTTATTATGAGTGATGACAATCACGGGTGAAAGCGAGATGAAATGGATGCACCATTTTGGTTTATTCAGATATTTTGAGGCTATTTTTGGAATTTTGAGATGTTTTACAAATGTTTTTGGTATTTTCAAGATTTTACAATGAACAAACTAACTTAAAGACCTATCCTAGGGGTCTCGGGAGCTGATCCATAGATTAGCCTTGCCTACGTTATATACGCAGAGACCACATAGTTCGATTGGTGGTGGACTGACTTGATGATAATATGGACAAATGGATTGCCATTTTATTGACTAAAGGACTGACTTAAGATGTAGACTAGATGGGCAAACGGATTGCCAATGCGACGGATGCCTAAAGGACTGACCTAACCGTCTCGCGGGATGATCAAAGATCAACCTTTCCTACATTCAAGCTCAAAAACGATGTAGTTCGACAAGGTGGAAAAACTAACAAGACTCAAATGATGAAATTTTTTGAAGATTTTCTAATATTTTGACATGTTTTTGGATTTTTGAAAGTTTTGGATGTTTTTGAAATTTTTGATGGATTTTTGAAAAAGATCACGAGAATATACACGAATCCGATCCGATGTTGCGAGAACGTGCCCCCAGTGTGGTGCGATAGACTACTTCGATAAAGGCAGGATAGACTGACCTTAGAAATGCCAAGTAGTTCCAATGGTGGAATATAGTACAGATACCAACGCAGGCTATGGTATGGATGCGAGTGGATAAGTGGAATGCGATGGAGTGGATGAGTTGTGCAGATCCTGATAGATGGGGAAGGTGCTTTATTTACACTTGACGCCTGTTTGCCAGGTTTTCACCAAGGTATTTTCCCAAAGCGCCACCGAAGTGGTTTTCACTAGAGGACGATTTTTTCTTTTTACTATTTTCAATCCTTTTTTAATTTTTTTTTATTTTTTTGATCTTTCGATTTTTTTTGTTGTCACGAAGATGCCTGTTTGCCAGGTTTTCATCGAGGTAACCATTTTTTCAGGACTTTTTCTGATTGTTTTTGTATTTTCTGGTTCTATACCTTGCAAGGTTTAGGCATAAAACTTTTTGAGGTGAGAGCTATTCAGAGGCTCTTGTAGACGCTCACCTTCTGGTGTTGCTAGTTGATATGCCCCTGATGTGTAACTTGCAGTGATGACAAAAGGTCCTAGCCAGTTGGGTTCAAACTTTCCCCTTGTATCTGGATTTGGCAAGTTCTTTTGGTTTTCTTTCAACACGAGGTCACCAACTTGGAAAGTGCGTTGTCTGATCTTCTTGTTGTAGCTCCTTTTTAGGCGATTTTGGTACACTTGTAGATGAGTAAGGGCATCCATGCGCCTTTCATCTAGTAATTCTAGCTCATTGAGTCTTGTGACCCTGTATTCCTCATCTGTGATAAGGTTTTGCAATGATATCCTTAGTGATGGGAGCTCGATCTCAATGGGGAGTATGCCCTCTGATCCGTAGACCAGAGAGAATGGGGTGGTGCTTGTTGGCATGCGGATGTTGGTGTGGTAGGCCCATAAGGCGGGATTTAACTGCAGATGCCAGTCATGGCCAGAGTCATTGACTGTTTTCTTGAGGATTTTCAAAATGGTTTTATTTGTAGCTTCTGCCTGGCCATTGCCTTGTGGATAGTATGGAGTGGAAAAATGGTGTTGGATTTTGAATTTTTCACACAAATCTCGGACATCCTGATTTTTGAAGGGCGTCCCATTATCAGAGATAATGGATTGAGGAACACCGTATCGGCAAATGAGGTAATTTAGGATGAACTTGGATATTTGTTTTCCCGTGATGTAGGTCATGGGAATTGCTTCGACCCACTTCGTGAAGTACTCGGTGGCGATGATAATGAATTTATGGTCGTTGGATGAGGTGGGTGATATTTTGGCAATGAGATCGAGCCCCCATTGTGAACAGGGCCAAGGTGTAACAATAGGATGCAGTTCTTGAGCTGGTGCATGAATAAGATCTCCATGCTGTTGGCATTGCAAGCATTTTCTAACAAAATTGTGTGCCCCTTTTTCCATCGTCGGCCAGTAGTACCTTGTTCTTAGCAACTCTTTAGCCAAGGTCATACCACTTGAGTGTGACCCACACGTGCCATTGTGTACCTCAGTTAGAGTAGTCAAGGCTTCCTCAGGTTTTAAACAACGTAGCAGGGTTCCGTCGGTACTTCTACGAAAGAGGGTTTCTCCCAGGATGACGAATCGTGAAGTCCTTTTGATGAAAGTGCATTTTAGGTTCGGGGTGATGTCAGTGGGGAGGATTCCTAACTTTAGGTAAGTGTATATATCATGATACCAAAGATCACCGGGACCAACGAGTTCACACGCGTATTCTGACTCTGGTACCTCGAATGTGGGTACGAGAAGCTGCTCTACAAGGAATTCATGTTTCGAGACATTACGAGGGATGTCGAGTAAGGATCCAATTGTTGCCATTGCATCAGCTGCTCTATTGTTTGTCCTTGATATTTGCTCAAAGGTAATGTCGATGAAAGATTCCTTGAGGCTTTCTACCACCTTCTTGTATGGTGTGAGCTTATCATCCTTGGTTTGGTATTCGCCATTGACGTGGTTGATGATAAGTTGCGAGTTGCCATAGACTTTTAGTGCCATGATTCACCATTGTGCTGCAATCTTGAGTCCTATGGTCAAAGCCTCATATTCTGCTATATTATTAGTACAAGGGAATGCCAGCTTGTATGATCTAGGTATGCAGTCTCCTTGCGGCGTGATGAAAAACACACCAGCTCCTGACCCATGTTGTGTGTGAGAGCCATCAAAGTATAACTTCCAGTGGTTTGCTGCACCAAGGTTAAAAAGGGACTCATCTGGGAATTCTGATATGAGTGGGTTATCTGTGTAGAGGGGAGCTTCTGCCAGCTGATCCGCAATAACTTGCCCTTTTATGGATTTTTGTTCTACATACTCGATATCATGTTCAAATAATATCATTACCCACTTAGCCATTCTACCTGTAAGCACTGCTTTTGACAATAGGTACTTTAGAGGGTCTATTTTGGTAATCAACATGATTTGGTGTGTTAGCATGTAGTGTCTGAATTTCTGAGCCACAAATACCAGTGCTAGGCAAGCTTTTTCTATTGACGTGTAATTGAGCTCATGTCCCACCATTGTTCTACTGATGTAGTAGATAGCCTGCTCGGTTCCCTTTTCATCATCTTGGGCTAGAAGGGCCCCCAGGGCGGCTTTTGTTGCAGAGATATATAGGATTAATGATTTCCCCACAATTGGTGGCATCAACACAGGTGGTGTAAGTAGATATTCTTTTATTTTTCTGAATGCTTGCTCGCATTTGTCATCCCATCTGAAAGCTACTCCCTTGTGAAGTAGGTGTGAATAGGCAATCTGTTTATTTGCCAATTGTGCTATGAATCTTCGGATGGACTGGAGTCTTCCTTGCAATCCTCTTAGTTGTTTTAACGTTCTTGGTGCTTTCATTTCAAGGATTTCTTTTACCTTTGCAGGGTCTACCTCTATCCCTCTCATTGAAACTATGTATCCTAGCAGCTTCCCTGATTGCACCCCAAAGACACACTTCTTCGGGTTGAGTCTAACCTTATATTGTTCGAGCCTGTCAAAGATAGCACTTAGAGTTGCTATATGGTCTTGTCTCTTCTTTGATTTAGCAAGTATGTCATCTACATAATCTTCGACTATTTTGTGGATCATGTCGTGGAAGATTAATGTCATGGCTCTTTGGTAGGTAGCTCCTACATTCTTCAACCCAAATGGCATTATGTTCCAGCAGTAGGTGCCCCAAGGACATGTGAATGCTGTCTTGTGTTGGTCTTCTTTTGTGATCATTATCTGATTGTACCTCGAGAAGCCATCCATTAGGGAAAGCATCTCATGTCCGGCCGTCATATCCACTATCATGTCAATGTTGGGTAGTGGAAAGTCATCCTTGGGACATGCTTTGTTTAGGTCTCTGAAATCAGTGCAGATGCAGATGCCCCCTTTCAATTTTGAGACTGGTACGAGGTTAGATACCCATTCTAGATAGTCGATTGGGCGTATGAAGCCAACATCCAGAAGTTTCTGCAGCTCAATCTTTACAAGCAAGGCTATTTGTGGGTGCATCTTCCTTAGCTTCTGTCTGACTAGTTTTGCTCCAGGGTAAACAGCCAAATGATGAACTACCACTTCAGGGTCCAAGCCTGGCATGTCTGCATACGTCCACGCAAAATTTACCTTTCTCTCCTTTAGGAAAGCTGCCAATAGTTTTTGTTCTTCTTCTAGGAGGGATTCTGCATAGAAGGTAATTTGTGGTTCTGATTTTGTTCTTAAGTTGACCGGGTTGCATTGTTCTGCCAATACTGTTGACTTTTCCTAGTGTAGAGCAGTAGGGGGGAGATTGAATCCTTCATCCTCTGGTGCCTCAAAGAGGTTTTCGCCATTGGATGCGTCCTTTATTTTTACTATTTTATGGTTAGAGGGTGCCACAGTGTGGTTTTCACTCAATAACTCCGAGCTTATTCTCGATCTTTTTCTTTTGCGACTGAAGGACTCAATCGTCTCCCCATAGTATGCTTGTGTCTCTAGAGTGATATCAAATCCTGCCTTGTGATCTCCACATGGAATAGTATCCCTTAGTCCCATGAATTCTGAGAGAGCCTCATCATTTTCAAACGAGTCTAGAATCGGCGGTCCCCATTGGTCGTGATTGATGAGTTGGGGGTACACTAAGTGGATTTGGTGGGTTTGTTGGATTGGCTCAGCGGGTGAGACACTAATCATCAGTAAGGTGGAATCTTCAAAGAGCCTAGGTAAACCACCTATGGTGTCATCGTCGTCACTGCTACTACAAGCGTCAGTTATGTCAAATGTGAAGTTATCAAGAGGTAGGCCTGTGGACACGGGTAATCTAAGGTTAGTTGCCGAGACCCAAGGAGAGGACCTGACTACCCTATTAGGAACACTTCGGCCACGCATAGTTATACTCAGAGGGGTACAACCGAGGCCAAGGTTCTGCATTCTTCTTTCTACAATGATGGGCTCCAACCGTCCATCACTGTTTCTTCCTAGGCTTTCATTCCTGTTATAGCCCATGCTGAACATCATTTGTAACCCTCTATTTGTTTCCTCCATGGGTAGGGTGGGAGTGGGTCTTTCATCTTGGTACAGAGTGTTTGTGATGTCCTCCTCGTCCACATTTTCCTGACTGAGATCCCCCCAACTATGGAATCCAGATGGTTCTGTTCTAGTGCGGACAGGTGTTTGAGTCAATTGTGGTTGCCCATGTGATCTAGGAGATTGTGGTAACTCTCCTACAACAAAAGCATTTCTCTTCATTCTATAATCGTCGCATCCATTGTCCTGTATCATGTTCTTGATCTCGGATATGTCGGGGATGGCGGGTGTCTTTGTCATAGAAGTGGAGGCGAGATTAGCTTGGTCTATGTATGAAGTGGATGGTCCCTCATCATTTTTTTGTACTTGAGGGATCTTGTAAGACTTGGCTTCCAAGTTTTTGCAATAGGCGAAAGGTTCGAGATCCCCATATATGGTAACCTCCTCATTTTGATACGAGAACTTAATGCACTGATGATAGGTTGAGGCCACTGCCTTCATTTCGTGTATCCATGGGCGTCCTAGGAGGATGTTGTATGGCAAATCAAGGTCAAGAACTTGACAAGTTGTTTCCATGGTTGTTGGCCCCACTTGGATGGGGATCTTGATAGTGCCCTAAGACACTCTTTCCTGGACATCATATGCTCTTATGGTGATAATTTTTTTCTTATTGATGGAATCCTCAGCGAATCCCAATTTCTTTATAAGTTTCAGAGAACAAATATTAAGATCTGCACCACCATCTGCACCACCATCTACCAGGACTCGCTTGACTTTTTATGGACTAGGACTTGGAGGTGGAGTGCGCGATTATGAGATGGTTACAGGGGGAAATATTGGTCCGAAAATGTTATGAGATTCGGGGTAACGATGTTACCTACCATAGCCTGAAATTGTTCTGTGTCAAGGGTGGCGGCAACGGTAGAGGCAGCTAGTGCTTCATCCAGGATCTGTCGATGAGCGGCGGAGATTTTTAGTAATTCCATGATGGATATTTGTGTGGGTGTTCTCATCAGTTGGTCAATTACATTGTAATCATAGGGGACAGCCTTTTTGTTGGTAATGGGGGTCTTAGCAGGTGCCCCGACAATGGTAACTTTTCCGCCTTATGTGGTGACTCCACAGTCATTGTTGGTTCCCTTGATATTTCTGACAGTGACCAACTCATCGACACATCCGACTATCTCCTCATATACTAGATTGGCACTAGCATACTTTTGTTTACCCTTATTATTCCCTTGGTTATTTCTCTGATTATGATTCGGCATCGGATTCGTGTAGATTTTTAGGTCTTGGTTTCCGGCCGGTTGCTCGATGTTGATGACCTTATCCTCGATGAGGTCTTGGATGATATTCTTGAGTCTCATGCAGTTGGCGGTGGTGTGTCCTTTAAATTTGTGAAAGTCACACAGGAGATTCTCGTTGTACCACGGTGGTTTGGTCATGGGCTCCGTGTATTATTCGGAGTTAGAGATTTTGATTAGGTTTTCTTTGACCAATTTCTTCATGACAGACTCAATCGATTCGCCAAGGGCTGTGAACTTCCTCTTGGGGGGGAACTTGTTGCGGGGAGGTGGTCCTCCTTGATTACCCACATTGTTGACTTGGCTGGTGGAAGGTGGTTGTGACTGTGCTACTACCGCATTAGCCTGCACATTGTTGTGGTTATGAGTTTGCGGATGATGATGATTTTGGGTATTTTGCTTAGGAGCACTGATGACTACCTTAGCATCGACCACGCCGTCGTTCGTGATATTTTTGTTCCTCGACCATGTTCGAGGTTTATCATTGTAGTTGTTGGATGGACGGTTATCCTGCGGTGGAGTGAATGTAGGTGCGCCTCCTCGCACAGTAAGGGCTCTTGCACTGCATTTTTAGGTAGAACGCCAAGTTTTCATCCAGGTTGGCTATGATGGTGCAAACTTGTTGTTCCTCTGGCATGGTCCACTTGCTCTGATTGGCCTTGGATCACCATCTTTGCAAGAAGGATGCAAATAACTCTCTTCTTTGTTTGAATGCAGATAGTTCTTCTAAACTGACATCCGCACCCATATTAAAAGCGTAATTTTTAAGGAAAGCCTCCACAATTTCCTCGAATGTTTTAATGCCCGTGGGTAGGTGAGAAAACCATTCCATAGCTAGACCAGTCAGGCTTCGGGGGAAGAGCCGCATTAGATACGTGTCATCATATGCGACTTCCATGCAGTGCACCTGAAATTCCCTGACGTGGTTTTCAGGGTTGCCCGTTCCATTGTACTTATCAAATTTGGGGATCTCGAATCCCTTTGGAAACGGTACCATGGTGAGACTTTGATCGAATGGATAAGGGCACAAGTTGCCTGGTGTCCTTGTGGTTTTTCCTGCTTGCAAGTCCAACACCTGCTGCGAAAGCAATTTGATCTATGTTGCGACATCCTTGCTTGGGTCGGGGGGTGGGATGAATGAGTGGTGAGGTGTTGGAGGTGTTTGATGGGTGGGGAACGTACTGGTCGGTGTTTGCTGCGAGCTTGGTTGTGCATTTAGGGCTTGTTGGTAAGCTTGCATTTGTGCCAACAACGCTTGTTGTTGATCTTGTTGTTGTTGTTCCAATAGCGCTTACTGTTGGTCCATCTGCTGTTGTTCCCATGAAGCCTGTTGTTGGTCAAGTTGTTGTTGAGCTAGTAACGCTTGTTGTTGGTCTAGCTGTTGTTGCGCCAACAATGCTTGTTGTTGGTCGAGCTGCTGTTGTGCCAATAAAGCTTGTTGTTTAGCTTGGTGTTGTGCCTGAAAGTCTTGCAGGGCTTGGTGGTAGGCTTGTAGGTGGATTGCTTGCAATTGCGCTTGGTATTGAGCTTGTGTCTTTTGTTGGGCTTGAGCTTGAGCTTGTGCTTGAGCTTGCGCTTGGGCTTGAGCTTGAGCTTGTGCGGCTTGTGCTTGAGCTTGTGCTGCTTGTGCTTGAGCTTGAGCTTGCGCTTGGGCTTGAGCTTGGGCTTGCGCTTGGGCTTGAGCTTACGCTTGAGCTTGGGCTTGAGCTTGGGCTTGAGCTTGGGCTTGCGCTTGGGCTTGAGCTTGGGCTTGAGCTTGTGCAGCTTGTGCTTGTGCGGCTTGTTGTTTTTGGAGTGCCTTTTGGCGGGCAGCTTGTTGTGCGTTTTGCAACATGATGGAGAATGAATTGGTCGTGTTGTGCTTTGGCGGTGGGACTGGTGGTGGAGCAAGAATCATGCCAACTGTCGTGGCGGGTGGAGGGATTGTGGTTGTGACTGTGATTTGGGTTGTGGGTGGGGTGGTTGAGATAATTGGTCCTTGATGAGGCATGCTTTGGGAGACTTGAGGACCAATAGATGCATTAACCATGGTGACAGGAATGGTTGCGATTTGTTGTGAGGATATGGACAAAAGAAGCGGGTTCAAAGTGGTGCTCGGATTGCTTGGATTAGCAAAAATTTTGATGGTTAAAGGTGGAAGACCTATTCCAGGAGGCGATGCAGATGCAAAAGGAAGCGGGGGAAGGGATGATGCACCACTTTGGAAAGAGAAAGGATTGATAGCTTCTATCATTCCAAGCAAACCAACTTCCTCATGCGGTGGGGGAGTTGGTATGTTCAATTGATAAGCTGGTGTGGCGTGAAATGAGGATGAACCAACGAGATTATGAAATGTGAGTGGGATGTAAGGGTGAAATGAGTTTTTCGAAATAAATGTAGGGGTGATAATTGCTTCTTCATTAGCCACAAGGCAGTGTTCTTGCAATTCTTGGAACATGGTACTCCCCTTGTTCACAATCGGGGAGATTGGTGTGATGATTGAGGTGATGCAAGGTACTTCTTGATTGATGTTTGACAACGGGGATGCAACTGCACTAGTGCTTCTGTTAAGGTTGGGAGGGGGCATGTCCCCTCCTCTTTCTATTGAATTTATGCATTTGAACATAGCACTAACAATTTTATGGTTCTTAGGATTTTGAATCATTTCCATGATTTCCTCTGGTGTCATCCCTATGTCTTCATTTATGTTGTCCTCTTGATGACTCTCCTCTTGAGGATTTTGTGATGATAAGGGAGAGTTGCTTGGGGGATTGCTTGATCTTGCTAGGTTCACTTCGATATTTAGATGACTCATGTCCATAGAAGTTGATATTTCTCTTATATTTTCCATGTCCTTCTTGTGTTGAGATCTTGTTTGGACCATAAAAATAGGGATTTGTTCGATCCTAATCCTTTAAGTCTAGAAAGAGAAGAACTAGGGTAGCTAAAAGATCAAAGATGGTGATGATGGTGATGGGTTAAAATGGATGGGATGAGTGTATGAAACCTTTGGAAATTTTTTTGAATGTATGTGCTAAACTTTGAAAGGGCTTTTGATTTGATTTGAATGTGATAATTTGACTAGATGCGTTAAGTCAAACAAGATTGGTTGTGAAGTTATTTTCCCTAGGAAGTTGTGTTATCCTAAGGGAACTTGCACAAAAATGGATGAATTGACAAAGTGTGTTATGCCAATGTTTTGGAGAACTAATAGACTTTAAGAAGTTGTGTTATCTCAAAGAAAATTTGTTCAATGATTTGAGACTATGTTGGCTAAGTGTGTTAAGCCAAGATATGATGATGTTGATTTAGCCCTCTAAGTTTAGCATTATGTTTGATTCTAGAGTTCTCAAAAAGGTTTGATGATGAAATGAGACTTTGATTTGATGGATGAATGAACGGGAATGACAACTTTGATCTTGAACCTTAACCTAGATGTGACTCTCTCTCTACAAAACCTCGGTGTTGAAGAACATGCTTGACTTCCTATGGGAGAAATGCAAACCTTTGAAACAATTCGGGATTTTGTTGACAATAAAATGCATATAATTCTGGATTGTTCATTGAGGCTTTTCTGTAAAAGATATAAACCAATCTTTCCCTGAATTCGAAAAGTCTCTCAAGACGCTCCTCACGAGCTTTTAGACTAAGCTTCTTGAACTTTGGCTTTGGGATTTTGATCTTGCGGGAAATCATGATAGAAAACACACGTGTAATCTAATTTGTCTCTTTATCTTGGTTAAATGAGGTTCTTTTTATCCAAGACACTTGCTTTCTTAGGTTTTCAAACTATATGTCCAGTGTCCCATTCTCTTTCTCATCCCACAAGGTCCTTTATGCGGAAATCAAGGAAAATAGGGCAAAAGTTCCTTATGTTTATCCTTATTGGAAACAAATGATGGTAGAATTTGCACACTTAGAAACCTCTAGGAATGTGATTCCTAGGGAAAGCAAGAGTGGGCAAGTTCGTCAATAGGTATTTGTTCCCCACAAGGTGTTTGAAATTTCAAGGTTTTTGTGTATGTTTGTTTTCCAAATGTTTTCAAGATCAAGCAATGTGTTTTTTCCAAGCACTTTCACACTCCTAGGTTGATGAGACAATACCTTGTTGGGTTCCCACTTGGATAAATCTAGCTGCGCATATCTTGTGCGAATGGCTAAATGCTTGACCACACTGGCTCCCCTCCACGACACTCACTTATTCGGGTCAGCCAAGCATTAGTACCCATGAATCTCCCATGGCATACTTTCCATTTCCACAACAAGACCGCATGTTACGTGGGGCGGCTTCAAAGGACATGACCTTTTGCACCAACAAGATAGACAAGGTTTTGGCCAATTTCTAAACAAGGGGTTCTAATTCGGGCATTCCGTTCATGGGGGATTATCCAACATCGGCGAGAGTCCATTGCTGTCCATCTCGTCGAAATAATCCTCGTGATATTGGCCTTTGTTCCAATATCCACACTTATATACCGGTTGGAAGTCGCTTGGCTTTAGCGTGTTCCCGGTTGGGTCGTTCCCTTGGGTGATTACTTTTTCCCACAAGGCAGGCCCTCTAAGATAAACAATAGCGAGCTAACATATCCTGTCGTTCACACAACCTTCGTTGAAAAACAAAGGGGAGAACCTCTGCAATATATCGTGCTCACACTCGCATGTTTTGTTTAATTTTAGATCCCAAATTGAAGTGTGGAGGCAATATTTTTGACAACTTAATATCATAAAAAGACTTTTGATTCTCAAGATCGCCGTCAGGCGCGAGAGAGGCGTATACGTCTTTTTGATGATATTACTTTGTGAAAAAGATTACAAAGCATGGCAAACAATTGTTCATTTTAAGTCCAAAAAGCAGTGATGAATTCGTTTTAAGCACCAAAATCCAAGTGTGAAGGTTGCCTTGTTCAATTTTAATCCCAAATTGAAATCTAGTAAGTGTCTAAGGTTCAATTTTAACCAACTTTGAAAATATCAAGTCATTGATTGATTTTAAGCCCAAATTGAAAAGTGAGTTAGCTAAAAACAGAAAAAAAGGGTAGTAAATGGAAGCTCTAAGATTGTTAAATCAAGCATTACAAAATGCTATTTTCCAAGTTTTGTTTTCAAAAATCTTCAATTCCACTCTTTCCACCTTCACTTTTGTTTCAACCTTCAACTTCAATCTTGATGTCAACCTTGATGTTTTCAACTTGATTTCCACACCTTGATTCCAACCTTTATCCATGTACCTATCCCATAGATGCATAAAATTTAGGCATGTATTGCAAAAGTATAAAATTGACAAATCATGTAAGTTCCTTATCACAAATTTGGCTCAATAATGAATATCAATACATTTTCAAATTGAAATTGCCTTTATAAATGGATAATTGTGGTGGTTGAAAAAATAAATAAAAAAAATTGCATCTATTTCCCTAACATCACCAGATACCATTAGCAAAACAATTTCCCGCAAATTATAGCAATTTTGCAGCTTAAGGAGAAGTTGCAATTATGAGTATTGTCGTCAAGATCGGAAATGAATTCTAAGTGGAGAGCTTGAGAAAATAAATTACTCCACCCTAACAGCATTAAGTCCACTTAATCAATCCCATACATTTGATCAATATCTTATGAGTTTTAATCTTAAAGTAAATGGTTGACAATGTAATAGTTAAAGCAACATAAAATTAGGCTTCAGCATCTAAATCCAGATTATTCACAAGGTTTTAGCATCAAGACCCCCAAAATAGAAGACAATGATAATAAAAAATTAGGCCAAAGCACTTTCCAGACACAAGATCAACTAGTAGACGAAGTCAGAAAAAGAGAAAACTTTCCAGCTAATGCAATTGGCAGGTGTGTCTAAGGCAGAAAGGCCAAGGTAAGAATTTAAGACTTGCAGGCAGAATGATTTGATAGGCAACAAAGACTTTTTTAGCTGAATGTATGTGGACTTTATTAAGAGTTTGGAAATCTTACAGATCCCCATAACTACTGTCAAAATTCGAATTCTCCCATGACCTAACATTTGTACAAAGATAAATAAGGGAGTAAATGCATTGACTCAGAAATAAGCAATTCAAGTTAGTGATATAAGGATGATTGCAAAATAATCTATCTACCAAACCTAGGCAATTGGTTTTCTTTTAACGCGACAATGCTTGAAGAGACTTGCATGGTACAAATTAGCAGTATGTCAGACGAGCATTGTTTGATATGATGCCCCATCAATGAGCAGATCACTTGGATATGGTGCTTCCAACAAAAATTTGCAGAAAGTTTAAGGCGGCAGTCAGAGTTGTGATAATTTTAGGAATGGATATAGTGGACAGCAAGAGCGTAGGAAATCAATATCTATCAATGTCGACAACAAGAGGACTGAAGATATGGCAATGAGTAAAAACTGTACTTTCCAATGCTTTTCATTTCTAAGCAATGAGACTGCTCTTAAAGGTCACGCAAAAAAATATGCAGCAAAATTAAAACAAACTTACTCAAAACACCATAATGACAAATTCAAACTCTGTTTGTCAGCATTAATGCCATATTGAGGACAAGGGCAAAAACTCTAGAAGAAAACAAATTGCAGGTATCCACATTGATTTGAAAGTATGAGCAATAAGTATCATGAAGAACCTGGCACACGCTAAGCATTAAGAAGGCTTTTTGATAAATCCAAGTGATTAGTACGGTGTGACTGCCTGCCAGCTATTTTCATGCCTTATGCCACGGGTTTCAATCTTTAATACAGAAATGACACTTATGGATCGGTGTTATGGCTGGCAGGTGATAACCATGACAGGAAGAATAGGGGAGGTTGGAGTTTGTCACCAAACATATTTTTAAGCTCACACCCCAGCACATCCCACGCACCCAGCAACTAAGGCACCCCCTTCCACTTATTTTGGCGAGTAGCTGGCAGCCTTTGGAAGCTATGAGCAAGGTGAGCGCTTTGGTTTTCCTTTGCTGGGGAAAAAGTCTTGACAAACAGAAACAGCTTGGCAGGGTGACCCCAAATTTGAGCAGAATGATTAAATGCATGGAAATGAACGACTTTTGGCAAAAGCCTCTTGGCTGTTAGATTTGTGAATTCGACATTAATAGGGTGTCCCACAAAGCGCGTCAAAGTCACATAGCAGCCTAGTTGTTATGCAATGTATCTAGTTTGGATTTGATGTCGACTTAGCCCTCAATGGCGCATCAAAATGGTGCTTGAAAATGCCAATATTGGCACAAAAATCTTGGACCAGATAAACAAAAACCCGTGTTGGATTATTGGTAAGAATAGAGATGGAAATGATTAAAATTTTTTGATGGCGTAGAGGTTCTTGTGCAGAAAAGATATAAACAAATAACACCCTGTTGCATAAAGATCACATAAATCCTGACAAAAGAAACATACCCAACAAGCAGGTAACGTTTCAATCATATAAGAAAATTCTAAATCCCATGAAAATACAAGCTGTAACTAATTTATCATATAATAGATCAATGCTAGTACTTGTATCAGAAAGAAAGTTGAGTTCCCATGAATCTCAACTAGGAAAATGATTGTAGCTGTCAACTAAATACAAACATAAATAAAGGAAATTACGGTTGTGGCTATCTGTCAGAACAAAATCAAAATAATGCTTTTATATGACTATCATGATACAAATCAATGCCATCTTTCTAACATAAAATAGCTAACTCTCCTTCATCAATCGGATCAAAATTAGAAAAGCACAAAATTGGATTATGTGAATATGACTATGAATAGATTTCAAAATTGGATCAAAGCCCTCCTTCTAGCACCATTTGTAGGATTCCAAAATCTTACACATGGATTGTATAGATTCAACCATCCTCATAGAATAACATATACCATTTACTCCAAACAAAATGCTAAAACTAAACAAACATGCAATGGAGAAAAGGCAATACAACCTATTCTATGGTGGATTGGTGCCCTCCATGAAGATGTGAGAGAGCCCTTTCCCAATCCCTTTCTAAGCCAAATGAGATAGACAATGAGTTGCTATGAGCTCAAGTTGCCTATAGTTTAGATGCCTTCAAAGTGTGTTGTAGAAATGAGAGGAAAGGCCTTGCATTTATAGGAAAAGTTGATAGAAGAGAGGCCAAAATTAGGCAATGTGGGACTAAATCCCATCCAATAGGATAAAGACACTTGTCATAATGGGATTGGCCAAAGCTTGTGCAAGTTTTGGTCAATGTGCCCATTCAAATTTGAAAAATGTCAATAAATGCATGTTGTTGAGGGTTTTGGGGGGAATTATCTTTGTCCAAAAAAGTCAAAGATGAGAGTTATTGAGGGAAAATAAGCTTTTTAATAAATCAATAAATTGATTTATTGGTGCAAGTGGGTGGGTTAGTTAGGAGTTTAGATTTGACTCTAGTTGAGTCAAAAGCTAGAGAATGGTAATTGTGATTAAAAGTTAATTAAATTTAGATTAATTAACTTGGGGGATTTTAGGGATTTGATATTTGATTTTAAATCAGTTTGATTTATTAAATCAAATAAGAAGAACCTTAGGAACTTAATTAAATAATTTGATTTATTTAATTAAGCTTGATGAACCTTAGGATCAAATCAATAAATTGCTTTAATTGATTAGTAGAAGGACTGAATGCATGATGTTAGTTAAAGCGGAATGCATAATGTTATTTTTGGATGTCTACACATACAGATATATCAACAGGAGCTTTTTTAAGGTCCTCAACACTAGGGACTCTAAGTTGAGAAAGGGCTAATGGCATAGGAGTGATGTGTGATCCCCTAGATGTTTGAGTCACTAAGTTACAACTTAGTGGTTGTAAAACATTGTTATGAGTAGATTGCATCATGGATTTCAAGATATCTCTTAGTTGTTTATGTGATGCACTAGTGGGAGGAGACTTAGGAGGCTCATTAATTAGAGGACGTCCCACTTGTGTCATCATAACTTCAAGAATATTTTCTTTATTTGTATGATTTGGTGGTGAAGGGGATTCTAATGTCACTTGATTATCTTCTGGGTATGTGCAGGATCATGATGGGTATGTGGCTGACGACTTTTTTTTTACCCAAAATTGATGAAACGAAAAGGGTTTTTAAAGGATATTCTCAGATTTACACCAATATAAATTATTCTTACTTTGATTTTAATAAATAATTATTATTCATTTTCTATACAAATTACAAATAAAGTCCTGATTGATAGGTTGATTGAAAAACATCTATAGCTTTTAAACAGTATCACATTTTTTGAATCCAAAACATGTCTCACATTCTATGCTTCACATACAATAGGATTTTAGAAAAAAATTGAATTTCATGAAGTTTTGACCAAGTTAAGGTGGTTAGACATATGCGTTTTTATATTTTTTAAAAGTTGTAATAAAAAAATCATAATTAATTATTTACTTAGAAACAAATTACAAAAAAATAGGCATCACATTGAGACATGAGTCCTCTAATTATATCTAAAATATTATAAATAAATATTATCATTTTATTGTGGTTAGGGTGGTCAGACAAATACCTACTTCTTATTTTTTCCCTGAAATTTAAGTACAACTGCATTGAAATTTCAAATTTTCACCAAGTAGTTTAAAAATAAAATAAAATACCTAGTAGTTTAGAAACTAAATTCAGTTTGCTACAGATTCTATTCTTACATAATTTTGAAACAATATAGATAACTTATTCAATTTTTTATGTCAAGTTGCCTAACTCTGATTTTTCTATTTTTTTTGCCACTTAAGGGCCTGTTTTTTCCTTGATGATCCTACACATACCCTTCTCCTAGGGAAGGTTTAGTGTTTGAAGGATAGGTGTCAAGGATCACACTTTCTTGCACCATAATATTCTCCTTAGGAGGATAGTTTTCAGGGGAACTACAAACCGTATGTTCTTCACATTAAAAGGTTGGTTCTTCTAAAGTGTCTCCATCGCAAGTAGGAGAATGATAAATGTTGGAATCATTGTGTTTAATAAGGGGTTTCCTAGGAGAAGGGGAACAACTAAGAGAGTCATGATTTTCATCAATTGTGTGTTCTAACGGAAAAGTATATTCCTCACAATTAGGAGAGATACTAGGAGAAGGACAAACATGATTGTCATGATCCCTTAGGGTTGTGTTATCATGTTGGTTAAGAGAGGTAAGAGGAGATAAACAACTAGGGTTCTCATAACTCTCATTAATTGTTTCTTCTGACACCAAAATCTATTCATCAGGTCAAGAGGAGAGAGATTAGGGGAAGAACTAATATTATTGTTTGGAACGTCCAAGGTTGTATTCTCTATCACTAAAATTCTCTCATAGGGAAAAGGTAGAGAAGGTTTCTTAGCATACCTAGATTTGCACGATACTAGCATTGTTTGAACAAAAATAAAAAGAATTTGTAACCATGTCATGCAATGTTTCAGTAATATGAACAATGTATATGCATAAATACAAAATAATTTTATCCAATGTATGCTAAGTTATAAGAATGTAAACAATGTATATGAAAGAACGGAAAGTACTTTTATCAAACTTAAGCAAAATTTTACGAATGCAAACATTGTATAAGCAAAAGTGAAAATTACTTTTATGAATGTTACGCACATTTTCAAAAATGTAAGAATTTTGCAAACCTAATGATGAAGGTATATCAAAAATGACCACCCTAAATTGATGGTTTTGGGTTAGAAGCATAAAAAAAGTTGGGTGATCCCACAAAGCTTGTTTACAATTTCTGAGAGGAACTATTTTTTGCTGAAATCACATATATTTAGAAAATATAATTATTTAAGCCTTAAAAAGTTCCATTTTAATGATTCCAATTGAAGAGGATTTTATCAAACCACCTTAGATCAAACCCTGTTGGATAGAACCGTGTTATTTTAAAACCATACCTATAAATGAGTCTCCTTTACACCTATCAAAATGCTAATTCAAAATCACTTTTGATTTACCTTTTGGGGGATCAAATGAACTCATTTAAAATTTATTTGAAATGATTATGGTAGTCCTCAGAACGAGCCATCCAACGAAGATAATTTTAATATGTTGTGGGATTATTATGTATTTGTTTTTTAGTTTTATTAAACATTGGTTTTTCATCAAAAAAGAAGGTCTTTGTTCTGCACATGTGGAAAAATAGTATATTATAAAAAAAAAAATCAAAAATATGGGTGCACTAGATATTGAAGTCCTTGACCCAACAAAATAAATAATTAAATTTTGATATATACAAAAAACAGTACGCGTTATACAATCACGCTATGTCTAAATTGTAATTAGTTTGATTTTGAGACTTCATTAAAGAAAAAAATTTCAAGAAAAAACTATCTAACCAAGTGGAAGCACTAGATATGAGTTTAAAATCTAGATTCGAAATAATTATAATTTTATCCTTCATGGAAAAAAATTGATGCGTTATTCGATGTGTGTCACTTTTAAAAATGTTGTTTTCTAAAATAAAAAATAGTTTTCGTGGGAGATGGAAAAAGAAGTAAAATATGATTCAAAAAAATTAAAAAAATATATTTAGAATCTACAGACAAAATTTGATGAGACTCTAGTTTGGATCATCTTCAAATTCCTCACGGTTTAGCCACTATAGGTGCCCGAATGTGAATATTTAGTTACAAATAATAATTTCAGTGTCTAGCTTGGCCAAAAATTGTAAACCACTATTGTGAGATTACCCACCTATGTTCTCAAAAATTTCTAGACTTATAGTATATGGTACTAGGAGGTCTAGGAAGCACAAAAATAAGGTTTTTCATTCTGTAACAGGTAGTTAAAAATGTGAATTGGGACTAGGTCACCCAGAATAGCGATCTAGTCCTAATAGGGATACTTTTTTATTTTTTTGATCTATTGAGTGGCTTTGATGTGTTTCAGGATGTATGATGTATTCCTAAGCTGAAAATGCAGAATTTGAGAAATTTTCAATAAAAAGATATATGCAAAAACACAAACTAACATGAACTTTTCACTAATGCACTTTTGTATAAACCCTAGGATGCAAACAATGCACAAACCTAATGCAATGCAAGATTTTCCCTAAGATGAAAATGAAAAACCAAAATATTAGCAAGTGTTCGACAGTCGGGATCACCAAACTAAAGCACCAAAAATGGATATACTAACAAGGGAAAGAGGATTCCCTTTACTAGGCCCCTAGGGTTTTTGACCTCGGAGCTTTTGGTTTAGGAATGACACTCTTTCACCTAGTGATATGGTCTATTTTTGGTGATTTAATTCAAAGATAGGGATTATGTAGGGTTCTGTTGTGTGTGATAAAGTGAATCTAAATGATGTATAGTAATGGAAATAAGCTAACTATGAAATGTAAAGAAATGTAATTCTAAACTACATGCAATGTAAAGTAAATGACCTAAATGCTTGGAAACTAGAAAGAAACTGGATATAACAAAAGTGGTGCACGTGGGTATTGGAAGTTGTAGATGAGGAGCTCCTGAATGTTTTGGAATCTGTTTGAAATCTTGACAAGGACTCTTACGCCAAAATGGGTGACCTAGTCTTCCTGTCGAGAAAATCTACTAAAGTCGGTTTCTACAAAAAGGGTATCCAGAAATGTCAAAATCCCCAAAAAGTAGGCTCAGAGGGACAAGGTCAGCACTATGGGTGACCTAGTCCTCTTTTGAGTTTTTGAGAATCTGGAAGTAGAGATTGGGGCCTTCAGTGTGCACTTCAAGTCTTGACAGGTGTCCGGTTTAGATTCTGTAGAAAATGGACTAAAAGATGTCTCCAAGCTTCAACTAGGGCTTTGTTGACTTGAGTGATCTTGATGAGTTGAGAACACCTTCTTGGCACCTTTCTTCTTGACAAACTTGCATACAAAAACCTGCAAATCACACATGCAAAGAGGAGACAAAGGGTTAGGGTTAGAGATTAGGATTTTGCCTTAGTCAAACCCCTTTGATGGTAGTTAAACCCAAATGAGAAACAATGAAAGGAAAGGATGCTTGAATGATGAATACAATACAAACACTTACCAAACCTTTGATAGTTGAAGTCTACAACATGTAAGAACCAACTCCAATGGAGGTTTCTTGTGATGTCCTTGTGCTTGATTGCTTACTTGGGAAGCTTGAGTGCAAGAGTACTTGTGAAGGTGAAAAATGATCTAAGGATAGGTCAAAATGACGATGAAAAACCTTACTTGTTGAACCACAAAATATGGAGGTGGGGTGGTTTGTGTGGAGATAAGAGAGTGGATCCTCTATAGCATCTTAGGGTTTTTCTCCTAGAAGGAAGAGGGTATTCTTTCACCTCCAGAGGTGCCCTATTTTGCGATTTAGTTAAAAGGGGTTTAAGAGTTTGGAACACTAAAGGGGTGTGAGATGTGTGCAAATGTAATGAAATATGTTATAGAAATGAAAATACTTAACCTAAACTAATCTAACTTATTCTACTGGAAAACAAATGATGTAATGTATAAAAATGCAAGCAATAAGAGTAAACTAATCTAACAGAATAGAGAAGTGCACCTAGAAACTAAAGAGGGCTAGAACTGGGATTGTGGAAATCATTGGAAAAGTAGAAAATTGGGGTTTGATCTATCTAGGACACTTACCCCTAGTGGGGCGACCTAGTCCCTTTTTGGGTAATCTGATTCGGGGGTCATTTCTACCAAAAGGGTCCCCGAATCTCAAACTTTCAGTGTCAGAAAGCCTCAATGGGACTAGGTCGCCATTATGGGCGACCTAGTCCCTTTCTACTTTTCTAGTAAACTGAAAGTGGACTCAGGTTCCTTATGTTTTTTTTTTTCTTCTCGATGGGAATCCTATCCAAAACCTGCAAAATAACCTACAAAACATAATGTATTTGTGTTTCTAATGTGGGGTTTACCTTTGTCAAACCCCTAGTTGGTATTCAAACTTGAAATGAAACGGAAATCTGCATAAACCCTAGCCCTAAGTGTGTCTAGAACTAGGAAAACCTGAAATAAAGAAAAACCCTATTCTATTGTGCTAGAATAAGATGTATGCAATAGATTTGAAATCATGCAAGACTCTAAACCCTAGAAACCCTACAACATTGCAAATGAAAACAACAAGGAATGCAACTAGGATGCAAACCTCAAATCTGCAAGTGGGTTGAAAGTAGAAGATGGAGGCACTTTGAAATCAGTCTTTAGGAATGATTTGGTGGCGATTTTCACCTCCTCAACCTAGATTTCTCCATGGATCTTCATAGGCATATATCTTCAACCTTCACAATGTGTGATCTTGGATGTAAAGTGAGCTTCAAGACCTACAAAAATCCCTAGTTTTGTTGTCTAAAAGATTCAACTTATATTGTGTGTGAGATGAATCTTCTTGAGGAAGATGTTTTTGCACTTGATTTTGGAGTTGAGTGTGAAAAGACGAACAAGAGAGTAAAAAAATAAGCTAGAAGAGTGGAAACATGACCTAAAAAACAAGTATATATAAGAAACATGACCTAATTGTCGGGAATTTTAACCTAAGAAGCTAACACCCATCATGGATTTTTGGTTAATTATTGATTTTTTTGCTTAAAACTTGAAAAATCCACAAAAAGGACTAGGTTGCCAACTTGGGCGACCTAGTCCCACTAAGGGGTTTTTAAGTGGGAACTGCGATTTTTAAATGGTTTTGATGTGTTTTATAGGGGATTGAATGATCCCTTGGGTGTATCAAGCCTCTAAGTTAAAAATTAACAACCTTAGGGGCCTATAAATGTTGTTTCAGGGTGAAAATTGGTGAGACAGGACTTATAGTGGGACCAAAATGGGCACAAAATTATCCTTTTCTTCAAAGGTATACAATTTTTGGTGACACATTTAGCCCGCACTTTAGCACCCATATGAATATACGTGCATATGTAACCTAAAAGACTCTAAAACAAACAATGCACATTCATTTTTATAAAAGGATACTCATTTAAAAGGTGGGAGAATATCTGCAAAACCACAGTGTTAGGAACCGCATCCTGCAACACAAATTGTGTAGAAGTCCTATAAATCCTCTTATCCAATTCCTAGTGATCAAATTCGAGGGTAGATGTATGCACCCCCTTGATTCCTCTTGCTTTATGGAGGTGGAATCAAGGTAGTCGTCTAACCACATCAGATAAGGGCACACATATCAGAGGGAATTTCCAAGTACCATGCCTCATAGAGATAGGTGAATGATGATGTAGGGCATGGAAACATGATGCTGACGCAACAAACACCATAAAAAATGGAGTTCACTAGCACCCAAAATGTTGATTTTAATGAAAAATCACAAAAAAAGATAAATAAAGTGAAAAGGTACAAATGTGCATATGTGGGTAAAAGTGAGTTAATTGAAAAGAAAATGACAAAAGAGTAACATTCACTTACTTTTCTAATTTACCTAAATTGCAGTGTTGGAGAGTGACAAGGAGAGAGTGATAACATGCCTAGCACACGTGGCTTTACTCCCATGAGATTGGATGTTTTGCGTGACCAGGTGGAAAGCAACAACTGCCAGTACGAGGTTGGTTGATTATGGAACCTGTTATTTTGTGATTTTTCAATTAGAGGATGAATTTATAGCTTATTTAGAGTATATTAGGTTCCTAGATTTTTTTTTCGCAAAGTGTCAAATATATGTATGGTTTGAAGCAGTCTCCTAGAATGTGGTACCAAAATATTGACACTTTTGTGTTGTCTATGGGATTTGTCAAATCAAAATATGATCATTGTGTTTATTATAAATCCGAGAATGATTATGTGCTTATTATTACCCTGTATGTGGATGATATGTTGTTCATAGGAAATAGTAAGACTATGATTTCTGATCTTAAATCTCAATTGTCTGCAAAGTTCAAAATGAAAGATTTGGGTACAACAAGGTATATTTTGGGGATGGAAATAACTAGGGACAAAAAGAGTAGAAAGCTCTGGGTTAGGCAGAGAAAGTATGTTAACACTATTTTGGAGAGATTTAGTATGAATGATTGCAAGCAACTCTAGTTGTTCCAATCTTGCAGGGAATGAAGCTATTTGTTGAAGATTGTCCAAAATCTACTACTGAGATAAAGGACATGACCAGGGTGCCTTATGCAAGTGTTATTGGCAGTCTAATGTATGCAATGGTTTGTATAAGGCCAAACATTGCCCAAGAAGTGGGAGTTCTTAGCTATTTTATGCCAAATCTAGGAAGGACACATTGGGATGTTGTGAAGAGAGTGTTCAAATATTTAAAGGGGACTTCAGTATATGCTCTATTTTACCATGACAATTTGGTTGAATCACAAAGAACACTCAACATTCGTTAATATGTGGATTTTGATTGGGCAGGGGACATTGACAGTAGAAGATCCACCAGTGGATACACTTTCATGTTAAATGGTGGTGCAATCAATTGGATGAGAAAGCGACAGGCTGTAGTCGATTTGTCCACTACGGAGGTAGAATACATGGAAGCAACACATGCCTACAAAGAAGTTGTTTGGGTCAATAATTTGTGTTATGATATTGGTTTTAATGTATGACAGATTACAATTTTTTGTGACAATCAAAGTGCCATTTTTTTGGCAAAGAATCCTACTTTCCATGCCAGGATGAAACATATCGATGTGTAATATCACTTTGTTCGAGATATGGTGGAGGATGGAAAACTCAATTTAGAAAAGGTGGATACTCTAAAGAATTTGGGTGATGCATTGACAAAGGTAGTGAGCACAGATAGGTTCAAATGGTGTACAATTTTGATGGACCTTGGGGCTTATGATCGTCAATAAATTTGAAGTCTAGAGGAAGTAAGTAAGTCTTCATCAAGTGGGAGCTTGTTAGAAAATGTTCCTCAATTTAATGGATTGGACCTCTATTAAAGGCTTGATGAGTTTATGCCTTTATCGTTACACCACAAAGTTCTTATGTGGTCATTTTGGTCTCTAGTCGGTGAGACTCCAATGGGTGTTATAGTGATGGGCCGAAGGGCTTCAAGTTGGTGGAATGTTATGTCGGTTTGCCTTAGCTTCATTGGTGAAATCTTTGCATATCGGTGGGAGACAACGCGTTGTCTCACCGATGTGCTGATGTAGTTACCTCACCTTCATTGCTAGAATGGACGCTTATCGATGGGATGCAATGCAGTCCCTCGCCGTTATGCTGACACCTGTATCTACAACTACGATGTTTTTAATCAAACGATGCTCATTCTGTTTCAAGCTCTTTTGAGGCAAGTACCGACAAGACTTTTTGAGTTGAGAAGAATTTTCTGAGCAGTTGACACATGGCAGTTTCATGAGTGGTGATCACTTGACCCATACCTCACATGATGGGTCCCAAGTTTTTACTGCAGGGTGTTGTCGGCTCCGGACACGTGTCAACATTTCAAAGAAAGTTATTGGAATATTGCGGATGTGGTTTTAGATTCCCCAAAAGAGAACTAGCAGCATACACGTGTCATGGTGGGCCCCAGCTATGACGATGGTCGGGTGATCAGACAATTATCACCATACCGTGGTGGTCGTTAGGCCATACTGCAGTAGCTCGGTAGGTGTTGCTTGAGACACAGTTGAACACTTTGATAGTCAAAGCGATGGATGAATGGCATGACAACACATGGCATGATCTCATTTGTTGATTTTACATCGCTGTTGTAAATCAACTGTCATTGGTCAAATGTTTAAATCTGTGAAAGTGATATGTGCATTAACTGCAAAGTTTGATGCATGATTGCAGGGCGGTTGGTCAAGGATCATTTTTACGTGTCAAACAGAGGCGTATAATTAAGACACTCGATTGGTTGGTAAGGAATAAATGAGATGTAAGAATTGTAACAGTCAAATACATAGGCATAGTCACTAAGGTGATGGAAAAAAGAGAGAGTGGTTCATTGTATGCGGTAATAGAATTGGAACAGTGAAGAGGTCCACTGAATGCTACTTAGAGCTAACATCTTCAAGGAAAAGTCCATAATTTTGTATGTAAACTATTTTCATTATAATACAAAGTGATTTAGCTTGGTGTATTGGGTTTTTCTCCCTTAAGGGTTTTCCCACATAAATCTGGTGTTATCTTTGAGATCATTTATTTCTATTACTCTTATTATCCTGTATGTGATCATCTTAACTATTTTAAAGTTTTAAAATTGGTCTTTGCACTTCTCCTCTATGGTTTTAGCGTTAGGATATTATTTTCACTCACTTGGCATATATCTAGTTGGTGAGGGTTTGTTAGACTCGACTAGTAGGGCATATTCAACTCCTTCCTTTCACGGATAATACATTTCATGGCATCGCTGAGAATTTCCTCATCCCTAAGACATATTTCCCTATCATGGTTGGTTCCATCGATAGTTTTAATTATATCTTGATACTCCTTCATGGATCTAAGATATTTCTTGTTACTAGCAATCGATTTTATGGCAGCCATTTTCATCCTTGCCATTTTGGTTTATGGATATCTAAACATTATTATTTTTATTTAATATTGGTATTTATAGCTATGTAGTGATCGCATAGGCCCAAAGTGTAGAACCTCATAGCTCTAATACCACATGAAACGACCACAAACTTATAAAAAGGAATTTATATGGAATTTTAAATATAAAGTATAAAGTATCTATTCCATAAAATTAGTACATAAAAATTAATTTAATAAATAAAATTTACATTTACATATCTCATAACATGAGAAAAGTGTAATAGTTTCATTTCACTATTTTAAATTAGAAATTAATTTATTTTTTATTTTCATCATTTGTACATGAACAATTTCAAACATATATCATAAAAAAAAAAGGAATAAAGTCAAAGATCCATATCTATATACTTTATTTCTTTCTATCTCCCAAGACTTGGGAAGTCATCAGCAAGAGGGATAGCACCACCTAAGTGGTTTACTTCTAACCAAAAACCAACAGTCCTCTGCACACCTTCCTAACTAGAAGTGGCCCTACCCTTCATTGAAGGAAATGGTTAGGAACTCCATAAAAATAGCCATCTGAGCTATGGTGTCTTTCCCCACTTAACCAATACTGTTAATCAACTATGGAGACCTTACAAAAATGAATGACAACTCTGATTACATTAAGTATCTATAAAATAGTGAATCAACAAGTGGATGCAGAGACTAATTCACCCACTTTGGCCAAAATTATTTGTAAAAAATACAATCGCTACTTACTTGAATCAAAGTTGTTTGTTCAACCACCTTACTCGACTGACCTAAGGCTTGACATACTGTAGACCAACTAGCTCTATTGTCACAAGGATTATATTCAATAAGCATAACCACTAAAGTGGTCACATTTAAAAAAATAGTTTTAACTTCATGAACAATTTAATTCTCCCCTATTATAATTCTTACAACATCTAGGCTCTAGGAAACTACCTTTAAATCAAGCCCTTGTAAACCCATAGGGTTTACCATTCACCTATTCTTAGGTTATTTAAACATTTATAGATGACTCTTACATCAACATTATTTCTTACCTATGGTCATTAAAAAATCATTTACTTCATGTCACACATTCATAGAAATAACATAGTTCAAGCCAACTAGAGGTACATTCCCCTTAAACTAGAATTAAGACTTCCAAATACCAGTCATACGGTTGGGTTCATAAAATAAAATAAAAGATAATGGATTTTCCCTATATGTGATAATATCCAGCTAGTGAGCATGTATCACACATGCTCAAAATCCCATAAGCTCATATTCAAGTAGTATAAAAAAATATGGCTTCTTATTTAACACATTCAAAAATATTCATATTAAAGATACTTTTATTCTAGTCTTTAAATTGTATTACTCATTACCTTCTAATATACTTTTAAAACATTTATAATACAAAAATAATATCATATTATGTATATATTTTTAGATTCAATATTAACAATTTACTAAATTTTTATCTCTTATCACCCAACTAAACATATTCATTCTTAAAACATTCATTTATTTCTTTTTCTTTCCACATTCAAATAATCTTTTCTCAAACTTGGAAATTAGAATAGAATCAATTTAGAAATGTATACATCATGCCCGTAGTTTCTACTTTCGATTTGCTACCAATTGTTCCTTGAAAAATCTAGCTTCCAAAACACTAATCTTCCCTTCCTACTCAACTTCTTCTTTGTTTGAAAATGATTTTCAGATCTTTAATATGGTACTCCAAAATAAACTAGATTGATTTTCATTCTATTATAAACTAGAGAGCAATATGACACAATCTATACACCCTTTTTCTATCTGTGTAACCAACCCCAATACAATGCGTAGCTCTTTCTTTTATAGACAAAAGACTCAACCAATTTTCTCTCCACTGTTGTATATTAATGACTCCTCACTAATGCAAAATTAATCTACCATAATCCTGATAACTATCTCCTATTTATTGACCATAATTAAAAAAAATTAAGAACATTTAAAGATCAGATTAAAGATTCTTTATGGTTGCTTTCCCATGTTGAGATGGCTACAAATTAAGTATAAATTAAACTATCAAAGTCTACTTAAAATTTATGCTAGAAAATATGCTTTATATTGACTCATATAGAGTCTATTTAAATAAAAAAAATTGCCACAATGTGGCTAGAAATTAGCATATTTTGGTCGACTAAAATGCCCCTCATCTAAGTGTTGGAATCTTACTCTAAAATTGATTTTAGTTTTTGCAAATAAAACTCCACTTGTTGACTTGTTCAAAGCTGATTTCAATGCCTTATAGGCTAAATATAATTCGCCACATACTGGTTGTTCATATTTCCTTATTGTTAGCAGAAAAATGTTCCTTTCTAAAGGAACACGGGGATTCTTTTCTCGTGCACATGTTGCTAAATGATAGTAGATTTAAATGGTTATTACTTGCTGCTATTTAGCCAAATACTGCACCCCTTTCATAGATTGTTATGAACTCTATTTTCATACAATATTTGCATCCCACATGATGGTTTTTTTCAAGTATTAATTAAGCTTTACTAGTAGCCAATTCATGACTAACCACTTTACAATTTATTTTAATTACATTTTTACATGCTACTTATCAGCTATTATTATTTTAGCTTTTTAAGCCTCTTGACTTTGTCAACTTTATGAATTCTAATTACCTCTTTGCAATATATATATATATATATATATATACATGTATGTAGATATTTATGTACATATGTACAAGAATATATGTATTAATATATATATATATATATATATATATATATATATATATATATTAATACATATATTCTTGTACATATGTACATAAATATCTACATACATGTATATATTTATACAAAATGAGTAATATGTGCATCGACTATCAATTTCCATCAAGTCATGTATATACATGCTCATTTACTCATATGAATAAAAATATATGTGTGTACATATTTATACATATTTGAAATATAAGAAAAATAGGTTTTTTTCTTAAAATGAGTTGAAGGGGGTATGATGCACCTATTTCTCTAATTTCATTCAAAATGTATGCTATAGAAGATAGATTTAAAAAATAACATAACCAACTATCAAAATGCAGATCTAGAAAGGTAAGAATGATATGTACCTATCATCAAAGATTCTTTTTCAGACCTCACCGAGGACTTTTTCGCCCTATGGAAAATGGATCCTAGCTAGGGTTCCTAGTAAATTATTTCTAGGTTCTCTTCTACTCAGTCTGCACTCCCAAATTCCATTTGTTCACTGCCAGAAATTCAAAAATAAATCTTGTAGAAGAGTTGCCATGATTTTCCAACTTTTCTTGTAACTTTGACAACTTTGCAACTTTCATAAATTCTTCTCTCCAAATGATCTTCAACCTAAAATCTATAATCACACATCAAAAATAGAAAAATGTTGTGTGTTATGTGAATGGGGGTTTTCCTTGGTCAAACGTCGTTTTGGCAATTAAACCTTGAAATGAATAAAATCATGAAAATAATGATGAATGAAAAAAAATATGTAACAACTCACCAAACCTTATTTGAAACCTTGGATAAATCTATAAACTAGAATGAAGTGGCTACAATGAATGTAGATCTTGATCATGAAACTTGATTAGAGATAATGCACTGAATATGCTTGAATTGATCTTGAACACTACATCAACATATTAGCTCAAACAACATGCATGATGCAAAAAATATTTGAAATGAAAATGTAATCTTGATTGTTGCAATAATCTTCAATTTTCTAGGGGAAATCTAAGTGAAATAACCTTGTATTTATATGTATCTTAAGATTAATTTTTGAAATTCAAATATCACAAGCCAACATTGAACTATATATTTGAAATCATTAAAATACCACCAAAAACATATTTGAAAGGGGGGTCCTAGGTCTAAGTGAGGATTCATTCACCATAGGTGAATTGGTCCTAGGCCACTTACATAAGACACACATCAGACAGTGTTAAACATTATGCAAAAATAGGGTCATCAGTGGGCCCTTGGTCTACTGGTGAAGTTGAAAGGTTCTAAATGAGCCCACCAGGGATCAAGTCTTGTTGAGTGCAAAGGATCGAAACTGAAAAAGGGATGAGGTTGGGATCATGCCCTTGGCGAATTTGGCAGAATGGATACCCCTCAGTCCTTGGCTCTTAGCCGAAGAGATTCAGCCCAAGAAGGCTCATGCTTCCATATCAGGTAGCAAAAAAGAATTTGTGGATGACCTCCATGAAAAATAAACAAGGGTCATAGCTCTAAGTGACGACCCATTTTCCCCATGGAAAATGGGCCCTAGGTCACTTACCTAGGACACACATCTTCTAAAGTTAAGTGTTGTGAAATAGCATTTATGAATGTCAAGTTTTATCCCTCAAAATTTGTGTTTGATTAGGCTTGAATTTGAATTAAAGGGGTCAATTTTAAGGAAAATTAACCTCAATCAATTAATAAAGCCTTAGATTAATGTGAAAGTGTAAGGGTACACCTTACAACACCAAAAACAAGGCACAATTAAGTCCATTTTATTAAAAGGGCCCTAAACTTAATGTGAATATCAAAAACATATTACAACAATAAATCAAGGCATCATTAAGCTGCTTTTATTATTAATTATTCTAAAATTAAGTGTGAAAAGGGATACTTTTCCCTACACTACAATATCACACACACACAATCATATTTAAATGATTAAACCATATAATAATAATGTAGTCTTTCTTAGCAAGATATACACACTATCATTTTCAAATATGAATATCATCATGGGGTAAAAGCACAAACTTGTATCACACTTTGTAAAGGAAACGGCCAACAACAAAAAATGTAAACTTCAACCACATAAAAGTGGTCTTTATGTTTTGAATTTCAAAATGATGTAAACTAATGAAATGTAGAATTTTTTATGAAGTTTATTCCTATAATTGTTCAAATTTTTAAAAAAAAAATCATTATTTTTTTAATCAATTTAAAAACATATTTTGGAATGCTAAAAATTTCATAAAAAATCAAGGCTCATGAGATGTCAAGAAACATGAATTTTTTTTTATTTTTCCTTGAATTGTTTTTCTCCAAATAGGTAACTTCCATATCTAGTGGATGGAAAAAAAAATCAAATTTCAATGTATATTTTTCTCGTAATAACGTTTTAAAGTCAAACTTGTTAGAATTTGATAGTTTTCATGGGACACCAACTATTTTTTACTTTTTAATCATTTTCAAAAAAATTATTATACCCTTTTGAAGAGGACTCTCTCATCTAGTGCACCATATATTTTTAAATAAAATTTTACCATTTTAAAAAAAAATTAATCAGCCTCCTTTTCAACTTTAACAACTTACTTGCATTATTTTAAAAATAAAATATATTAAAACTAATAAAAATATTTTTATAATTACATGTTCGAATTCACCACTCCGAGCTCTACAAAATGGTTTTTTGTTTTTTTTTTTCTAAAAACATCATTCTAACTATAGAAATACTTAGTTGAAGTCAAAAGTTTCAAATAATTCTAAAAAAAGTTGAGTTGGCTACCAACTAGGATGTCACATAGACAGTTTTGGTAGAAAGGGTTTCTATAGAAAGGGTTTTGACTGAAACCCTTTCTATAGAAACCTTGCACATAAAATAAGCCAATTTCAAAGTGGGAAAGGGGAAATTTTTTTTTTTTTGGATTCAATTGAAACATATTCGACTAAAACCCTATGTGCCACATATAGGCCACATGGTTTCAATCGAAACCTATTCAGCTGAAACCTTTTCGGCTGAAAACGTTTCGTTCAAAACTATTTATTTGCCCAAAAGTGTGACACGGCTTTATGCTTTTACCCCATGACAATATAAATGCTAAATCTACTTTGACAATAATGACACATATATATTTATGTATGCTCAAAATGATAATAGAAAACACTTATAACCCTATAGCCTTCTATAAGGAAACTAACCTGACTTCACTTAGGTTCACACAACTGAAAGAAATAATTTAAGAACTTACTCATATGACAACATCCAAACCTAGCCTATGCACAATTTAACAAACTCAAATGACTTTACCATATAGCTCTTATCCATACCCTTCTCTTGAGTGATACTACACCTCATCCAATGGGGATGTGAAATCCATACCTGGATATCCACTTGGAAAAAAAAACATGTAGTTAGCCATATCATTATATTGCATCCATCTCGTTGCATATTCATCAATATTTATATTCAATACATAGAACCATTGCATTCATATATTTCATCAAAAAAATCAACTTTTCAAGCTTCATAGTCAAATAAATTCATGTTGCATTCAAGTTAAAGTGAAAAGTAAATAGTAATTCGGGGATGGGTGTCGCATATCTGGGCTAGATTGTGTAATTCACAACAAAAAAGGAGAGTTCTTAAATGGTTTGGATCTGAAGTTACCAATGGGCACTAAAAATGAAGAAGAGGCACATGGCCTCTTAACATGTGTGAATTTGACACACAACATGCAACTCAAAAATATTCACATTGAAGGAAATTCTCTAAACATTACCAATGCTTATAGGAACCAATAGGAAAATAACTAGATCATTTCTTATATATTAAAATTAGTTTGGGAGCTCCTAGATGGGTTTTCTTCAATAACAATCACACACTACTATAGGGAAGTGACTTCGATAGAAGACTCTCTCGAAAACCATGCTTGTAAAATAGAATAAAAAATCCTCTAAATCAATGCATCGAATTTCCTCCACTTGGAGGATGTTACAAAATTTATTCATAAATAAGGTAAACAAAGTAGTGATTTGGGGGTCCCAACCTAGCTACATGTTTAATTATAGATCACCTATGTTTTCACACCTCGTTGATGTGTTAGTTGTTTGGTGGGTCTTGAAATAGTACAAAAATAGAGTACAAGCTGATGTGAGATGTTATTCCTTCTATGCAATTCAAAGAGCCTTACCTTAAGCTTGGCAATCACTAGTACTTTAAAAAATCTATTTTATATGGTATGTGGGATGGTTTTCCTAAACTCCTCGAGCACCACAACACTACCCTCCCCCAAAGAAGGTCCTAAAGTGAATAATTTGAGCCTAATGCCCACTAGTGCCACATGGTGCTTGTGTGCAAGTTCTAAATGTTTTCGATATCATAGGTTGAGGAAGGAGCGAAACTGGCTCATTTTTTGGAATAATCCTCCAAGGGATGTCTCAAAAGAGTATCCTTAAAATGGTGTTGGAAATACCAAGAAGAAGTCATTCTATTTGAACCTTAGAGTGGGTCCATCAAGGCTTTATGTCAAATTGAATTTGTGATGAGTTTTTGAACTTCTGATAGGAACCTATTTTCCACTAGTGCCATGTGTCACTTGGGTGTAATTCTAAGGAGACCCATGCCCAAGTAAAGCTAAAATAAAGTGTCATTGGTTTACTGTCACTTTCGATTAGATTTTGGGATTCCACGATTGTTTTCGCACTTGCTAAGAACTCTTTTTGGAATGCCTCTACAAACACTAGGAAGCCTTCTATTTTTGAGAAAATACTATTTTGACACTTTCTTGGCCAAAAGTAGTGAAGTTCCTTCCATACCACACTTTCATTTAAACTTTATTTGATAGGTATCAATGAATAATTAATCTGGCATCAAGATGCCTTCAAAGATCAAGGATGTCAGCCATAATCACTAATGGTATATACTTGTACCAACATGTAATCTTGTGGTTATTTTATTTCAAGAATGAAGTTGAGCACACATGGAGGTCATAAATAATTATCACTAACCAAATACGCTTTCACGTATTTTAATAAGATTTATTGGTACACTCTAAGGGGTACTTTTTCATGCATGAGTATTACTTAAAATTAGTGTAATTAAATTGAAAAAGCACGCTAAAATTCATAGCATGCATGTTTTCTCCAAGGAATGTTTGTGTTCCTATGAAGGGATATGGATACTCCCATCAACATTGTGATCACCCACAAAAAAATAACCTTTTGAGGCATAATCATAGGGCTCTGGTTGAATTGAATCATATTAGAATCAGATTTTATGTTTATTGGAGCAGTTAAACTCCTCCTCGATCGAGAATTTTTGGTTTCAAAAGAGTGGTATAGGGTTGATTTAGACATATCCTCATGTTTCATGGGAACAATACTAGACCTCCACACTCCGATAGTGGAGGTGGTTGAAATGGAACACAAGCTTTTTGTACCTAAAATTTTAGGTGGTTGGAAGTGGTGATGGATGCTGCCTCCTTCGACCTAGGTATTGCCAAGCCCTGTGACTTGTAGCATCTTTTGTTTCCATGTAAAGAAGTAACCTTCTTCCCCTTCATCTTGGATATCAAGGGTGAGGCACTATGTGAACATAGGGAGCGGGCAGAGATGATAGTAAGATTCCTAAGAAAAATTCTCCATGTTGAGCTAGTCCAAGATTTTGAATGGGTTTGAAATTTTATCAATTATATTTAAGAAATTGGTAATGTATAGTCTAGTTTCCTCTACAAAATTTGAGCTCTTCTCTTTTTTAACATAAATGTATAATTTTTTGTCATAGAAGGACTTTTAATTGTTAGCAAGGTTTTGTAGCTACTTTTGGTTGATTGGGTGTTTGGGTTTTAAATTTCTAAAGACAATGATGAGTACCATGAATTTTGTGCACTCGATTCAGACTACATGCTAGGCCATAGGGGGTAATTTTTAGATGTTTTCTCTATTTTTGCCTTTGATGAACTGCGATTGCAATCAATTTTGAAGCATTTTTTTTTTTTTAAGATCAATATAAAAAATTTAGGCTTCTAGCCTTTTATTAAATAAAAGTAATAATTTACTGAAATATATAAATTATGATACTTAACAATAACTATGCAACCTTTCCATTAAGTTGATATCCATAGGACACAACAATCTAGATTAAAGAAGAATTTACCTTGGTATGGGTTGAAAAAAGTACTAAATTATTTTGCTCTCCTTGTTTTTCAAGCAAGAGAAAAGATACTCTATAGTCCAAAAATGTTGAAAATTAACTTTTTAAAGTGTTTTACAATCTCTATTACAATTTAGTAGAATGTTTAAGCTTGCAATCTCATAGAGGGGGGCTTCCCAAAAAATCTTAGCACATAATTTTGAGAAACTTTTAAAAACATGAGGTTTCACCGATTTTTTAATAATAGATAAGTTTAAAACTTTAAGCTCCAAAATTTTAGGTGGTGGTTTCATGACTATTTTTTGCGAAAATAAATAAATAAAAACATTCTATTTAATTGTGTTGAATAATTGTTCATTCTCTTTCTTGTCAATAAAAAAATGTATTATATTTTATTGGTTATGTATTGAATGAAATGCTCATTGGAAGCTCATTATAATTATATTTGGTTGTGTGATGTACTATTTTTGTTGTGAAGCTTTTGGTTAATTATTTATATTTGATTGTTTGATGTGCTATTTTTGTTGTCAAGCTTTTAGTTAATTATGCCCAAGGTGTTCCCTCTTTGAAATGAATCGAATTTATTTTTACCATAGACGGCCTGCAGTCCTGAGAAGGCATGCGAGACTATTAGAGTGATCTCATCTGTTTACCAAAAAAACATTTAATGGCCACTAACAACTTTGACCGTATTTTAATATTTCTCCTGCAAAATTCATCCTTTAAATAACCAAAACTACTCTAAAGGGCCAAGGAATTTTCAAGCTCTCCAATTCTTCAAATGATTCGGTCTGGTGGGCTTGGAGCGTACATTACACAGACAGTTCTATTAGTGTGAATAATCAAGCTGGAATAAAATGGGAATTTGAGGTCCTATAGATGGGTTACGGGTTCAGGGACATGGCATGAGCAGGTATGGAGTGTTGTGGAAGACCAGTGCAAAGTCTATGGATGGTGTGGAAATATTGTGGTGTGTGTTTACAATGATATAGATCCATATTGCGAATGTCCATCTACAAATTTGATCAGGTACATGCCAATAATGCCAATAAGGGATTTACGAGGCAACACAATGCAACAAAAACCAGAGTATGGTTCGACTGGATAATACATAATATTTTTCTTATCCCCCTAAGTTACAATCAGATTCTGAGATATATACCTTGGGGTTTCAGGATTATTGGTAGAATTTCCTCAGGAATCTGAGCTGCACTGCATTTACAATCATGGCTGATGGTACATGCATTTGCAGGATGAAAACAAACAAGTTCATCTCAAGCAGCCTCTAACCCCACCTCCTCCTCCAGTCAGGACTGAATAAATCCAAGGTCCTTGCCATTAAAATCGCATTGGTAGTTATACCACCGGTCATTGGCCTGATTACTATCCATATTTGCCTTTGGTGGACGTGCTATAGACATAATCCTACGTTTCAGTTTGGAGAATCACCTGCCCTTTACACCCTCCTTAAGTATGCTTCTGGAATCTTCTTGTTTGTTGATTGTGGGCACTGCTCTCGTTATGTGGAATGAAAATAAGTTAGTGTTGGATGTGGCGCTAAGCCCAGCAGGTCTAGTCACAGTTGCAATGTCTCATGCCTTTACATTTTTTGTAGCCACCTCCATCACCTAGGAAATGCCCCAAACTATTTTACAACGGTTTATAACAAATTTAGGGTTTCATTAATGTAATCGCATCGGAAATACCTCGTCCGGCCTGGAATCACTCAGGTATCCCTGTCAAGGACTCTACAGTGTACGCAATTCTAACCCATAAAAAGCATACCCTACCAAATTTCATGGTTGATTCATAACTAAATTCATTTCCGAGGTGAATCGTACCTGGAAACACGGTTCTTCTGCTAATACTCTTACATATGATCTATTCCATCTAGGCCAACTTAGTTTCAAACTTTCAAGCATAGCTCGGTAATGGATTTCCAAAAGTCAAAGATAAATCTCAAATCTTAATTTTCAATTATCCAATATCAACTATGTTAGGCTAAATTGGACCTTGTTATAAATGTTGGCTGACGTGGTCTCCACCTAGATCCATATTTAATCTTCCGTGCCTCTTCCATCTAACGACTCCAACCTCCACATTTATTTCTCTTATCTTCTTCTATCTCCTTTGATGTATCGAGTGACTTCTTCCTTTTGTATCTAAAAACTTCGTCTCTTTTTAGGGTATTCTGGAAGCTTTCTCTGGCGATTAAAAATGTGCCCTATTTTTGTTTTGAAAAATCATACTCTCTGTTTTTAAGGAACGAACAGAAATGGCATGACTGTAAGAGCACTGGCAGCTCTGTAAGGAAAAGACATTAATAGAGATCGTTGTTCTATTTTAATTTTTCTGGGCAAAGTTGAATGTTGTTTTCTTTATCTAATTTTCAGTTATAATACTCCGCATAGATTGTCTTTGTTTTTCCAGCAAAGTGGTATCAGAGCTTCAAGGGAAAGGTCTGTTGGTTATTGGAGGAGATTGACTAGGATCTTTCTTGTTGTGTGAAGAAAGAAAAAAAAAGGTCTCGAGCCACCTCAAGTTAAGAGAAGCAGCCAACAAGAAGAAAGTAAAACCAAGCATATGAAGCTGCCCATAAAAGGAAATTGCTGGAGAAAGAATCTTTGACAAAGGTTAGAGGAAATTATCAAAGGAATAGAAGGGTGCAAAAAGGTTAAGGAAGTGGCCAAATCAAAAAGGGGAGGAAAACCCAATTAAAAAGATTTGCCCAAAAAAAGGCAAGATCGATTGAAGAGATTAAAAAAACAGAAGAATAGAAGTAAGTAGAAGCAAACTTTTATTCTAAACCAATTATGGCAGGAACAAGTGGAAGCATTGCACAACCACAGATTTCAATTTTTAATGCTAAAAATTATGAATATTTGAGCATAAAAATGAAAATGTTGTTTTTCTCTCAAGATGTTTGGGATTTAGTTGAAAATGAGTTTCCTGAACAAGCAAACTAGCAAGCATATCAATCACTTTCACAAGCTGAGAATGATCTTTTGAAAGAAAACAAGAAGAAGGATACTAAAGCATTGTTTATCGTTCAACAAGCAATGGAGGAGTCAATTTTTTTAGAAGTTTCAGCTGCCACAAGATCAAGACAGGCATGGGAAAGTTTGCAAATAGCTTACCAAGGTATAGACAAGGTGAAAATAGAAAAATTACAAATTCTTAGAAGAGATTTTGAAAACTTGTAAATGAAGGATTTAGACTCAATATACTCATTCTTCACTCATGCAATGAAAATAGTAAATCAGATCAGATCCTATGAAGACACCATTGAAGATCAAAAGGTTGTAGAGAAAATACTTAGAAGCTTATCTACAAAGTTTGATCTAGTTGTAGTAGCCATTTTGGAGGCCAAAGATCTTACTCAGCTATCAGTAAATGAATTAATGAGATCATTCTTAGTACATGAGCAAAGATTAAATGGATCAGGGTCATCATCATTGCAGAATGCATTCAAGACTCAGCTTTCATTTGGTATAACAAGAGGGAGATCAAATTACAGCAGAGACAAATGACACTTTACACCAAGAGGAGGAAGAGAAAATGCACAATTTGAGAGCAGAAGACCAGCATCAAGCCCACATCTGCATTCTTCACCAACAAGAGGAAGGGAAGCAACCATTCTCATAGCCATCATCAAGGAGAAAGGTATGATAAATCCAACATCCAATGTCATTATTGCAATAAATTTGGGCATTATGCATTAGAATGTAGGAAAAGGCAATATGACATGAATAAGAAAAAGACACATTTTACAAATGAAAACAAGCCCAACACTAGTGAAGAAAACACCATATTGATAACATGCAATGCAGCACAAGAGAGCTCCAAAGAAGTGTGGTTCTTAGATAGTGGTTGTAGTAATCATATGAGTGGGAGTAAGGAGATGTTTCCAATAATGTATGACTCAGTAAAATCAAAAGTAAAATTGGGGAATAATCAACGAGTTTCATTCATGGGCAAATGGTCAATTAACATAAAAACTAAGCAAGGTGAGGAGAATCATATTTCGGATGTATACTATGTTCCTAGATTGCAACACAATCTCATAAACATTGGACAACTAGTGCAAAAAGGATATAGAATATATTTTGAAAATGCTGAATGTGTGATTCTAGACAAGAAACCAAGCAATAGGTTGATTGCAAAAGTTGAGATGACAAAAAATAGGATGTTTCCACTTAGAATCCAAAGTGAACTATTCTTAGAGCCACAAGGATTGCAAAAAGTTGTTGAATTATCCTTCAAAGCCTCATACAAAAATGAATCATGGTTATGGCATTTAAGACTTGGGCATTTAAACTTCAAAGGGTTACAACTGTTATACAAGAAAATGATGGTACATGGATTGCCATTAATAGAGTCACTTAAGACAACATGTGAGACTTGCATATTGGCGAAGCAACATAGGGAAACATTTCCAATTGGTGAGTCTTATAGGGCTAAACGTCCACTTGAGATAATGTATTCAGACCATTGTGGACCTATGCAAACACCATCCATAAGTGGAAAACTCTATTTCTGGACATTTATTGATGATTTCAGTAGTAGGAAAGTATGGGTTTATTTCTTGAAATACAAATCAGATGCATTTGGTGTTTTTTAAGAGTTCAAGGGAAAAGTTGAGAAACAAAGTGGATATTACATCAAAACATTGAGAACCAATCAAGGTGGAGAGTACATATCAAATGATTTTCAAAAAATTTCCAAAAAAAATGGCATAAGAAAACAATTTATAGCAAGGTATACTCTTCAACAAAATGGAGTAGCTAAAAGGAAGAATCGAACAATTATGGAAATGGCGTGAAGTATGATAAAAGAAAAACATCTACCAAATGAGTATTGGGTTGAAGCGATTGCATGTTTAATATACATATAGAATAGATGTCCAACAAAAGCAGTGATAAATAAAACATTAGAAGAAGCTTGGAGCAAAAGGAAGCATAGCATAGCACATTTGAGAGTCTTTGGATGTGTAGCATACTCATTGATACCTCAAGAGTTGAGAAAGAAACTAGATGATAGAGAAGAGAATTGTATATTTGTGGGATATAGTGAGCAATCCAAGGCATATAAGCTACACAATCCTATCACAAAAAAGTTGATAATAAGTCGTGATGTTAAGTTTGTTGAAGAAGAAGCAAGGGATGGCAGCATAGACAAAACAACTATAGTTGCAGCTACTGTTCCACAAGAGAATGAAGAGAATGAAGAGAATGAAACTCAAGTTGTGAATCCTACTACACAAACAAATGTTGCAACAACACCTTCAAGGGCACCTACCACTCCAAATCCAACTACTCCAGCAAGTAATAATAGTAGTGAGTCTTCCAATCCAACACTTGCATCACTAAGATCAAGGTCCATAAAAACTTCAAAGAAGAAACGTAGTCTAAGGGAGATATATGATAAAACACAAGAGGTTGAAAATGATGTGCTAAGCTCTAATTTTTCTTTCTTAGAACAAACTGATCCAATTTATTTTGAAGATGCAATTAAAAAAGACAAATGGATTGCAACCATGGATGAAGAAATTTAGTCAATAGAAAAGAATCAAACTTGGGATCTAATAGAGCTTCCTATAGGCAAGGATGTGATTGGAGTTAAGTGGATTTACAAAACAAAGTATAATGTTGATAGAAAAGTAGAGAAACACAAGGCAAGAATAGTAGCTAAAGGCTTCACACAACAGTCGGGCATAGATTACAATGAAACATTCACATTTGTGGCAAGATTGGATACCATTAGAATGGTCTTATCTATTGCAGCTCAAAACAATTGGAGGGTTTATCAAATAGACGTTACATCAATATTTTTGAAATAAATTATAGAAGAAGAATTGTATATAAATCAACCACCTGGATATGAATTTTTGGGAGAAGAACATAAGGTATACAAACTAAAAAAGGCATTCTATGGTTTGAAGCAAGCTCCTAGAGCTTGCTACACCAGAATAGATTCTTATTTTGTGAACAATGGGTTTAATAAGTGTGACATTGAACCAAATTTGTATGTCAAGGTGAATGAAGGAGAAATCTTGATAGTATGCTTGTATGTAGATGATTTGATATTCACATGTAATATGTCAATTAATTCATTCAAGGTAGCCATGGAAAAAGAATTTGATATGACTGATTTGGGGCTCATGAGATATTTTCTTGGAATAGAAGTTAGCCAAAATGATCAAGGCATTTTTATATGTCAAAGTAAGTATGCTAATGACTTGTTGAAGAGATTTAAGATGACAAATGTGAATCCAACACCTACACTTGTTGCATTGGGTTTAAAACTTAGCAAGGATGATTAAATATTAGTTGGCAGCCTCATGTATCTAACCGTCACAAGACCAAATATCATGTATGGGGTTAGCCTCATTTCCAGATTCATGGACAAACCAAAGGAATCACATTGGAAAACTGGAAAAAGAATTTTAAAGTATATAACTGGAACAAAGAGCTTTGGGATTTTGTATACATTTTCAGAAGATTACAAACTAATTGGATATATGGATAGTGATTGGGGACGTAGCATGGATGATAGAAAGAACACTTCAGGGTATATCTTTCATCTAGGATCAGGTGCTATCTCTTGGGCATAAAAAAAAACAACCTATTGTGACACTCTCATCAGCTGAAGCGGAATATGTTGCAGCCACATCAACAGATTGCCAGGCAGTATGGATGAGGAGAGTACTTTTAGATTTGAGGCATTCACAAGAAGAACCAAGATAAAAAAATTGTGATAATAATTCAGCAATTGTTTTATCTAAAAATCATGTTTTTCATAAACGAAGCAAGCATATTGATACGCGATATCATTTCATTCAAGAATTGGTGAACAATGGTGACATATATCTTGAGTTTTGCAAGTTCAACGAACAATTGGAAGACATCTTCAAGAAGACTCTTGCAAAGAAGGTTTTTGAGCACGTCCGAGAAGGAATTGGAATTGCAGATCTACATGGCAATGAAGATTGAGGGGGCGTGTTGGCTAACGTGGTCTCCACTTAGATCCATATTTAATCTTCCATGCCTCTTCTATGTAACTACTCCAACCTCCACATTTATTTCTCTTATCTTCTTTTATCTCCTTCGATGTATCTAGTGACTTCTTCCTTTTGTATCTAGAAACTTCATCTCTTTTTAGGGTATTCTGGAAGCTTTCTCTGGCAATTAAAAATGTGCCCTGTTTTTGTTTTGAAAAATCATACTCTTTGTTTTTAAGGAATGAATAGAAATGGCATGACTGTAAGAGCACTGGCAGCTCTGTAAGGAAAATACATTTTTTTTTTTTTATAAGTACTGCCAAGGGGGCAACTCCCATAGTAAAAGCATAAAAAAACTGTTAAAAGAATGCCCTTGCCACCAAGGATGCACCACAAAGACACCATAGAGCTGACCAAAAAAGAACAATTAATCTACATATTTCTAACTTTCTTAGACAATCGTAAGGCCATCAAATGAATTTGTTTTGATGATGGTGTTTTCTTCCTTTTCACTTGAGTCCAAACCTGTTCCGTTTCCGAATGAAGAGAATAATTGTCATTTTCCCCAGACAAATTTTCACCTGTACTGCAGGTTGTAGAAGTAACCAGAGAGATGGATGAAAACTTAGTGTTCTTGTGTTGGGAAGTAGATTCCCCAAGGGGGGAACGAGCAGTTTTTGTGGGAACAACTTTTGGCTCTTTATCAATCTCGAACACCTGGGGGTGGTCTTTTGCATCAACTGAGGAGAAGGAGCTTTAGATTGGATCAGTTTCCTGAAGAGGTGGAGAAGTGGCAGTAGCCTTCTGCATAGAAGGAGAGATGATGTAGTGGCTGGATGCAACCCCATCCCACCAAGAGGGCTTGCGTAGAGAGGCATTATTGACCATTTCGATTCGCCTTTGACACTTTGCAGTGACATGATCTATAGAAAATCATTTTCTGCACCTAAAGGAGATTCTTTCATAATCAATTGGTTGGCACCATCGCCTATTACCCACTTTGAGGAAAAATTTTGCTGGAAGACCATTAGAAACATCCATTTCAACACACAAACGAGCATAGGTAGAATTTTCATAATTGATTGTTTCCTTTGAAATGTTGTGGTATTTGCCCAAGCCATTACCAATAGCCTTCAAACATTTAATTTCCCAAAACTGTAGGGGAAGGTAGGGTAAACGAACCCATAGATAAGCAGACGAAAATGTCTCAATTCGTGGATCGAAAGAAGGGAACCACTGCTTCGTGCATAAACAATCACCTTGAAAGAACCACGGCCCAATCTCGAGTATCATTTTTTATCTTCCTCATACTCGAATTCCAAGATAAAAAACCCCCTTGCACATGGATAGATGCTAATATCATCCACCAGGTATTCTTTCCAGTGTGAAGAAATCCAAGAATGAAGATCACAAAGCTTCGACCACACCTTCAAAAATCTACAAATAAGGGCATGTGATTGTAAATATTATTCTTTGTCACACGTTGAATCATCCAGGCAAACCTCTGGGGTAGAGGATGAAGGGTGAATCGGGAAAAAAGGGTTCTTAGAGGCTTCGTCATGAGAGGGCAACAAGACTCCAGACGACAAGGAATGTCCAGATAGTGTGCGGCCCTGGGCATCATTGTGAAGGGTTTCCTTAAAATTTAATTGACCAGTGGAACCACTCGACGGAAAATTCAAACCATCAGAATGATTGGCAAAAAATTTGTTAGGGCGACTGCAAACCCTAGTGCCTATAACCGCAAAGGAGTCTGGCAAGCATCTGGAGCCAATTCCCTGCGCGTCATCACCAACATTATCTTCGAAACCCTTACTTTGGGCATTACGGCCAGGCTCATGAAGATCACACACTCTGAGAATAATAGACGCAGGAGCAGAAATGGGTGAAGGCTTTGTGAGCAGCTGAGTGTCCATAAGGAAAAGAGATTAATACAGATCATTGTTCCATTTTAATTTTTCTGGGCAAAGTTGAATGTTGTTTTCTTTATTTATTTTTCAAGTAGCGTGACCAATTTTTGTGCTTGAGGAAGAGACACTCCATGTAAATTACCGCATGAAAGATGTATGCACTACATTTCACCACGTCAAAATAATTCTCATTTTCATGGAAATTACTGTGATTTATGGTTATGGTCTAGGCGATGTTCATGATCATGATTATGGTTGTGGTTATGGTTATGGTTGTGATTGTGATTGTGCTCATGATCATGGTTCTCTTTGTAAATATTGTGATCGTGCAGATGATTTGCATGCCCATCCACAAGAAGATATAACCTTTCTCTCCTTTCAAGAGAAGCATGTTGCAGAATGTTACAATCAGGAAAGTGTTTGTGTCTACTAGCACAATCATCTACAAGAAGATATAACCTATGGAAGTAAGAACCACCAAGGCTAGCTTAGTTAACAAGGAGAATGCAACATTTATGTATATTGTCCTCCATTATTCCATTAATTCCACCACCCACCATGGCAGTCATGCCTCCTGCTTTATTTCTCCAATAAATCTCTACTTGGGTGTGAACTTCAATTTCTCCTACCTGCACACCATCACCAGGGCTCCTCTTTCCGTTAAAAATGTAGTGAAGGATTGCCTACTCAAATTAGCCATTTAAGGCATGTATACTAAGTGAGTAGAAAAAGTAGTATCGCCTGTGATCATGAGCGACCTGGTTCCTAATTTTTGAAATTAGTAAGAAACCCCAAAAAAAACATAATCCATGAAAAGATAACAAAAATACTATTATTTAAATATTTTATTGAACCAATTTAAAGGCTTTCCATGGCTAAATATTATAAACCTTGTGTACCCATTGCACACCAAGGTGCGATGAAAAAATCATATCAGTTTGGTTATAGATTTGAGAAAGCAATATCACCTATGAGCACGATTAGTCTGATTTCTAATCTCTTAAATTAGTAAGAAACCAAAAACACTTAATCTGTACAAACAAAACAAAAATAATGACAAAGAAATCACCAAACTTCAAAAAAAAACTTCCAAAACTCAATGCATCCTAAATTCAAAAAATACGGCTAACCTTATGTTTGTTAATTGTTTTTCCTTCTTGTTGCTGGATGCACTCTACCACACTAAATGCTCCTACATATGATAGTATGGATCCTTCCATATTTCATGTGTCTGGTACATATATAATCCACCATTGGCAAATGCTAGCAATCTGAAAGCTGTTACAGGAAGAATAATTATTGTGGCAAGAGTCAAGTTTATCTTCACCCCAACAGAGCCGTGTTTTCAAATGATTATTGCCAATGTAATTTTTTCGCCAGCAGTTAGTCGCAGATGCCCCCTCCTTGCAATATATTGCAATCTTCACCTCGGCAGAGGGCTCAATGCCTTTTGCCTACAGTATGCTACCATTGCCATGGCCATAGGATGTGCTGATTTACCATCTAGGCTTGATGTCCTGTATATATGTATGCATTTCTCTTATTACCATATCTATGGATATATATGAATAGATCCAAGCAGAAAGTTCGGGAAGTCCATGTTTAAATTTTTTTACATACCAATAAAACAAATTCTCTCTATTTTTGGCCTTTGAATCCAAAAAATTGTTGTCAACCATTTGAAATTGTCCTATAAACGGCTACAACTTTGAGAGTCCCTATCTTGTAAAAGGCTTCAGCTTTGAGCTTTTCAAAGGCTTCTAGAAACCCTCCACCTTTGATGACAAGGCCGAGCCTTGCAGCAGTGGCCAAGCCACAAGCAGTAGCAACAGGGGTGAAGATGACAAGAGCATGCAGGGGCAAGTAAATACGAAAGGTCAATTAGGTTTGGGTAGGTTTGGGACGGTTTATATGGGTGAATTGTCAAACAAGGCCATAGTTGTAGTCATGTAACTGGAAGGAATTGAGCAAGGGGAGAAGTAATTTCACATGGAGGTAGCAAATATAAGCAGTACCCATCACTTGAATTTGGCGCATGCTCAAGTAAATACGAGAGGTCAATTAGGTTTGGGTGGGTTTGGGACGGTTTATATGGGTGAATTGTCAAACAAGGCCATAGTTGTAGTCATGTAACTGGAAGGAATTGAGCAAGGGGAGAAGTAATTTCACATGGAGGTAGCAAATATCAGCAGTACCCATCACTTGAATTTGGTTAGGTTAATTGGATTTTTCTTAGAAGGTAGGCATAGGCTGCTTGTTTATGGATTTATGAAAAATTCTTCTTTGGATACATTCCTTTTTACTTCTTGAGAGCCTTTGGAACTGCAATGGGTATTGCCTACTTGTATGAGGAGTGCAGGGATTGAATTGTTCATTGCAATATTAAACAAGAGAATATACTCTTAGATGAAAATTTCAATGCAATGTCTTTGATTTTGGGCTCTTCAAACTCATATATGCCAAAGATCATCAGAACCTATTAGATGAAAATTTCAATGCAATGTCTTTTGATTTTGGGCTCTCCAAACTCATATATGCCAAAGATCATCAGAACCTATCATTGAAGACTGTTCGAGGAACTAGAGGATATTTGGCTCCAAAATGGCTTGCCAATTTACCCATTACATCCAACTTTGATGTCTACAGTTATGGCATGGTTCTGCTGGAGGTTTTAAGTGGTAGAAAGAACTTTGATATCTTAACATCCAGAAGGAAAAGGTTTTCAATATTCGCTTTTGAGGATTATGAAAGGGGAAATATTATGGATCATAGATGAAAAGCTCGGTACAAATTTAAATATTGATCAGATTCAAAGAGTAACTGAAATTAACTTTTGGTGTATTCAGGAACAGCCCTCTCAACGACCATCTATGGCGAAAGTTGTCCAAATGCTGAAGGGGGTTCTGTCATGGAAAAACAAATCGAAAATGAATACTAGTCCAACGACAACCTCACTACCTTGGGTGGCCCCTTCTCTATACATGGTGTTCTGCCAGCAATATTCTTCTATATACGTTGCAGAGACACTTCTGAGTCGTACTGTTAAAGAGTAGTACAGGATTGTGTAGCTATAGGATATCCATTATTTCATTACTACTTTTGAATTGATAAAATGGAATTATTTGCTAACTTTATAGTGTTTATTCTGAGATTCCAGAGGCAAAACGATCATTTTATGTTATTGAATAGAAGAACGTACATACCGAACTGTTAGTATCTTTTCAATACATGCAGATGATAATAAATACAAGAAATAAATTTCGGTTTAATTTAGGAACAAAAAAATTTCCACGCTCTTGCAGAGATTTGGAGGTTAAGCTAAGAATTATTCAAATGTTATGCAAACCTACATAATTTATATGGGTTAGAGAAAAGTCTACTAAATATTCAGAAGCTAAGCTCTAATACAAATAAAGGAGCCTACTAAAAGCTATGAAGAAGAATTTGGCACAATGTTGTAAGGTATTATAAAGAGAAATTAACCAAATTTCTTAATTTAACAGAATCATAGGATAGATCGCAGAAATTATTCTGGAGCATCTCTCTAAATGAGCTATCAACATAAACAAATTTTATTTTTGTTCAGTTCAAGTGATTAGCCGGAAACCTTTCCCAAACATATAATATATTGTTGCATCTGTTGAAAATTGAAATATTATGGTATGTAAAAAAGAAACGCCATTCAAATAAGCATATGAATTTTAACAAAAAAAGTAGCTGATTGATCAACGACAGAGGAACAGCCACATACAACCATGACTGTCTTGAAGTAGGAAATGATCTTCGACTCACATTTTTTCAACTCATTGAACTTAAAAATATTGACAGTTGAAAAAGCAGATTCTAATCTGAGGATTTTCGAACTTTTGAAATATAATAAATATTAATTATTGAAGATCATGGAAAACATTATTGAAAGTTTCAGTTAACTTTTTAATCAACAACAAATAGAAGAAAACAAAAATGTTGACTTCTCTGTGACCAAATACACGAAGCATGGCAGACACTTTCCAAGTTCAAAAACCACCATAGCATGACTAAACATCGGAGCCCAAACATCTACGAACGAAAGCAAAAGTAAAACTAAAAAGATTATTCAAGATTTTATAAAACACAATATACTACTGCTTTGATGCCGATTTGTAATGGGTATCGTGAAGATCTTTAAACAAACGTAATGGCGTAGAGATGTCTATGTCATACTTCGCGTAAAGCTCTATCCATTCTACGCAAATACTTATCTTGTCCACAAGGGGTAGGCTCCGAACGAAGTTAACCACTGCCTTATCAAACTCATCAAGTTTGTCAACTCTTTCGCAACACAATTCTCTCATGATTGGTAGCCAATGTTTGACAAAAAAAATCCGACTTCTTCTTGAAATTATAATCTTTCCGTCTCCTGTGGCCTTCATAAACCACATTATAGTGTAGATCACAACTTCACAACTTTGTCGGTAAGTGTGTGAAGTTTTGTGTATCTTCAACTCCTGAATATACTTCATAAATCCTAGATCATGACAAAAAGATATGTATGCAGTTGTGAGTATCTGTTCGTCACAATGCTCGATGAATTTAAAGAGCAAGCTTATAGCTGAGAAATCACAATAACAGATGGATATTGTGAACTTCTGCAAAAGCTCACGCCCGCATAATTCCACAATATCTCGAGGTGTATTTCCATCGAAGATGCTCCTTATATATTTCTCCGCATTTTCCCTGTTTCTAGCGGGCTGCTTATCTTCAATAAGAGCGACCATTTGCATGATAATCCTTTCCACAAAAGTTATATGGTCGACCTTGGTAAATCTGGCAGCTAAATCTGGTAAAAGTTTCAGTCCCAGACAAGAGAGCACATCTCGAATTTGGGATTCTTGCTCCGCACTCCAAGGAACTGCTTCCAGATATTGCATGCATTTGTTGATGAAGTCATCAAACAACAATTCAGAAGCAACTGAGAGAATGACCAGGCATTCCTCAACATTGGAGAAATACACACGCTCGTCATACATGAGTTCAATGCATTTTAAATAGTCATCAAAGTCATGAGAAGTAGTTACCCTTACTTCGGTGGGTTTACCCGATGACCAACGCTCGGACATCTTGAGTTTGAAAAACTCCGATCTTTGGAGAATCACAGAATGGAGATAAACAGGATTTTTTTCGTAGTTTTCCTTATTTCAGCCCCTCAACACTAATTTGACATCTGCAGAGGTTATATCTCCGAATCGAACTTGAGCTTCTTCCATTGCAACTCCAACGATGCTCTCCGATGTTAGCGCGATCCTTTATAACTTCAGCGCTCCGTTTCTACGACCTTTCTTGCAGTTTGTGAGCGTTGAAGTGAAACAAATTTATATAAATTCATGTGTAAGGAATTTCTTTTAATTCCACAAAGTAAGTTGAGATCGGCTGGGGACATTAATGGTAAAAGAGATTTTGTTTAATTGGAGAAAGCTTTTACTTGCAATTCATTTTCTGGATTCTATTAATCTATTTTTTAATTTTTAAATCTATTTTTAAAAATTGAAAATATACCAAAGGGAATAATTTTGATGGTTGAATTTAAACAGCACACACTAAGTGTGTGATATTGTGAATCCTATTTCATTTTTCCATTCTTATTTAGTTGATATCCTAGTTTAATAATATATTATAATATCATATATATTTAAATATATTAATATATTATTATTTAAATATATATCATCTTTATGATTTAGTTTTTAAAAAATTATATAAGTATACAAGTGGAAAAACATCGAAGGATGCTAGTGAAAATTGGTGGAGGAACATTTGAAATACAGATGAATAGCAGGCAGAACACAAACATTTATAAATGGTGATATCAACTAAACAGGAACAAAAAATGAAATAGGGCCCGCGAGACACATCACACACTAGTCAATGCTTGGTGTTTATTGTTTAAGCCGAGCCATTCGTTATCTATCAAGATGATGTTGTTGGAAATAAGTCACATCTAGACCAAAGATGGACTTTCCATATAGAGGCCAATAGCTTAGTGGTAGAGTACTCCAACAACAAATGAAAGGTCTTAGATTTAAGTCCTAGTTGGTCCATGAAAATCTCAACATGGTATTAGAGCTAGGCTAGACTAAGAGCCTTAAGAATATGTAAAATGGCTTAATTGGAGAGTTGGATATAAACCAATTCATATCAATGATGGACAAGCCATAAAGGGGCCAATAGCTTAATGTTAGAGCACTCCATTAAGAAATGGAAGGAGCTAGGTTTAAGCCGTAATTGGTCCATGAAAGACAAAAATAAGTCACATCTACACATGGCCATATCCACTTCCATGTTGGATATTGTATGGGAAGAATAAATAGAAATAAATTAGAAGTTCATTAAAAAAAAAAGAGGATGAAGAGAGGAGTATGATATATATATGGGCACCTTGGTAAATGGTATTGACACCTACCTTCTCATAAATCACTTGACATGTGTTTGGACATCCTTAAAAGCATAAAAGGGTAGAGGAATTTTGCCAGAAGGGACGAGGAAATGCCATGGAGGCTTTCAGAGAGAGAGAGCAAGAAAAAGAAGATATATGCATGGTGAATGTGCAAGGAGACACAAAATAGAGAGTGAGGAAGATTTGAAGATTGGTGGTCACTTCTTAGTCAATATAAATCTTAATTTGATCCCCATTACATGGAGGAAGTCATCAGTATAAAATATAACATTTTAATCCATGGATTTCCCCATCAAATGAAATCCTAATGCCCAAAGAGGCCACAATTTTGATTAGACAATTGGAAATTCATAGACCATGATTACAAGAGAGGGCACACCAAGAGGATGCAAGAAAAAGAGATTCAAGAAATTATGAAATTCAATTTTGAATTACGATTTATAAAATAGTGTTACACATATTCACAAAAAAGGTGGGTAGAAATAGTATCACTTTGAAAGTTTAGAGGGGGCAATAAGTTTGATAATAGTATCATAAAAAAATATTGCTAAGTGAAGAGAGCACTAGGAGGAGGCGGAGGAGGATTTTGATCCTCCATTTTAACCCATACATCAATAAGGTCTAAAATGCCCACAAGAGGGTCCCACCCATTAGTACCTTTTTCCTTATCACTAGCAATATCATAGGGGGCATTACCATAGTGATCAAGCATCACTCAAGTAAATGAGCCACCTCAAGAAAAACATTATTGGATTGCATTTGAATCCATAGTAAAAATTAGAATAAATAAGAGCTTTATCATAAAATGAAATATGATAATCCACAAAAATAATTAGAAAAATTAACAAAATTTATATCTTTCCATATGTTTAAAAAAATCTCCACCCTCAAAGAATGCCAAATCTAAGAAAATTTGTGGGGGATGTGAGGACAATTGTTGGAAGGTTGTCATTGTTGGTGCAGTTTGGAAACATGAGCATGGTGTGTATATATTGTATGATCCGATGTTGTCATTGATGTCAACAATTGGCATACCATGAATCATGAATCTCTGAAAGTACACATATGATCTTGATCTCAAATTTTTTGCAACCCATTAAACTTTATAAATTTTGATAGTTGAAGAAGCAGATCTTATCCGAGGATTTTCAACCTTTGATATATTATGGAAGACATAATTGAAAATTTTGGATAACTTTTACATCATTAAATTAACTGTGTCAGACAGTGGCAAATAAAAGAAGACGAGTATGTGAACTTCTTTGTGCTCAATACACATTAAGCATGGCAGACTCTTTCCAATTTCAAAAACTACCATAGCTCAAAGATTGACTCTAGCCAAATAGCCAGTCGTAGCTATGACTATACATTAGAGCCCAAACATCTACAAACAAAAAAAATATATATAATTAAAAAGATATCTCAAGATTTAATAAAGCAAATATTTGTTTTAAGAATCAAATTCAATTTCAATTATACAAATAAATCATCACAAAATACTAAATTTTGATCAATAAATTTTTTATTAATTTGTTTTATACATGATTGGTGATCCAACCATTATATAAGATCAATAGAAAAAATAACCCTACACTTTCAAAATCATTACTCCATAAAATCCTTCATCTGAACAAATAAATTTATTTCACAAACAAAAGAAAATAACATTAAGAAACTAGACACAAATATTCGCTACTTGCATAGACACTCATTTTCCCTCACAGTAATGAAGATTGTATAAAATTATCCAAATTATGGTAATATATATATATATATATATATATATATATATATATATATATATATATATTGAAGAAATGTAGATTACAAAAGGATATTGCAGTTAAAAACTGCAAAATGATACAGTCCCAACATAAAATAACTCAGTAAAGAGAAGATTACAAAATTACAAACACGAAGACGAAGAAAACAATGGTCATCATACAAGAACAACAACAACAAAGAAAAAGAGAAATTTGGAACAGAAGACAAACAATGAACAGAAGACAATTCTATAAAGATTTAGAGAAATTTGGAACAACAGAGAGACAATGAACAAAAGACAATTCTACAAAAAATTAGAGGAATCTGGAATAATAGAGAGACAATGAACGATGGACAATTATGGTACTTAAGCAATATCACATCAACAAATTATGTAAAAATTTCAGAAGCTCAAAAGCTCTAATACCATGCCAAACTTTTTAAATGCTCAAAATAAACATAAACTTACTGCTTTGTTTTCCAATCAAGCTGGAAATACCCAAATATCAAATGTGGAAGCACAAGGAGACAGGCAAAATTCTTCTTCTATTCAAAATGTTGGAAATTAAAATGCAGAAAGGAAACAACATAAAACTCAGAAAACAAACTAAGAACTACCTATTACAACTTTCTGGGAGCGATAAGAATTTGTTCAACTAGATCAAAAACTATCAGGAGCTTTCTCAGAGCTCTTTATTACAATTCAACTACAATTATCTATTGTTCTTGGAAATCATTGAGCGATTAGGAGCAATTAGCTACTCACTACAAACACTTTGCAAATCTCTGAGCAATTGGGAGCTATCCTACTGCTTGCATAGAAAATTCTCTGTTGTTGCTACAACTTCATTTCTTGCTACTAATCACTTGTTGCTGCAAAAACTGACTAACATTCAACCTGCAGATTGGAAAAAAAATAACCTCTATTTGTCTCATTCAAAAAATCCCTCTCAAATTCAAAATTGTTTACCAGCATTAATTGAGAATTCAAAAATTCCTACTACATTCAATTTTGAGTAGTTAGGAGCTGCAGGGATGAAGATCCCAAAAACTGGCATTGATAAATGACTCCTGATTGGTAGGTAAAGTTGCAGGAGGCTCAGGAACAATAAATATTCCAACACTCCCCCTTTGTCATGAGCCAACAAAATAGGATCAAACTGCTCCTTAGGCACTCAAAATTGTCCCTATTCAAAGGCTTGGTGAAAATATTTGTAAGCTACTGCTCGAGCCTACAAAATTCCATTTTGATTTCACCATTTTCAACTAACTCTATAATAAAATGATACCTGATTTCAATGTGCTTGCTTCTTCCATGAAACACATGATTTTTCATCAAGGCCATCGATGAAACATTGTCACAAAATTTTTTTGTTTCATCCTCTTACATTCTTCTCTCGAATCTACCAAGATTCTTCTCAGCCAAATAGCTTGACATGATGTTGCATTTGTAGCTATATACTTAGCTTTTAGCTATTGATAGGGAAAAAATCTAGGTTACTTCTTGGAATCCCATGAGATAACACTTGAACCCAAATGAAACATATATCCCGAAGTGTTCTTCCTATCATCCAAACTTCTTGCTCAATCACTGTCAGTGTATCCAGCCAACCCATACTCTTTTGTTGTTGTGTACAATACACCATATCTTTTGGTGCCATTCACATACCTCGGGATTCTTTTACCCACTTGCTAATGGGTGTCTCTTGGAGTCTCCATAAATCTCAAAATAAGACTCACTCCATGCATTATATCTAGCCTAATTGCAGTCAAGTACATCAAACTTCCAACCAAACTTGTATACATGGTCGGGTCCACATTGTTGCTGCAATCTTCTTTGCTCAACTTTAGACCTACGGTTATTGGTGTTGGGGTAGGCTTTCTTTCAAGCATCCTAAATCTCTTCAAGATCTCATTTGTAAATTTTTTTTGAGAGATAAATATACCATCATGTATTTGTTTTACTTCTATTCCTAGAAAATATCTTAAGAGACCTTAATATGTCATTTCAAATTCTTTTTGCATGGCCTCTTTAAAATTAGCAATGAGGAAATCATCATCCCCAGTAAAATCAAGATCATCTACATACAAAACAATAATCAAAATATTACCATTTGTTGCCTTGATGTAAAGAGTGGGCTCACCATTTCTTTTTCTAAAGCCATTTCTCATCAAATATGAGTCAATCCTATTGTAGCATGCCTGTGGAGCTTGCTTCATCTCATAAAGAGTTTTCTTTAGCTTATACACCTTGTGTTCTTCACCTGGAACTTCATATCCAAATGGATGCTCCACATAAACTTCCTCTTTCAACACTCCATTTAGGAAGGCAGACTTCACATCCATTTGAAACACCTTCCATTTGTTCTGGGCTACAATTTCTATGACTACACGCATAGTCTCCATCCTTGCAAAAGGGGCATATGTTTCCTCATAGTCTCTCCCAAACTATTGTTTGTACCCCTTGACAACTAATGTTTTCTTATGTCTTTTTATCCTTTCTTCAGCATTGCACTTGGTCTTGTAGAACCATTTCACCCCAATAACTTGCTTGTTGGGAGGCAAATCAATTAGCTCCCATGTTTAGTTTCTCTCTATTGCATCTATCTCCTCATCCATGGCTTCACACTATTTATCCTCTTTCACAACTTCTTCAAAATAAATTGGATCACTATGAGAAAACAATGCAAAATTCATGTTCTCATCAATCTCTTCATCATACCTTTCATCTTGGTAGATATATCTTAGACTCTTGGTATTTCTTCACATTAGGGAGGCGAGAGTGGGGTCTGAACTTTCACTATTGTTGCTGCTATTCTGCTGAACAAGCTAGTTTTGAAGCGATCGAGAGCAATCAAGAGCTCATCGAGAGCAATCAAGAGAAATCAGGAGTCATTGGGAGCTCTATGCGACAAATTCATTGGTTGTTTGTGGTTGCTTGTATTTTGTCTATTCTGATCAGGAGTGATTAGAATAGAAAAATTCATTGGTTGTGTGTGGTTGCTTGTATTTTTGTCTATTCCGATCGAGAGTGATCAGGAGCTCGTCCGAAATTATCAAGAGCTCATCTGGAGCTATCAAGAGCTACTGCAGGCTCCACTGAAACATCATGTTGCACTTCCTGTTCCTTTCTTTCAACATCAGGAGCAATTAGGAGCGATTGGGAGTGATCAAGAGTGGTCATGCCATCCCATGACTAATCCTCTAAAAACTCCACATCTCTACTAATATCAATTTTCTTGGTGACTGGGTTATACAGCCTGTAGGCTTTGGAATCTTCACTATATCCCATGAAAATGCACTTCTCACCCTGGTCATCCAATTGTTGCCTCTTTTCTTTACGCATGTGAGCATAAGCTAAATAACCAAACACTCTTAAGTCCACAACCGTCCATCTACGTTTTGTCCATGCCTCTTGTGGTATTTTGTTACATAACTCCTTTGTTGGAATTTTATTTATCAAATGTATAGTTGCTACAACCTCTCCCCAATATTCAGTTGGGAGTCCTTTTTCTTTCATCATGCTCCTTGCCATTTCCATGATGGTCTTATTATTTCTCTCAGCCAATCCATTTTGTTGTTGAGTATAATTGATTGTAAGCTCCTTCTTGATGTCATTTTTCCTACAAAAAATAACAAAATGATTGGAGATATACACTCCTCCTTGATCTAACCTTAGGAATCTCATGAAATGTCCACTCTCCTTTTCAACCTGGGCCTTAAACAAAAAAAACATATCAAATGCTTCAGACTTGTGCTGCATGAAATTTACCCATGTCTTACGGCTGAAATCATCAATGAAGGTCATCAAAAATCTTCTTTTACCAATTGGTGTGATTTGCATAGGGCCTACCAAATCTATGTACACCAGCTCCAATGGTGATCTTGTCTTGTAGAGTTGACGATTGGAAAGGTTGCCTATGTTGCTTGCCCAAAATGCAAGCCTCGCATCTAACATTAGGCTCTACTATCCTTGGCAAACTATCAACCATCTTATTCTTGGACAAACGACTTAAACCAACAAATCCTAAGTGTCCATACCTTATATTCCATATCTCGGAGAGGTCTTCAATGGTGCTCTTGAGGGCTCCTTGTACTGCTGTACATTTTTCATTCATGCGAGGTGCAACAATAGACTGAGATGAGAAACACATCTCCATCTTCAAAGGAAACATTTGGTTCTTTGTCATTGCAACTACTGCAACACTTCCATCCTCTCATTCTTGTCCTAAATGACACATTGGCCCTTCTCCATCAACACTTTGTATCCATTTTGGATCAGTTGTCCTACACTCATGAGGTTAAATTGTTTAACCAAAGTGCAAAAAACACATTTTGAACCTCATTTTCTCATCTTGCTTGATTTTGATCATGATAGATCCTTTTCCCTTAACTGGAACTACTCCATTGTTCCCCATTCTAATCTCAAACTTAACATTTTTATCAATGAAAGAAAAAAGACCTTCATTACCACTCATGTGGTTGTTGCAACCGCTATCCAAATACTAGACTTTGAGGCTGCCTTCTTCACCAATGTTGCACATGATGAAGGCTATGGACTGATTTCCTTCAGCCCCATTTGAATCAGCCACATTTTCATTCTATTTTTTTTATTACCGTACTTTTTCCAGCACTCACTAGCATAATGCCCAAACTTATGACAGTAGTAGCACTCAACATTGCTCTTGTCATTTCTCCCATTCGAACTATTGTTATTCATGCCTCTTTGGGAATTATTCTAAGAGCTGCTTACTCCCTCTTGGTTGCTTGCTCATCCCAAACTTTCTCCTCTAGCATTTCCTTGTCCAGATATGCTTCTACCTCATCGGTAGCCATTTCTACCTCTCCCCCTACCTCTTGTATTTGACTGAGCTTTGAAAGCTTGCTCTTGGGAAGACGTAGCTGACCTATTTAGGTGCATCTCATGGGTTTGAAGAGAACCCATTAACCCATCTATCATAAAAATTAGAGAGGTCCTTTGCCTTTTCAATAGCAATGACGAGTGCAACATACATCGTGGGTAGACATCTGAGGATTTTTTCAACAACCTTTTTCTCCTCCATCATTCCTCCATTAGTTCTTAGTTGATTTAATAAACCCGAGAACTTTGTGTGAAACTTTGAGATGGTCTCACTTTCTTTCATTTCAATAATCTCAAAGTCTCTTCAAAGTAATTGGAGCTTCATGAATTTGACTTTATCTGTCCCTTTGTAACCAGTTTGGAGGATTTTCCCAAGCTTCCTTTGCATACTCAGCTACTTCTATTCTGGAAAAATTGGAATTTTTCAAGAATGCTTCTATCAAACTCAATTCTTTATCAGCCTTCTTTCTCTGCTCCTTCAACTGGGTCTTCTGGTTGTTTGTGAGAGTTGCAAATGTAGCTGGGTCAGTGATATCCACGAACCCATTTAACAAAAAATCTCATAAATCATTGGCAACCATAATATTCTTCATCTTCTTTGCCCATACATCATAATTTTGTCCATTAAAAGATGTTGGCTCCTGTCAACTCTTCTCTTCATCTCCATCCATGTCTCCTACATAAAAAACTCACTACCTAGAAAGAAAAAAAATGCCCTAACTCACGAAGAAATGGGGCCTATAGATTTGATACCATATAAAATATTTAGAAGCTCAAAAGATTTGATACTATCTCAAACTTTTTAAATGTACAAAATAAACACGGAGTTGCTGCTCTGTTTTCTAGTCAAGTTGAAAATACCCAAATCTCAAATGTGGAAGCACAAGGAGACATGTAACATTCTTCTTCTATTTAAAATGTTGGAAATTACAATGCAGAAAGGAAACAACATAAAACTCAAAAAACAAACTAAGAACTACCTATTACAAATTTTTAGGACCAATAAGAAGCTACTCAACTAGATCAGAAACTATCAGGAGCTTACTCAGAGCTCTTTGTTACAATTCGACTGGAACTATCTGTTATTCCTGGCAATAATTGAATGATCTGGAGCAATCAACTGCTCATTGCAAACACTCTGCAAAACTCTGAGCAATGGGAAGCTATCCTGCTCCTTGCATAGAAAATTCTTTGTTGTTGTTGCAACTTCACTTCCTATTGTTAATCACTTGCTACTACAAAAAGTGACTAGCATTCAACCTGTAGACTGGAAAAAAACATTCCCTTTATTTGTCTCATTCAAAAAATCCCTCTCGAATTTTAAATTACTTGCCAACATTAATTGAGAATTCAAAAATTCCTACTACATTCAATTTTGATCAGTCAGGAGCTGTAGGGATGAAGATCCCAAAAATTGGCATTGATAAATGGCTCCTGATTAGTAGGTAAAGCTACAGGAGGCTCAAGAACAATAAATATTCTAACAGATTAGAAAAGAATTGAAGTTTGGAAAGTACTACTTAATTTTTTTGATCTCCCTCGATTTCAACATGTACATAGTGAGAAAATTTGAAAACAACACTCTAAAGTATTTAGGAGCTCCATGAGAAAGTACATAAATGTTAAGTACAGGCGGATAGTGGCAAATTTAAGGAAGAAATTTTGATTGATAAAAAATCTGGGCTGTCTAAGCGCATAATGTAAGAACAACTTGTTGGACATGCTCTTGTAGAGTTTTGAAGGTTAAGCTAAGATTATTCAAATGTTATACAAGCCTACAAAACATTTATGGGTTACAAAAAACTTTACTAGAATACTCAGAGGTTAAGCTATCGTAAATAAAAGTCAGCCTGCAAAAAGATACAATGAAGAATTTGGCGTGCAATGGTGTGGAAATTAAAAGAATAAGCTAACAAAAAAAATTAATTTAATAGAACATGCTAAGTTTTTAGCAGGATAGTTCATCAAAATAATGAGATTTTTCCGAAACATATATATTTGCATCTGTTAAAAATAAGGATGATAAATGGAAGAACCATTGAATTAAGCATATACCTAAATTCTGACAAAATTTTAACAGATTGTTTAATGGTCCGAAAGAACAACCATATATAATCTGGCATACCATGACTGTCTCAAAGTACAAAAATGGTCTCAATCTCAAAAAAATTTCAACCCATTAAACTTAGTAAACATTTATGTTTGAAGAAGTAGATCTTATTTGAGGGTTTTCAACCTTCTAAATATAATAAACCCTGAATATTAAAGATTATGGAAGACATAATTGAAAGTTTGAGAGAACTTTTTCATAACATATTAGCTGTATTAGGCATGCGACAAATACAAGAAAATAAGTATGCTGACTTCTTTGTGATCAGAACACATTCAACATTGCAGACTATTTATAAGTTCAAAAACTACCATAGCTCAAACGCTAACTGTAGCCAAATAGCCATCAGTAGGCATGATAATACAGTGGAGCCCAAACATCTACAAACGAAAACAAAATATATAACTAAAAATATTAATCAGTATTCAATAAAATATGGTAAATTAGTGCTTTGATGTCGATTTGTTATAGGTCATATTGATCTTTAAACAAAGTAAATGTCGTAGCGATATCGATGTTATACTTCCTGTAAACCCCTGTCCATTCTAGGAAAATACATCTCATGTCAACAAGAGGGGGGCTCTCAACGACATTAAGTACTACTTTGTCTAACTCAGCATGCGTGTAGGGTCTTTTACAACACAATTGTCCCATGATAGGTAGCCAGTTTGTGAGAAAATAAATTTGAGAAGCTCTTGAAACTACTATCTTTCCATCTCCTATGGCTTGCATGAAACATATTATAATGTAGAAAACCCCATTTCTATCAAAATCTGGTTATATGCAAGTCACCTTTACATTCTTCGTAAATTTTGGATCTTCACAAAAAACTATGAATGTAGATTTCAGTGTATCTCCATCACAATGCTCGATATGTTTAAAAAGAAACCTCGTAGGAAAGATACTACGAGAATGGATGGATGATTTGAACTCTTGCAAAAGCACACGCCCGCATACTTCTATAACTTCTCTAGATGAATCTTCCTCCAATATGCCCACTATATATTTCTTTGCAGTTCTCTGGTTTCTTCTGCTGGCCTTTCGGTCTATAATAAGAGAGACCATTCATTGATAATCCTTTCCACAAAAATTATATTGTTTTCGTTCTCTTTCTTAGAGTAAATTAATTATTCTACACGTTTTTCATAGCCTTGCCGACATAACCGACTTCAGTCGTCCAAGCCACCTTTCTTTAACTATCCATAATAAATGGTGCAACTAACTCCTTGCTACAATATCTCTTACATTTAATGTATATTCTCTTATAAATCAGATTCCTGAGCCTATATTTTTCCCTCACTCATTTTTGCTCCAAATCCTGTTATGTTTTGTTGTGTCTTTCTGTGTTATGTTTTTCATGGTATAAGAGCTAAGGAGGGAAGATTGGTGAGCGCTAGCTAGCAAACTAAGTCTTTGAATTTGATTGCAAGCTATACATTCTATTAGTTGTGCAAAAGTAAGAAGCCAAATTGTTGTTTAGACTATGAGATAGTGGGAGCCAAGTTGTCAAAGGAGATTCTAGAGTTACTAGGGTGCTGGCAAGAAGTTGAGTCCACTTTTTGGTCAAAAAGTGGAAGTGTTTTCCTTGATTTTCAGAATTTGACATATTTGACCTTAAAATTTGAAGCACTTAGAGATGGAATCTTCAAAAAATTCACTGATTATAAAATGTAGTATGCGGAGTCTAGTTTCCAAATATGTAATTTATTTCAATACCGAGATTGTACAAATTGAATTTCAATAGGCATTTCTAAAAACCATTGTTTAAAAGTCTTCATTTTTTTTACCATACCATGCACGTGTACGACATCCATATTTTGACCTAAATTATTGTATTTTTCTAAATCTTTTTGGAAAAATATTTGTGACTCATTAAAGCTTGTTTTTCGATATTTTTTTGTAATGTTTTATTGAATTATTTTTTGTGTTAAAGTCTTATTAGGCATATTTGTCATTTTGAAAAATCGTCGTATACGACATGAATAAGATGAACTAAACTTATCATTTTTTGATTGTTTTTTTAAATTGAAAAGAATTGTCCGAAGTTTGTTCTCATGCAATTTTTTCATCAAAATGTTATGTTGATCAAAAGTTATTAGAATAGTAAAAAACCCTGGTATTTAAAATTTATAGACAAATTTGATCAGAAATAAATTGAAAAATAAAAATAATAATCCAACTGTAAAAAAATTACATATTTGGAATTTGCATTGTCTCATCTAAAATGGGTTTAAATTTTGTCGAAAAACTTTTCAAATACAACCTTCAGATGTATGCCCAAAGTCAGTATTTTTTGTGACATTGCTAGGGCCTTCAACGTGCAAGTCAAACAAGGTCCAAGGCTTAGGTTTGGATCCCCAAACCATTTCTCAAACCTGTCAAAAAAGAAAAAACTCGACCTACATCTGAAATTTTAAAAACTGGGATCTCGTTTTATAAAAAAATATTTTTTTATGCTTTTATGAAATGGGATCCCATTTTGAAAATTGCCAAAATGGAAATTTTCCATTTTCGGAAATTTTTAAAAGCGGGATCTCGTTTTGAAAATGGAAAATTTTCAAAATTGATAGTTTCAAAATGGAAACTTTTTCAAAATGGGATTATGTTTTGAAAAGTTGCCAAAAATGAAAATTTCCATTTTTGGAAAGTTTTCTTTCCAAAAAAGTGATTTTTTCAAAACAAGATCTCATTTTTTGATTTTAGGCTCGGGATCCTAAGCCTAAACGAGATCCTATTTATTAAAAATTAGTATCCCATTTATTAAAAATGAGATCTCGTTTTTGCAATGCCAATTTCATTTTTTTGGCTAAGTCAAAAACTTCCACCTTTCATGGACTCAACTTCTTGCACTTACCCACTAAGAAATAAGTGATTGTGAGTGGATCCTCAATTTGAAGGGGATTCTACTCATATATTTATATGACCAAATCTGTGAGGATTTGGGGTTTTGTTCACGTACTTGTGCAACCAAAGGTTGAGGGATTTATGTGCATGGAAGGACATTTTCTTCTTTTTTTTCATTGTAGGAATGTCGTGACTGGAGCCTCTTCGATCGTTACCAATCCATGGCAGGTTTGAGGCACCACAAAAACCATGTGAATTTCATTGGTCAAAGGGGTGATTTTGATTGAAACTCACGTAGAAGAAGGTAGTGATGCTTGGATGATGTGAGAGAATTTGAGGGAAATCGTTGTGCCTAAAAGGAGAAAGTTGTTGAAGATTTGGTAGGTGATAGCCGGGAAGATTTTGATCTTTGTAGTGATCTCTAACCAATTCTTGAGATTGGCGAGACACATTTTCCTTGTGGGTATTCGTTGATAGATTAATTTACTCCTCATTCTGTATTTTTATTTTTGACATGTCATTACTTCATTCTCTCTCAATCATGATTATGAGAGCTTGTAAGGAAGAACTGTGATTTAGAACGAGAGTTGGGCTTATTTTGTTGGTCTAAGGATAGACCCATATGTGTTGTTATTTCCTTTACTCTACTTTGCTCGGTAGTGTTGTAAAAGTTTTCTTTGTTCGTGAGCAGAGTGTTCCTTGTATTTCTTTTGGCTATGATGATAATCCAATGATCTTTCAAAGCATTGTTAGTTTGATTAGGTAAGAGCTGAGCTAGCACAACTCATTTAAAGATTTTGGAGAAATAAGGTGTTTAATGAACTCTCCTTTATATTTGTAAGTTACAAATTTGCAAAATTCCTTGTTTGTTTGATTCATAAGATGGCCAACATCAAGGCACAATAATACAAAATCTTCATTGTGTTTGTTGGTAGAGGCTTTATTCTTTAAGCCTCTTGTTTGTGTGTCTTGAGAGTTTTTTTCTTTTTGCTATGACTACCTCTGAGATCTCTAATATTGTGGTTAGTGCAAAATTGCATGGTTCTAACTATGCATGTTGGAAATGTGAGATGGAATTGATTCTACAAATGAAAGGCTTATGGGATCTAGTAGTAGAAGACAAACCTACAGATGAAACTAAACATGAAAAATGGAATAAAATGGATATGAATGCAAGGGCTGCCATTTTATGGAAAATTAGTCCAAGGATAAGGTCTCATGTTCAAGATCTGAAAACAACAAAGAAGATATGGGAAAATTTTCAAACAATGGATGAAAGAACTAGCAAATTAAAAGTGATGGACATAAAAAGGAAATTAACTCATTTTAAAATGAAGGGAGGAGATAGCATGAATGATCATATTGAAAAATTGAAAAACTTACAAAATCAACTTGCATTGATGGAGGTTGAATATAAAGACTATGAAATTATAGATTTTTTAATTGAAAGTCTTCTAGATGAGTATCATAGTTCTTCATCCACACATTAGAGCTTACTGGGAAATTCAAGGATATTACACTAGAATAAGTGTATGGAGCTTTGTTGAATGAAGAGGAGAGGCTTAAAAAGTTCACAGGTGAATCTAGTAGGAGTTCTCAAGCATTTATGGCCATAGGAAAATATAAGAACTTCAATCAAAATAAATCATATCAAAATCAAGGGAATCATCACATAAATAATCAAAGGCAATGGAATCAATCAAGGATAACCAATAGAGGAATAGTTTTCAAAAGGAACAAAATGGATGGAGAAACAACAAAGATCATTTTAAAAGACAAAAAGCTATCCAATGTTATAATTGTGGAGAAGAAGGGCGTAAAAGTGAGAAATGTCCTAGGAAATCACATGTAGGAGGTCAAAGAAAATTTGTTCAAAGAAGGCAATCATTTTTTTCTCAAGAATATGGTGATCATAATATGATAGCCTCTTTGGTTACTCAAGGAAACTCAAATGACACATGGTATATTGATTCAGGAGCTAGCCAACATATGACATACAATAAAAACTTCTTTAATTCTTTAGAAGAAACAACAGGTGCAAGGATATTTCTTGGGGATGATAGTTCACATGGAATTGAAGGAATAGGTTCAATTTCAATGAAAGGACATGATGGTAAGAAGTTGGAAGTAACAGATGTGAATCTTGTACCCAAGTTAACAAAAAATATTCTCTCAGCGAGTCAAATAACTCAACATGGTTATAAGGTGGATTTTTATTCAGATAAGTGTCTAATCAAGAACATTAATGATGGATTCAAAATTGTGGCTACAAGAGTTGAGAGTGATGGCATCTAAATTTGTTTAGAATCTGTTGATAAGAAAGCTTACCTTATTACAATTTCCTCCATAAGTGAGTTGTGGCATCAAAGGTTTGGTCACTTAAACTATCAAAGTTTGTCTATTCTTTCAAATATGAATACGGTTGATGGACTACCTTGGATAAAGGGAAACACAAATGTGTGAACAAGATGCATGGTTGGAAAGCAACATAGGGACAAGTTTGAAAGGTCCACCTAGAGGGAAAGTAAATCTCTTGAACTCATCCATAGTGATTTATGTGGTCCAATGAATCCCTCATCAAAGGGAGGAGCTAGGTATATCTTCACATTCATTGATGAGTTTTCAAGGAAAGTTTGGGTCTACTTCCTTAAGCAAAAAGATGAAGTGTTTAGAAAATTTGAAATTTTCAAAGCATTTGTGGAAAATTAAAGTGGGAAAAAGATCAAGAGAATAAGAACAGATAATGGTGGAGAATATGTCAACAAAAATTTCAAATCCTTTTGTGAATATCATGGAATCAAGAGAGAAATGACTAATAGATATACTCCTCAGAAAAATGTTGTTGTTGAAAGAAAGAATAGGACCTTAGTGTAAATGGCACGGGGCATGCTACAATCCAAGGGTCTCCCTTTATTTCTTTGGGTTGAGCTTGTTTATACTGCATCACATGTATTGAATAGATCTCCTACAACATGCTTGGAGAAAATCACTCGTGAAGAAGCATGGAGTGGAAAGAAACCAGATGTCAAGTATTTTAGAGTATTTGGATGTGAAGAATTTTCTCACATACTAGATGATATTCGAGAAAATAAATTTGATAAGAAGAGTGTTAAGTGAATCTTTTTGGGTTATGATGATCAAAGGAAAGGATACAGGTTGTCTGATCCTAGTGTGGAAGATGTGTTCATAAGTAGGGATGTCAAGTTTAATGAAGGGTTTGATAATATGATAAAATCCTCTCCTATTCCACAAGTGGTCATAGATAATGGTGAATCCTTTGAAACCAATGAAATTTCCAAGAAAATTTCTCGTGTAGTTGAAGAATATAGTCAACCTCCAAAAACCAAGAGTCTTCACGAAATTTATCAAAAGACTCAAAAAATTAATTATGCTCTAATGAGCACCATAATGAAGACCAATGATCCTCAAACATATGATGAGGATAAAGGAAAACATGAATAGGAACAAGCTATGCAGAATGAATATGACTCTTTGATCAAGAATAAAACATCGGAATTGGTGAACTTGCCTAAGGGAAATAATGTGGTCAACAATAAGTGTGTGTATAAGACTAAGTTCAAGTCAGATGGGAGAATTGAAAAACATAAGGAAAGATTAGTGGCCAAAGGGTATTCATAGAAAGATGGAATTGACTACACATAAACGTTTGCTCCAGTAGAAAAGATTAGTACTATCAGGACTATTATAGCTTTGGCAACACATTTCAAGTGGCCTTTACACCAAATGGATTTTAAGAATGCATTTTTGAATGGTGAAATTGATGAAGAAATCTATATGACTCAACCAAAATGATTTGAAAGTCTAGGTCAAGAAGGGTATGTGTAGGATCATCATGGAAAAAACAAGCCCTTAAGTAGTGATGAAAACTCTAAAAATTACAGTTAGGAAACTTGACGTAAAAAAATGAATAAGTTATCTATATTATTTCAAAAATATTTAAGAATATAATATGTATAAAATTGAATTTAGTTTCTAAACTATTAGGTTTATTTTAAAAATAAAAAAATCTATTTGGTGAAAATTTGAAATTTCAATGCAGTAGTACTTAAATTTTAGGGAAAAACTTAAGAAGTAGGTGTCTGTCTGACCACCCTAACCACAATAAAATGATAATATTTTTTATAATTTCTAGGATATAAAAAGATGACTCATGCCCTAATGTGATGCATATTTTTTTGTAATTTTTTTCTAAGTAAATAATTAATTATGAATTTTTTATTACAACTTTTAAAAAATATAAAAAACTCGTATGGCTGACCACCTTAACTTGGTAAAGAATAGAATGCAAATAATAGAATTCCCTAATGCTATAGTATGTGAAGAATAGAAAGTGATGCATGTTTTAGAGTCAAAAATGTGATACCATTTGAAAGCTATAGATGTTTCTCAATCAACCTATTAATCAAGACTTTAGTTGTAATTCAAATAGAAAATGAATAATAATTATTTATTAAATTCATAGAAAATCATAATTTATATTGGTGGAAAGATGAGAATCTCTTTTAAAAACCCTTTTCATTTCATCAATTTTGGGTTAAAAAAAGTTGCCAGCCACATAGGCCATCATATCACTTACATATCACCACTTTTTGGCCCATCATGATCATGCACATACCCATAACACTTATTTTGCAAGTTAAGGAAATCAATTTATGGTGTGAAACAAGCTCCAAGGGCATGGTATGCTAAAATTGATGAGTATTTCAAAACTCAAGGCTTTCATAATAGTCCTCATGATCAAAACTTGTATGTGAAGGAATTTGATGCTGGTGGAATAATCATTGTTGTACTCTATGTTGATGATCTTATTATCACAGGACATAACATGAATCAGATCAGTGACATAAAGATAAAATTGCAAGATACCTTTGAGATGACAGATCTTGGTTTTCTACACTACTTTCTTGGCATTCAAGTATGGCAGAAAGATGAAGGAATTTACCTTTCTCAAACCAAGTATGCTTTAGACTTGTTGAGAAAGTTTATGATGGACAATTGCAAAGGTGTATCTACTCTAGTTTCTCTAGGACTGAATTTGACTAAGGATATGGATGGTGAGGATGTTGATCCTACCTTATACAAGAAACTTGTTGGCAGTCTTGTGTACTTGACTTGCACTCGACTAAATATTTCCTTTGTTGTAGGTGTGGTTTCAAGGTTTTTGAGTTCTCCTAAGGCTCCACATTGGATGGCAGAAAAAAGAATATTGAGATATGTGGGTGTGTGTAAGATCATCATGGAAAAAATAGGCCCTTAAGTGGCAATAAAATTCAGAAAATCAAAATAAAATATGTAAGAATAGAATTTGTAGAAAATTGATTATAGTTTCTAAACTACTAGGTTTATTTTAAAAAGAAAAAAAACTATTTGGTGAAAATTTGAAATTTCAATGCAGTAGTACTTAAAAATCAGGGAAAAAATAAGAAGTATTTTTCTAACCACCCTAACCACAATAAAATGATAATTTAATAAGATTTTATATATAAGTAGGGGACTCATGATCCGATGTGATGCATATTTTTTTGTAAAATTTTTTCAGGTAAATAATTAATTATGAATTTTTTATTACAAATTTTTAAAAATATAAAAAACTCGTATGTGTAACCACCTTAACTTGGTCAAAAATTTATGAAGTTCGATTTTTTTTGTTTTTAATCCTATAGTATGTGAAGCATAGAATGTGACGCCTATTTTGGATTCAAAAAATGTGATACTATTTGAAAGTTATAGATGTTTTTCAATTAACCTATCAATCAAGACTTTAGTCGTAATTCAAATAGAAAATGAATAATAATTATTTATTAAATTCAAAGTAAAGCATAATTTATATTGCTAGAAAGCTGAGAATCTCCTTTAAAAACCTTTTACGTTTCATCAATTTTGGGTAAAAAAAAATCGTCAGCCATATGGGCCATCATATCACTTAGATATCGCTACTTTTTAGCCCATCATGATCCTGCACATACCCATGTAAAAGGGACTTTGAATATGGTTGTCTATTACTCTTCTCATGGAGATCTACAACTTGTTGGGTTTTTTATTCAGATTGGGTGGGTTGTGCAGATGATTGCAAGTCAACTATAGGTTATGTTCTCTCTTTGGGTTCTAGTCCCATTTCATGGTGTAGTAAGAAGAATTCTACTATTGCTTTATCAACTATAGAGGCTAAATATACTGGAGTGAATGAAGCAGCTAAAGAAATAACTTGGTTGCGAGCTATTATTTCAGTACTCAAATATTATCCAACAAGGCCTTCTATACTTCATTGTGACAATCAAAGTGCCATTATGTTGTCCAAGAATCCAGTGTTTCATTCTCAAATGAAACATATCGAAGTCTATCACTATTATATCAGGCATCTCATCCAGCAACATTTGATTCATCTTCAATATTGTAAATCCGAGGATCAGATAGTTGATCTCTTTACCAAGGCTTTATGTGCACCTCAATTTGTATATCTTAGAGGAATTTTAAGCTTACAAGAAATTATATGAACATTTGATGGTAAGCATTCAAAGGGGACTATTGTGAATGTCTACCATCATATTAGTGAATAATTGAAAATGGGTACCTAAGAAGGCTTTAGGCCACGACCCATATATTCCAAATTATGGGGGATGAAATTAGTATAATTAATTTAGGGGGATGTTTGAGTAAATTAATTATTCTACACATTCTTCGCATAGCCTTGCCAACATAGCTGACTTCAGACGTCCAAGCCACCTTTCTTTAATTGTCCATAATAAATGGTGCAGCTAACTCCTTGCTACAATATCTCTTATATTTAATGTATATTCTCTTATAAATCATATTCCTGAGCTTCTATTTTTGCATCACTCAATTTTGCTCCAAATCCTGTTATATTTTGTTGTGTCTTTCTATGTTCTGTTTTTAACTCTTTATCAAGCCTAGCAGCCAAATCTGGTAGAAGTTTCAATCCCAGAGAAGAGAGCACATCTCGAATTTGGGATTCTTCCTCAGAGCTCCAATGGACTACTTCCAAATATTGCATAATTTGTGGATGCAATCATCAGCCAACAACTTAGAAGCAACTTAAAGAATAGCAATCCATTCCTCGACATTAGAGAAATACACCCGCTCGCCATATATGATTTCAATACATTTTAGATAGTCATTGAAGTTATGACAAGTAGTTACTCTTATTTCACCCAGTTTATCTGATGACCAGTGATTAGACATCTTGACTCTGAGAAACTCTGATATTTTGAGAATCACAGAATGGAGAAAAACTGGATTTTTGTCGTATTTTTCCTTATTTGGGCCTGTCAACCAGATTTTGACATCTAGAAAGTTTAGGACTCTGAATCGAAGTTGAGCTTCTTCCATTGCATAAACAGATATAACGAAAGGAATCCAAACTACCCTTTCCTAAATATGTTGCATAGTAGCTTTAGTGTCATTTCATGAACCTTCTCTTGGTGTGTGTGAGAGGGATTGAAGTGAGATTTATTTCAATTCATGTATTTATTTCATGAACTTTCTCTTGGTGTGTGTGAGATGGATTGGCACTGGATATCAAGCCAAGATGGTCATATGCCTATCATACCTACAATTAAACGGCCTATGCATTCCTCTATGCATCCAGCAGGTCTTTAACATATCACCTGCAGATCATTCGTACCCATCTAGACTGTAAGTCATGAAAAACTTGGTGGCTTCATAGAGGTTGGCAGCATATGGGGCACAACTCTGGCTGATGAGTATTAATGTGGATGTGGTTACAAGTACCAAGCCACCTACTTATTATTAATTTGTTAAAGATTTAAACATATTCGTAGTTTTTAGCTTTTTTAGTGTGCGTCTTTATTAATAGAAGTTTTTTTTTTAATTTCATTTAAAAAATTTAACTGTGGGAACTTGTAAGTTATTGAGCTTAATAATTAGTATAATAAATATTAAATATTTTTAAAAAAATATTTTAAATTATTATTTTTTAAAAAAATATAAAAATAGTTAAAGAGTTATTTTATTTAAAGTTATTTTATTTGTATTTATTAAGTGTTATTTTTTTAAATTGTTTCTTTAAATCTAAGATACATTTCTATCTTACTGATAATAAAATTTATGCATCTGAATTTAAAATTAACTATTAAAAAAATTCATATATTTAAAAAAATAAAAAATAAAAATAAAGATTTAATAATTTTAAAATATTGTTGGATTTAAAAATATTGAAAAACATAATAAATGGGAACATTTCACCTACTTTTTTCTAATGTTTGAGTGATATATAGCTTTAAATTTGAGAAGGGTTGACCATGCCAAATTATAATTAAAAGTTAAAGAAATGATATTTCGATAAAAGAGTGGTTGCATATAGGGTGACTTAGTCGTTTAGATGAGCTACAAGGTGGTCTATTCCATTGATCACTTTCTCCAACTATCATATTATTTAATTATTCAATATTTTTATTATATTTGGCATACAATATAAAAATCTGTAAAAATCTTTTAAATCTAATTATTAAAAGAGAAACTGCCTTAGCCAATCTCCTTATGGGATTTCATGAAAAATGCATTGAAATATATGTTGCATAATATATATGATAAACCTATTTTAAGGAATTACACAAATTCAATGCATTAATTTGAAAACCTTATTCAACTATGTAGATGTTTAAAGAGGGAAATACAAATAAGAAGGAATGGGGAGAGAGATTGGGAAAAAATTATGGAAAAAAGGGAAATAAAAATGGCATGCAACTAAATTATACTATATAAAGGGAGAGAAAACACAAGTTTAGAGAAAAAAATTGGGTATTCAATAAAGAAATTGAGAAGGAAACCTAAAGAAGATAAAGTAGGATTTTAAGGGACAAAGGTAAGGGGGAAATTGATTTTAAAGGAAACAAATGGAAATAGATCAAAATATAAATTCTATCTATGTATGTTAAGAAATTTAATAAGGTATAAAAATAAAAAAATGAAAAGAGGGTGATGGATGCTTGAAAGTCAAAAATAAAGGTTTTGGTAAGACAAGGAATTGTAAGAGAGAAGATGAGGGTGGGAGATGAAAATGAAGGATTGAATAACCATATAAATAGGGGAGAATGTGTTTTATGGATATGGGATGGTATAAGGTGGAGAAACTATATATTAATTAAAAATCATATAAAATAAAAATAAAACTTTAACAAAGGAGTGAGATAGGGTTCTAGACAAGGGGTGGATGTGGGGTATTCATTCGTTGTTCCTTTAGCCTTGGTCTCACTCCTTCAATCCTCTTATGGAGCCACTGAATATTGGACCAGTTTGGGTCCGACTACCAAACCTCCCTCTCCAATTTTTGGAGGATTCTTATTTTGAAGATATTGGCAATGTCATTGGTTGCTTTCTAAAAGTGGACTCTACATCTCGAGATCTTGGACATACTATGATGACTCATATTTAATCAATTTGGACATCTCCAAACCTCTCCATGGTGATGTGGTCTTGATGGTGGAGGACATACCATGGAAGCAACTTTTGGACTATGAGGGGCTCCCTTTCCGATGTAGGAGATGTTTCTCTATTGTTCATTTGGCCTCTCACTGCCCTCTTGCTCGCCACAAGGGCATTGCTACTTGGTGGAAGAATTCTCTCTCAGACCATCTCATGGCGGGGTCTCCCTCTTCGAATGGTCCCTCCAAGGAGGACATCCCCTTGCCGATTTCTTCCTTGTAGGCTGCCCAAGATCCTCCTCCAACTATCACTTCAGTGAAACCATTTGTAGACACGTAAAATAGACATCCGCTCTAATTAACATCAAATTCTTCTATTAATCAATTAAAACAATTTATTGATTAGTTCCCTAGCTTCATCGTATTTAATTAAATAAATCAAATTATTTAATTAAGTCCTCAAGTTCTTCTTATTTGATTCAATAAATCAAAATGATTTAAATCAAATATCAAAACCCCTATTAATCTGAATTAATTAACCTCTAATCATAAACACCCATTCTCTAGCTTTTGACTCAACTTTAGTCAAAACTAAACTCTTAACTTACCCACCCACTTGCACCAATAAATCATTTTTTTGATTTATTATTTCTTCTAATTTCCTCCAACTTGGCATCTCTGAGGGAATATTCTCCTAATTTGAATTTTCCCTCCCACATGACTTGTCCATCCAACAAAGCATTAAATTCTCTTACATGTCTCTTATACAAGTCAAACTTGGCATTTAATTCACCTTTCATCCCCCCTAAACATGTCATTTCATGCAAATTCAAATTTCCAATTGGCACATTAACCAAAATGTGCTCAACCCTCATCCTCTCACATCTTGACAAGTGGCATCTTTTCATTGGCTCATGAATGATCCCACATTCATCCAAATCCATCAATCTTCCAACCTTGAATCTATGAAAGCAAATAATTTCAACACAATTTGGCTACAACAACACAAGAATCCAGCTTGATGCATAATCTCTTGCATTTTCAGCATTATTATATTGGCATCTTTTTCTTATCGGGGATTGGGAAAGTGCATACTTTCTACATCATGAGGAGCACCAACCCACTATGAGATAAGGGTTTAATCATGTTTTCATGTCTTTTCATGTCTTTGTTCTATTTATCTCAGTTTTGCATATTTGAACATGATTAGGTATTTCATAGGGATGTTCTATTTGATTTGCTTAATTTGACTAACAATGTTAATAGTTGTTTGTTTTAAGCAAATGCAGATTTAGCATCCACATTCTTGTGGCTAAATCTGCATTCGCTTAAACAAAAAACTATTAACATTGTTAGTCAAATTAAGCAAATCAAATAGAACATCCCTATGAAATACCTAATCATGTTCAAATATGCAAAACTGAGATAAATAGAACAAAGACATGAAATCACATGAAAACATGATTAAACCCTTATCTCATAGTGGATTGGTGCTCCTCATGATATAGAAAGGATGCCCTTTCCCAATCCCTGATAAGAAAAAGATGCCAAGATAATAATGTTGAAAATGCAAGAGATTATGCATCAAGCTGGATTGTTGTGTTGTTGTAGCCAAATTATGTTAAAATGCTTTGCATTTATAGATTCAAGGTTGGAAGATTGAGGGATTTGGATGAATGTGGGATCATTCATGAGCCAATGACAAGATGCCCCTTGTCAAGATGTGAGTGGATGAGGGTTGAGCACATTCTAGTCAATGTGCCAATTTGAAATTTGAATTTGGATGAAATGGCATGGGCATGTGCAGGATCATCATGGAAAAAACAGGCCCTTAAGTGGCAATAAAATTTAAAAAAATCAGAGTTAGGCAACTTGACGTAAAAAATTGAATAAGTTAACTAGATTATTTCAAAAATATTTAAGAATAGAATCTCTTGCAAATTGAATGTAGTTTCTAGACTACTAGGTTTATTTTTATTTTTAAAAAATCTATTTGATGAAAATTTGAAATTTCAATGCAGTAGTACTTAAATTTTAGGGAAAAAATAAGTAGTTGTCTGTCTAACCACCCTAACCACAATAAAACGATAATATTTTAGATATAATTAGAAGACTCATGTCCCAATGTGATGCATATTTTTTTTGTAATTTTTTTCCAAGTAAATAATTAATTATGATTTTTTTATGACAACTTTTAATAAATATAAAAACTCGTACGTCTAACTACCTTAACTTGGTCAAAACTTCATGAAATTCAATTCTTTTTTTTTAATCCTATAGTATGTGAAGCATATAATGTGATACATGTTTTAGATTCAAAAAATGTGATACCCTTTGAAAGCTATAGATGTTTTTCAATCAGCCTATCAATCAAGACTTTAGTCGTAATTCATATAGAAAATGAATAATAATAATTTATTAAATTCAAAGTAAAGCATAATTTGTATTGATGGAAAGCTAAGAATATCATTTAAAAACCTTTTTTGTGTCATCAATTTTGGGTAAAAAAAAGTCGTCAGCCATATGGGCCATCATATCACTTACATATCATCACTTTTTGGCCCATCATGATCCTGCACATACCCGCATGTTTAGGGGGGATGAAAGGTGAATTAAATGCCAAGTTTGACCTGTGTAAGAGACATGTAAGAGACATGTAAAATCATTTAATGCTTTGTTGGATGGACAAGTCATTTGGGAGGGAAAATTCAAATTAGGAGAATATTCCCTCAAAGATGCCAAGTTGGAAGAAATTAGAAAAAATAATAAATCAAACAAATGATTTATTGGTGCAAGTGGGTGGGTTAGTTAAGAGTTTAGTTTTGACTCGGGTTGAGTCAAAATCTAGAGAATGGATGATTATGATTAGACATTAATTAATTCAGATTAATTAACTTGGAAGATTTTAGGGGTTTTGATATTTGATTTGAATAATTTTGATTTATTGAATCAAATAAGAAGAACTTAAGGAATTAATTAAATAATTTGATTTAATTAATTAAATATGATGAAGCTAGGGAATTAATCAATAAATTTTTTTAATTGATTAATAGAAGAATTCGATGTGAATTAGAGCAGATGTCTATCTTATGTATCTACATTTTGCCCCTCTTTGAAGCAATGTACTTGTTGCATTGGTTCAATGAATGATGTCGCCGACATCGAAATTTAATTTAATTTTTCTTTTTTTGGATGTGCCAACGCAAATAAGTACGTTAGTACATTTCCCCCTCGAGAGGTCGAGCGAAAAGATTCGATTTGAGGTCGATCTCGCGACAAAGAGGATTAAAATGGATGTATGGATGACTATGACTAACTAATCTATATGATAATGATGATGTAAATAAGATGTTTTTAAGATTCTTAGAATAACAAATCTATATTATCCTAAACAACTTAAATGATTATGAAAATGAAATGTTTGGAAGATGCTTAGAATAACAGATCTATATTATCTTAAACATCTTAAATGATGATGCAATGCATGTGAGATAGATGACATGGATGATGTTGTCCTATGATGATATGATGTGATTATGCATGATGCAAGTGCAGATGCATTGTTAGAGTGAAAGAGGATAGAAAAATGAGAGGGATCAACCCTTAAATCCAAGAAGATGTAGAGGTCCAACAAGTCCATTAGTCATCAAGACTTTATTGGATATGATGATGAATGATGATGATGCATTGCTTATCCAAGGATGGGAGAGATAAAGAGCATACCCTTTTTTATGTTTGCTTACACACATAGGTACGATGCATCAAGGTATTAAGAACCAGGATGGCGTTTCGCCTAATGTGATGGAATTTGACTCGTCAAACAAATAGGAGTACTCTTGTTCACACTTGACAAACGAACATTATTTGGAATGCATTTCAGATATTCTAAACATATCGGGCCAAAACATAAAAAGGAAAGACTTCTTATGTGGTCAACAAGACACCTAAAACATCCTCCCCACAAACAAAACAAAGTACGCATGACAAATTTATTTTACAAGAATATCCAACAAGCACATTAGATAAAAAGATAATGATCACTGCCCCATTCCTTTCTCTATAGACCTATTTTGTTTAGGCATCATCGAGAGCTCCTTGGAATGAGCGCAAAATAAGATAAGTCAAAAAGATCAAGATAAAGTAAATAAACAAGCTAATGTTCTTCGTACTGCTAGCCAAAGACTAAACTACGATGATACCTGATGTTGATGTCCATCGCTGGAAGGTCACACTCCTAGGACATGTTCTGATCAGGGTTTTGATGAGATTGTTTGGATGATAAGCTATTGATACTCCAAGTTGACCAGCTTATTCACATACTGATCTAGACTTGAGACTTTGACGATTAGGTTTTGATTGCTGGACCTGCTAGACTTTCTTTCGACTGACTTACCAAAGGATGAAAGCAATGATGATTTATTATGAGAGATGTTTATTGTGAGTGAAAGCGAGATGAGATAGGTGTACCATTTTTGGTTTTTTAGATATTTGGATGTTTTTGATGTTTTGAAAATGTTTTGAGGTTGTTTTGAGTTTTAGATTTTCCAATATTTTTTGGGTTTTTTATGAGATTTTATGATTTTTTTTAGATTTGGTGTCTCGGGGGCCAATCAAGAATTAGACTTGCCTACGTTTAAGCTTAGAGATGATGTCGTTCAGAAAATGACTCTGTTTTTTTATTTTTTGGATTTTTGACATGTTTTGGATTTTGATATGATTTCCAGATGTTTTTTGGATTTTGGATTTTTCTTATGTTTTTGCATTTTTTTATGGATATTTGATGATATCAGTGTAAAAATTTGGGATTTTGTTGAAAACCAAGCTAAGGTTGATTGATTGGATTGATAGTTTGACTCAATGTGTTAAGTCAAACAAAAGCGATAATGCACTTGTAAACTCTAGGAAGTTGTGTTATCCTAGAGTAAACTTGTACATAAGAGGATGGTTTGACTAAGTGTGTTAAGTCAAACAAGGTGATAATTGATTGGATTTGATTGATGAAGATTGATGAAGCTTGATTTGGAACAAAATTGTTTTGATGATTTGATGTGATGTTGATGTGCACATTAGATGCAACTGATATGAATTGTTTCGTTTGATGTTCAATGAAAGATAAAGCTTGATAAGGAATGTCTTCCTGTCAAAATATACCATGGGCTAGTGATGTAGATTTTTGGCTTACAAATTATTTGACCAATCTGATTTTACGTTTGCCAGTGTTTAGATCACCAAATAAGTTGGAGGATATAGATCAAGATTTATTCTCGAAGCAAGATGAAAATACCTACCCTAGGTGTCTAGCAATGTTTGAACGGCCATGGGTGGATTCTTGGATAGATGTATAGATAGATATGGTAAGAATGAAAAGGATGTCGAGGATTATCTTGTGACAAGATAAGGTGTTCGAACAAAGTAATGTTCATTCGGATAATGCTTCAAGGCTCATACAATGTTGGGTAAGATAGGATCAATGAAAATGACCCATGTTAAGATGTTTAGCATAAGCAAGTGTAAAGTGTGCACCAAAATTTTACCAAGATCAAGATAAGGTAGATAGATGGTAACGGGTTGGATAAATGGTTCATGGACGAACGAATGATATGGATGGAATGTCGGCTTCATTTGGGATGGGATAAGATGATTTCTCCTCAAATAGCGCACGTAGATGCTTGATTCTACACATGATGCTTTTTTACCAAGTTTTCATCATGGTACTTGTCCAAAGCACCACCGAATTGGTTTTCACTAGAGGACGATTTTTCTCTTTACTATTTTCAATCATTTTTCTGATTTTTTTGGATTTTTTATATTTTTTGATTTTTTTGTATTTTTTGAGAGATTTTAAGCCGATGTTGATCACCTGGTACTATTTACATTGATGATTCTGTCATAATGTGCCATTGATATCTTTCTTGAAAAAGTTGACTTGTCAAGATACATGCACTTGAAAGTAACTTTTGAGATTCGTGATTTGCTTTGCTGATACTAGAGTTAACTTTGTATTTGTGCACACATCGTGATAGAGTGCCTTCTAAATCCTTATCATGAAGGGTCATTACCAACACATGGTCAATGTAAGAATTGGATATCATGTGTGGAGGCGTAGATGGAGTGTGTTTAGGAGTAAGAGATGGATTGGTTGATATTTTGGGACGTTTGACTCTCCAAACTTGGGAAGATGAGCAATGATGAGTGGATATGGAAGTGTGCATGTAATTATGACCAATAGCTTGATAAACATTGTGCATCGCTTGAGAAGCTTGCTTTTTCATTTGTGGACATATTTGATGGATACTTTTCCCTTTTTGATTTTGCCCCATAGTTTCTTTGACTAATGGAGTTTGATAGGGATAGTCTTTCTTTGTAATCTTTGGTATCCATACATATTTGATTTGTCCTTCATGTTTTACTACTTCTTTTTCTTTGATTATATTCTTCTTGCTTTGATTCACATCCTCCTTTTGATTTTGGTCCCAATTCGTGGATGGGGTGATGGGTGGATGAAGATTCATGATGTGGCAGGTTGTAGTATTGGCATTGATTTCATCATAAGGATCCTTCATGCTCCCTATGTTGATTTTTTCTTTAGATGAAGTTTCCCCCAATTTATAGAGGAATCACTGATATATTTATATCCCTCGATTGTCGAATAACCAAGGCCTTGTTGCTTAGGATTGCCAACAATCTGCACTGGTTCGAGGATACCCTGTTCATGTAGGCCTAATCCTTTGCCTTGATATTTCATCTATTCAAAAAATTTACCTGCAATAGGATATGATTTACCTTGGAAACAAGGTGCTACTCCTTCTCTGCCCTATGGTGGATCTTCAAAAGTGACAACTTGTTTATTGATGAGATATATTTCCCTAAGAAAGGTAAGTAATCCAAGTTTATAAGTGATAGGATCCTCCATATGAGGGATGAATGTCTGATTGATATCTTTAGCTTTATCTTGTGAAATATCATATTTTAATGCTTCTTCAAGCGATGTTAAAGATTCACTATAAAATTCTTCCTCATGATTCATTCTTGATATTCTTTCATATGATGTTTTTGATTCACAACTTCTGTAGAAGCCTTCTTCATGATCTATTTCTGCTAGGCGTCCATAGGATTTTTCTGATTCATAACTTTTCTAGAAGCCTTCTTCATGATTTTTTTATGCTATGTGTCCAAATTCTTCTACATCTTGGTCTTGTGCATAAATGTCAAGAGTAGGAGACTCTTGTTCCTTGGTAGTGATCTCAAGAGTATGAGACTCTTGTTTTGAATGAAGATCATCTACATGTCTATCAAAAGAAAGAATCTCATGGGTAGATGGAGGAATATGTGCTATATATGGATATGCTCCTTATTTGTGACATATTGTATAGATAGGAGAGTGTCCATTAGATCATTGTAGTATCTCGGAGATATAAATTCTTGATCTTGACTAATTATGGAATTGCTTTCGACATGTTTTGGGTTAAGTTCTTGACATGGGTCAAATTCAAAGGATGGATTGCTTATAGCGGGTTCTTGGAACTCATCCTTAGGCATGGGTAGTGGCTCAATATCCTTTTGATCTTTGAGGATTCCTTCACTATCCATAATCATGAGGTCGAGGGATGTCGATATGTCTTGGGAAAGACCATTGCTAGACCTTGGTGATAGATGTTGATCATGCTTTGGAATAAATTCTTGAGATATGTCCTCTAACTCATAACGTGATGTAGAGACATTTTCAATATGACCATTGGTCGATGGATCATGGATTATGTCAATAGGATCAAATAATGTTAACACATCTTGAAATAGATCACTAAAAAGTGGATCTTGATGAATTTTGATTTGATCAATCGATGGGGTAGACATATCTTCACAGTGCTCATTGATGAGTTGATTTTGATCATTGTCTTCAGTAGCTATGGTGGAGAGATTGTCAATGTTTTCAACCATAGGATCAAATGATGTTAACGTTTCTTGGATTGGATCATTGTTGGGTATTGTTGGTGGATTTTGATCATGATCAAATAGTGACTCTTAATATACGTTGATTTGATCTTTGGATGAGGTAGAAATATCTTCAATGTGCTTATTGATGGATTGATCCTGATCACCATTTTCAACAATTGTGGGGGGGAGATTGTTAATGCTATCGCTAGTGATTGAATTCGGATTATTGTCCCCAATAGCTATTAGATTTTGACCAATCAAGTCTTGAATAATATTTTTGAGTCGAATACAATCTGATGTTGTGTGTCCCTTTGTTTTGTGAAAATCACAAAAGTGTTTCTCATCATACCCTTGTGGTTTCACCATGGGCTCTTGATAATTCACATAAACGGGGATTTTAAAGATATTTTCTTGGATTAGTCATTGCAAGACAGACTCAATTGGTTCCCCAAGTGGTTTGTACTTTCATTTGTTAGCTTGTGAAATGTTCACATTAAATTGACCTTGTGGGGATTGATTTTGGAGATGTGGCAATTGAGTTTGTTTTTGTTGTTGTTGCCCAACCTCTTGAAATTTGAGATATTGTTCTTGATGTGGTTGTGGACCCAACTCAATGCTTTGATGACATGGTTCAACCAATGGAAGAGTGTATTGATTTTGGGGTGGAGATGTCTCTTGGTGATATGAATCGATGAGTTTTTTGAGTGTAGCAATTTTGTTTCGCAAGATATGACCTTGGTATTCTTGATATGGTTGACTTGGTTGTTTAGCAAGCAGATTTGGATTGCATCCTTGTGGTTTTTTCTTGGGGTTGTGGACAAGTTGATTCTGGATAATTCTTTGATTCGATGTGATGTTTTCATTTGGCATTATAGGTTGAATTTGAACATTGTTGTTGTTGAGAATCACATTGCTTTGATTTAGGTAACTTTGATTTTGCATGTTGTTACCTTGACTTGGATCAATACATAGAGTTGTTAACATATTTCTTGGACTTTGAACAAAATTTGTATGATTTGCAAACATATCCATCCCAAATTTTACCAAGTATGGATTTGAAATGTTCATGTTTGGTAAACTTGTATTCGACACATATGGATTTGGTGGGATAATGTTGTTTGAAATAAGACTCATGCATTGATTGTTTCGTTGATAGATTTGTAGATTTGGACTTTGATTTAAATCTACCATTGGGAAAGGTGGTCCAACATTTATATTGGGCATACTCACATTCATTTTACCATTGATGTTTGTAGGAGATAATGATCCCATTTACGGATTGTACAAATGTGAGTTTAGATAATCAATTGGTGTTGTAAGGATTTGATAGCTTGGTTGAATTGGATTACTCATGATGTATGAGTCAAGTTTAAACACCATGTTTTTATTTTGTTTTGACCTTGCTGACCTCTGAGGGGTTTACGATCAATGATGAGATGAAGGATGAAAGGGGTGAATGATACGGGCATTTAAACTTTCAGGAACTTTGGATCAATGCTAGACTTTAGGACTTGATTTGATTTTGATTGTGGATAGTTTGACTAAGTGTGTTAAGTCAAAAAAGGTGATAATGGATTGGATAATTTGACTAAGTGTGTTAAGTCAAACAAGATGATAATGAATTTTTAAACCCTAGGAAGTTGTGTTATCCTACAGTAAACTCGTGCATAAGAGGATAATTTGGCTAGGTGTGTTAAGCCAAACAAGGTGATTTTGAACTTGTAAGCCTTAGGAATTTGTGTTATCCTAGAGGTAAATTCGCTCAAGAGGATTGATGATTTTACTAAGTGTGTTAAGTCAAACGAGATGATGTTTTCAAAGTTCCCCAAAGTTTTTTGGTGAGGTGGTTTTTGATAAATGTTTGGATGGATGAAAATTAATTGATTTCGATCCTAGATGAACCTAAGATAACTTGTTGACAAGACCAAGGTGATGAAGAACACTCTTTTCCCTAAGAGTGGTCAAACCAAAAGACCAATGTTCACATGGAAAACCATAAGGTAGAAGATTGCAAGCACATGTGAGGGGTCCAATTGATCTTTTATCTTGCTCAAATTCAGTTCTTTTTACCACAAACACTTTCTTGATTATGTTTCAAACTGAATGTCTAATGTCCTACTTTATTTTCATCCCACGAGGTCCATTATGTGGAAATCAAGGAAATTAGAGAAAAAGTTTCCTAGTGTTGACTTTGGGAGAAACAAATTGAGATGTTTGAATGTTTAGAAGCCTCTTAGAGATAAGATCCCCTAGGGAAAAGTAGTAACATGTGGACACCTCCAAAGTATTTGTTCTTCCAAAGGGTTTGAAATTCGGTTGATTCGTTGAATGTTTGTTTTCAAATGTTTTTGATCAAAGAAATGTGTTTTTGATTCCAAGAACATGTACAACCCTACGTTGAAAAGATAATATTTATTGGGTTTCCATTTGGATAAATCCAGCTATGCATATTCAGTGTGGATGATTAGATACTTGACCACACAGGCTCTCATCCATGGCACACACTTCTCGGGTCAGCCAAGCATCAATAACCATGAATCTCCCATGGCATAATTTTCATCTCTACAATAGAATCACATGTATATGTGGGGTGGCTTCAAAGGACATGACCTTTTCCACCAACAAATAGAAAGGATTTTCGGCTTCTAAACAAAATCTTGTAGTAAGGGCATCCAGTTTAGGGGGTGCAATGATAAAATCATTGTGAGAGATCTCCCAACCCTTAGAACAAGGTCTTTACGCATCACAAAGATACTGGGGGAGAGTTATCATGCACCGCTTCCCATTGTCCATGGCTTTCACCATGAACACAAATTTATATAGCGGTTTGGAAGAGTTTGGCTTTAGCCTATTACCGCTTGAGTCGTTCCCTTGGGGTGAGTACTTTTTCCCACCAAGGCATGATCTCTAAAGGTGCACAATAGCGAGTAATTTCATTTGTATTTCGATCATCTTTGTTTGTGTGAACAAAGAGATAACACTCGCAATGCCTTTTTCTCACACTAGACAAGTTTTGTTAAATTTTTAGAACCCAAATTAAATTGCGAGGCAATCTTTTAGACAACCTAATATAACCAAAATTCCTTTGATTCTTAAGATCATCGTCAAGTGCAAGAGAAGTGCATAAGCATTTCGATGGAATTAGTTTGTAAAAAAGATTACAAGACAAGAAAGACACATGTTCAGTTTAATCCTCAAGCAATGATGAATTCGTTTTATAGCACCAAAACCAAGTGTGGAATATTGCTTGTTCAATTTTAGACCAAAATCCAAATTCTAGTGTGTTTCTAAGGTTCAGTTTTTAACTAACTTTGAAAAGATCAAATCAATAATTGATTTTAAACCCAAATTGAAAGGTGAGTTGGTTTAAAACAAAAAACGAAAGTAGAAAATGGAAGCCCTAAGCATTTAAAAATGCTTTGGGTAATCCCACAATAATGGGTTACACTTTTTGGCCAAACTTGACATTGAAATCAACATTTTTCACCAGATCTTCACTTTCTTACACTTATAGAAGCTAAACCATTAAGAATTTGAGGATGAAGAAAATTAGTGATTTGTGAGATTTTATGTGTAGATTCTAGTTATATTTTATAAAAAAAAATTGTGAATCCTTTTATGTAATTTTTATCAACTTATTTTTTCTACGAAACAACATTTTCAAAAAGTGATGTTTACTTTCAGCTGCATAACTTTTTTTATTAGAAACGATAAAATTCTAATTTTTTAAATGTAGTTTTTTCACACCAATATCTAGTGGATGGATATTTTTTCATTATTTTTGTTGCATATATATTTTTTAATAAATTTTCTAGGTCAGAGTAATTATAATTTGGAAATATTATACTTTCAACTGCATAACTTCTTTTGTATGCATTTGAATTAACTTATTCTTTTTTTGTCGGAATAAAGACATCAATATCTAGCGTACATGTATTTTTAAGAATTTTTTCTCTCTCTTTTCCTATTTTTCAGTATGTGTGAAACAAAGACCTCGATGTTCATTAAAAAACCTACATTCAGAACAAATAAAAAATAAATATAATAATAAAATTAAATATATTTAAAATTATACTTTTTGGGAAGCTTATAATAAGGACTACATGTTTACAAAAGATAAATTTTAAATAAATTAATTTGATCCCCCAAAAGGTAAATCAAAAGTAGTTTTTTATCAGCATTTCGATAGGTGTAGAGGAGACTCCATTATAGGTATGGTTTAAAACTAGCTGGTTTATATCCAAGGAGGTTTGATATAAGTGGCTTTGATCAAACCATATTCAATTAAAATCCTTTAAATGGAACCTTTTTAAGGCTTAAATCATTATATTTTCTAAAAATGTGTGATTTCAGCAAATATCAGGATGTCCAAAAAAGGGTAACCCATTATTGTGGTAGCACCCCTTTGTCAATTTCAATTTTTTATGCCCAATTTTCTTCAACTCCAATTGGTTTGTGTCCTTTGCTTCCAATGCGAGAGAAACACTACCGTTGCTTCCCAATGCCAACCTTCTTTATGCACACCTCCTTGCAGACAGTACAAAGTAAAACCTTAGAAATGAGATTTATTTCACGGAATCAATGTAGCAATGCATTATCACAAAGAAATTACCCGTCATGCAAAGTCTGAAAAAAAATAAACAATGGTTATAGCTAAAAAATCAGATTTGATGAATCCCAAGAAATTGTATTTAAGAGTTTGTTTTATTGAAGCCACATTGCATGATTCAAGTCAAATAAATTATTCACCAAATGAACATTATGAAGTGCTAATTGTTGTTATTTCAAAAACCAAACACTTCAAAGGTAAATAATATAGACCATATACCAATGGCTGTTGCCTTCAATATAGATCATTTTAAAATCAAAACCACAATCTGAAATAAATAAATCTTTTTCATTCAATATTATACATCAGTGATTTAAAGAGTTATCTGCAAGAAGTAAATATGTCAGAGACACTCGATTGCATTGATATTTACCTATGAGCACCAAAATAAGTTGTAATACTATAGCTGCTCGAAATCAATGCTTAGGGAAGAGTCCTCTCAAAATGAACGCATCGTTTAATGCTACCAGTGAACAAATCCGATGTTTTATGATGGTGCAATATTTGGTCTAATCATCATGCAATGTACTGCAATTGTGCCTCAAAGAAGAAAATGTGTGACAAAGATAAATCCCCTTTAGATTTGAACAGATTTCCTCCTCCCAAAAATGTCACACAGTCAACGCCTCTATTTCAACAAATACACCTCTATCTCAAAAAATATGTTGTCGACTGAAATTAAAGTTTCCTCTACCTCTCACCTAATACACAGTTAGCCAAGTAATGCTACCACTGTCAGCGCATTAATCAAATTCATCAATATTTGAGACTTTAATAAACTTTGATCAAAAGTTAATTCATGAGAAGGTCAGTTTGCTCAGTTGTATGCATTGTATTTTGAAGAGGTTAATCCAAAACAACTCGATGCCATGGCCTCGAAAAGCCTTTCATTTCATGACAACCACATCCAATAGATTAGTTGAGACACATCAAAATAAATTTAAAAAGTTCTAACGGCCTTTAACATCAGGCCAAAAGGCTAGCAAATGCAAAATTTATCTCCATAATACATGCAAATCCAATAAAATTTGCAAATTGATTTATATTTATTGCCATCAGAGCATATGGGATCATTGTTTATGAATCGAGCAACAAAAGAGTTTGTTTAAGAGTAAACATATCCTACCAAAATTCAATCAATGTTTAAAAAAAAAAATTGTGGTTCGGGCGAAATGAATTGATAGTAGATACATTAGTATAAAATTGAAATAAAAATACTAAAGAGCTTAGAATTGCCTATTTTGTCAATGGTCAATATAAGCTCCTCAAAAATCTCATTTTATCCAAATAGTAAATTGGTGTGGCAAGGAATCAATGAAGAAAGGTAGAGAGGCGGGAAAATAGGGGAGAGAAGCCAATACGTAAGCACCCTAAACCGCACGGTCTAATTGGCAGGCCACTTGGACCAATAGCATTTTTTTTTAAAAAACCATTAGAGAAAAATGTCAATTAAACAATAAATTATTATTTTAAATCTTTTTTAAAAAAAAATTCCACATGGAAGGTCCAACTTTGTCCACGCATGGATAAAAACGGAAAAAAGACCCATCGACCGATACAGACGCACCTCAGGTGCCACTACCTATGTGGCTCGGCATCTGAAGGTGACAGCCTTGCCACGTCAACTCCTCCCAGTCCGCCACCCTAACAATCCACAACTAAGCATTTATCACTTGCCGCCACTTCCTATTCCTACATATTGTCTGAATTAAATTATGTCACCTCTCCTAAGCTCCACGCCACCCCGCATTTATTTCAAAATGAGCTGCATTGAATTCTCCCAGTGCCTCGCTCTTCTCGCCATGTTTTTAACCTTTGATTTTTTCGAGTAAACATTCCTTCTTCACTTGCTTGCCGGTACCTGCTCGTTTCGTCGTCTGCAACCTTCGCCATCTTACCACAACTTGCATTGCTCAGAGACCATATCATGTTTGGGTAGAAGCCGATACGAAGATGGGTAGATGCTAGTTACCGAATGCCACCATCAGCTCCACTTCTGCCATGCAAGCAACGAATGGGTTCCTCACTTCCATGAATGGGTTCCTCGCCGCCATGAAGGTCACCGCAAGCAATGAAGGGGTTCGTTGCGTGTTCGACCTAGGTGAGCTTGCTCACTAAGGCTGGCCATTATTCTTCTGTTTGTGTTTGGTTTGCAATTTCGCTTTGTTTTATTGCTTTTTTGGTGTTGTAGATTTCGTTTATTTTGTTGAAGTTTAGTGTTTATGAAAACTACACTATTTGTGTTCATAAACACACTAAATCTCTAAAAATTAATCTTCTGTTCAAGCATCGCTTTGTTTATATTAAATATATTAATGCAGTTGGTTGTTTTCTTCTTTCAACATGTAATAATGTTCGTTGTTTATATGGGGTTTTCTCTATAGGGTTTATATTGCAAATATTACACTCATATTTACCTCATTTCTCTTTTAGTAGGGTTTATTTTGAGAATATAGCACACATAGTTTAGCATTTATGTTTCGGTAGGGTTTATTTTGCAAATTTTACAGTCATAGTTTAGGGTTATCCTATTCTCATAGGATTTGCATTGACATTGAATTTGCATATCCTATTCTCATAGGTTATGCATTATCATTGACTCTGCTTAGCATAATCTCACAGGTTCTGCATTATCATTCACTCTGCTTATCGTTTTCTCATAGGTTTTGCATTATCATTCGCTCTGCTTCTCGTATTCTCATACGTTCTGCATTATCATTGACTCTACTTAGCATAATCTCATAGATTTTGCATTATCATTCACTCTTCTTATCATTTTCTCATAGGTTTTGCATTATCATTCACTCTGCTTCTCGTATTCTCATACGTTTTGCATTATCATTGACTCTGCTTACCACAATATCACAAATTCTACATTATCATTCACTCTGCTTATCATTTTCTCATAGGTTATGAATTGTCATTCACTCTGCTTCTCGTATTCTCATACATTTTGCATTATCATTGACTCTGCTTAGCATAATCTCACAGGTTTTGCATTATCATTCACTTTGCTTAGCATAATCTCAGAGGTTTTTCTTATCATTCACTATAGTAGCATTGCTCAAGAAAAAATAGTGATTAATCATAAATCGATAATTTCTATGTAATTTTCCAAGTTTTTCAAAAAAATTGGTTTGTGTAATCATAAATCAATGTTTTCTGAGCTTTTCCTTAGGAGTTGCATTTCTTTTTTTGGAGTGCGCTTTTCCTTGGGAGTTGCACTTCTTGAAGAGTGAGTTGTCGTCTTCTCTATGTGTATGTGTATGTGTATGTCTATATGACTATGTGTATGTGTATGTGTATGTGTATGTCTATGTATAGGTCTATGTCTATGTCTATGTCTATGTCTATGTGTCTATGTCTATGTGTCTATGTGTATGTGTATGTGTATGTGTATGTCTATGTCTATGTCTATGTCTATGTGACTATGTCTATGTCTATGTCTATGTTAATGTGTATGTCCATGTCTATGTGAGAATGTGTATGTCAATGTCAATGTCTATGTCTATTTGACTATGTCTATGTCTATGTCTATGTGAATGTGTATGTCCATGTGTATGTGTATGTGTATGCCATTTCTATTTCCACCTCTGTCAAACCTCCACCATATGCAACACCTGCAATGGAACACTTCAAGAACTCCATTGAATTGCAAGTGAATGTACCAGATTAATCAGAAAGTATAGTGTCAACTTTCCCAAGTTCCTCATTTAAATTGGATGTTCGAGCTCATGCAGGCTTGGCAGTTTCTTCATCATACATGTTTTGATCTTCATTGATGAATCTATATTGATACTTTCTTATGCTCATATAATGGGTATAAGCATTACAAAACTGTTGTTATATCAACATTGCAATGTTGTGCTTGTTCAAATTTTATTTTTAAAATAGTTTCACTTATTCGTAGAACATATTGCTATACAATTTTTTAAAGAATTTGATAAGAATTTACCATCAACAGCTCATTAGTCATTAGTGTCATCACGTGGTAGGACATAATGAGTAGATCCAAATTGCCAATAAGAATATTCAGTAGGAAAAAAATCATCTAAAAAAAACAAATAAAGGTGCATACAAACCCTAGACTATAATTTGTAATTTGAACTTTCAGCTCATTTGTAATGGATTTTGATTTTCAGCTAGTATTATCATTTATAGTCAAATGACTGTATTTTGATTTATGGTTTTACAATAGGCATTGCTTAATTAATGTAGCTCATAAATTTTTGTTATCATTGATTAGCCACCTCCCAAACAAAAACAAATAGAGGAGAGAAACAATAAAAATCCTATAATAAAAAGAAGCAACAGTAAGTGATAACAACTTAAAAGTAATCAATACAAGCTGCATAAAAATATTAATATTTGATTTCACATAAAGATAGGAGATAAAAGAAAAGTATACATATTTTTTGTGAAAGAATGTTAAATGGGAGTTTAAAAATGATCCCCCACCTCCCAAAAAAAAGCAAATAGAGGAGAGAAACACTTGAAAACCAAAAATATTGGTGTCTCAATACATCTAGACAATTATCTTACTACAGCCTAGTAACTATTCTCCATAGGAAGTAAATTGGGGAAAAAAAGAGATGATGTCTACACCAACTAGACATACATAGGACCACAAAGCCCCAATAAACCATAAGGGCTACTAGAGATTCATTAAAGAAGGATATGATCCCATAGCATATAGGTCTCAATTCTCATATGTGATAGAAATAAAAGCTATGAAGAGGATCCTATCTATAGTTTTTTCCTTATAATATTATTTCTACGTTGTCCTTTTAGTATCCATTCCATTTTTCCTCTTTAGTGGAACTATTGTTCTCCCATCTATGTTTGTTTAACATTCTTATTATTCAAATTGATAGCAAGAATGAACATCATTTATACATGATCGAAGTATATTTTATCCATTGAATCAAACTCATCCTTATTCATTCCTTGGGTATCCCAATTTAGATTCAACATTATAACATGTCTTAATGATAGTCTCATCCAATCTCTTATTCTCACCTAAAATTCATTATCACAATCAACCAACTAATCCTCTAGCTCAGGTACATAGTGAAAATAATATCCTCACTACAAAAAATAAGAAACTATTTGATGTCAAAGGGGAAGTAAAACTCAAATAATTGTCTAGCTTATATTACATCATATCTCTGTTCAATATGTTTTGCATTATCATTCACTTTGCTTATCATGATCTCATAGGTTATGCATTATCATTCACTCTCCTTATTTTTTTCTCACAGGTTTTGCATTATCATTATTTCTGATTTTTCTTATTCTCATAGGTTCTGCATTATCATTGACTTTGCTTATCATATTATCATAGGTTATTATCATTGAGTTAGGTTGTGTTCTCTATTTCATTAACACAAAAAAAATGTGGGTTAATCTTTTTTTAGGTTTTGCTTCATCTTTTCAGTCACTTAATAAATTGATGTTGTTTATGTGCCATAGATAAATATGTTGGTGTTATTTATTCTGGGTTATGCTCCATCAATTTTATATCTAATTTATGTTTGATGTGATCAAGCCTATCTATGGATGAAATTAAGCTTACGTTGTGGAGGACCGACGTATAGGTGTGGGCCCCAACGAGCGCATGTCCCATCGCACATTAGGGCCCCCATTTACATATTAGAGGAGAGGAGCCGATACGTATGCACCCAAAATCACACAGTCCACATGGAGAGCCATGTGGACCAATAACATTTTAAAAAAAAAACCCATATACTTCAATAAATCTGTAATGCAAATTTTTCTATCTTTTCTTAGGTGTCATTGGTTATTTTGGGGGTGTTATCTTTTGCATAGGCTATTTTTCATCATATCAGTCATCCAATTATTGTACCTTAATTCTGTGTCTTGGAAATATATGGGGGTGTTCTATCTTTTTTAGGTTCTGCTTCATCAACATAGACATAGACAAATACATAGACATAGACATATACATAGATATAGACATATACATCTACATATAGATAGACATATAAATACACATATACATAGACATATGTATATGTATGTATATGAGATATTAAATTCACACATAATTGTAATTATTTTGAAACAAAACAATTACATGCTGGCAGCCAAACATGATGAAGTGTATCCAACTTGTATATGCTTAAGGTCTTTGCATCTTACTTATATATATATATATATATATATATATATATATATATATATATGCATATGTATAGACATATTCATATACATATACATATGTTTATGTTTATGTATATGTATATAGATATACCATATGCTTTGTATTTGAATCTGTATATGATATGTCTGTGTATGTGTGTATGTAAATCTATGTATATGTGTATGTCTATGTATGTGTATGTATGTCTATGTATGTCTATGTAAATCATGTGTATGTGTATGTGAATGTGTATGTGTATGTGTATGTTTAATATGTATATGTGTAATCTATGTGTATGTCTATGTTTATGTGTATGTGTAATATGTGTATGTCTATGACTATGTGTATGTGTATGTGTATGTATATGTGTATGTGTATGTCTATATTTATGTCTATATGTAAATATGTATTTGTATATGTAAATGTGTATGTGTGAATGTGTATGTCTATATGTAAATGTGTGTGTGTATAGATGTGTGAAGAGGTCTTAAGTGGACAACCTTGCCACATCTACTTCTCTCAGTTAGCCACCCTAACAATCCACTGCATCGCATTTATCACTCGTTGCCCCTTCCTATACTTCTCTACAGTCATGTTTAATTCACTTATGTCTATGTGTATGTCTATGTATATGTCTATGTGTATGCTTCATAAATTCAGACCTGCAACAATTGTATCTTTTGTATGTGCCATTGATTAATTTCGGGGTGTCCTCAACTTTATATGATGTGCACCTATATGCCGGTCCTCCACAACGTAAAAAAAAAATCATCCATAGATAGGCTTGATCACATCAAACATAAATCAGATATAAAATGCACACAAGTTAGCATTAATTTAAACAACGTGCCAATTCAACAACTTTGAAACCCATCCGACCTATCTTTGACTGACTGGAAAACCCATTACAAGAATTTTTCCCATCATAGCATAACCAAACCAACACGCAAATGCATTCACCTGTCCCATCTACCATGAGATATACAACACGTATCAGCTTCAATCTGTCCCATCTTGCCAAGTAGGGTGCGCACGTATTGGAGCCAAACACAAATATCCCACCGACATCCATTTAACACTCCTGTAAGGCCGCCATTATTCAAAACAAAAACATGGAAACAATTTCAAACAATCCACCAAATCAATCAAGTCAAGAATTAAGGCTGAAATCAATCAAATCTCCAATTCATACAAAACATAACTCAAATTCAAAAGAGGACAGAAATTTATTTCACCACACTAAACAACCATCAATCAGATTCAAATAATTCCCAATTCAAATAGCCATGAAAACCTTCAAGTATTCACATGTATTACCATAGATCAATATTGAGCACTAAATATTTCTTACAACATGTATTTAGGGGACCTAGTTTTCCCAAGGCCTTTCATGATTTCCTATGTAGCACTTCACATAGATTACCATATGGGACTTGGTTCCCTATGCAACACTTCACAATTCGAATGGAGTTGTGGACTCGTGTAGCATAGGTTGCCATCAAACGAGCGTTCATAAAATCAAGTCTCCCTAAAACATGTCTCGATTGCTTAGCCGATTGAATTGATGAAGCATAACCTATATGTATATTTGTATGTCTATGTTTTATATATATACATGTGTGGCCTATGTAGCACTTCACATAGATTACCATAGCTTTGTATTTGAATGACTTAGGGGACTTGGTTTTGTGAAGGCTTGTCATGGTTCCCTATGTAACACTTAACAATTCGAATGGATTTGTGGACCCGTGCTACATAGGTTGCCATCAAACGAGCGTTCACAAAATCAAGTCTCCCTAAAACATGTCTCTATTGCTTAGTTGATTGAATTGATGAAGCAGAAACATATGTATATTTGTAAGTCTATGTTTTATGTATATACATGTGTGGCCTATGTAGCACTTCACATAGATTACCATAGCTTTGTATTTGAATGACTTAAGGGACTTGGTTTTGTGAAGGCTTGTCATGGTTACCTATGAAACACTTCACAATTCGAATGGAGTTGTGGACCCGTGCAACATAGGTTGCCATCACCTATGAAAAATTTTACACCCCCAAATTCATCAATGGCACCTGAAAAAGATAGAATAGTTGTACAACTTAATTGTATACGAATATGTATATGTGTATGTGTATGTGTATGTATATTGGTATGTATATGTATATGTGTATGTGAATGTCTATGTATATTGGTATGTATATGTATATGTATATGTGTATGTGTATGTGTATGTATATTGCTATGTATATGTATGCGTATACATATGCATACATATACATATGTATATGTATATAGATATGTATATGTATGCATATACATATACATATCTATATACATATGCATATGTATATTTATATGTATACATATATCTATACATATGCATATGTATATGTATATGTATATCTATATGCATATGCATATGTATATGTATATGTATATGGAACCCATTCATGACGGCGAGGAACCCGTTCGTTGCTTGCATGGCAAAAGTGGAGCTGCTAGTGACGTTCGGTAACTAGCATCTACCCATCTCCATATCGGCTTCTACCCAAACACGATATGGTCTTCGAGCATTGCAGGTTGTGGTGAGACGACAAAACGAGTAGGTACCGGCGAGCAAGTGAAGATTAAATGTTTACTTGCTAAAATGGAAGGCTAAAAACATGGCGAGAAGAGCGAGGCACTAGGGAGCATTCAATGCAGGTTGGCTCGGAAAATATGTATGTATATGTGTATACATATACATAAATATACATATGTATATGTATATAGATATGTATATACATACGCATATGTATATATATGTATATGTATATGCATATACATATGTTTATGTATATAGATATGTATATACATATACATATGATGTATATATGTATATACATATACATATGTATATGTATATACATATATACATCATATGTATATGTATATGCATATGTATATGTATATATTTATATGTATATACATATGTATATAGATATGTATATGCATATATTTCTATGTATATGGATATGTATATATATACATATGTATATGTATATGTATGCTATATATATGCATATATGTCTATGTATATGGATATGTATATGTATAGGTTGGTTGGAATAAAATTGTGGGGTAGTGTGGAGCTTAGGAGAGGTGACAACATTTAATTCAAACAGTCAATAGGAATAGGAAGTGGTGGCGAGTGATAAATGCTCAGTAGTGTATTGTTAGGGTGGCGGACTGGGAGGAGTTGACATGGAAAGGTTGTCACCCTCGGACGTCGAGCCACATAGGTAGTGGCACCCGAGGTGCGTCTGTATCAGTCGACGGGTCTTTTTCCATTTTTTTCCAGGCGTGGACAAAGTTGGACCTTCCATGTGGAAAAATATTTGGAAAAAGGAATAGAAAATGACAAAATGTCAATGAAGAAGCAAACATTTGAAATGAAAATAGTGACACATTGCAAATTACATAGAACACACATTGCAATATGATCATAATACATTGCAAATAAAAAAAAAAACGATGCATCTGTAATTCTCATATATTTAAAAATGTCAACGAAGAAGCATACATTACAAATCAAAACAATAACACAAATTGAAAATTACATACAAACACTTTTTCAAATCTGATCAGATTACTTCACAAAACAAAACAATAATGGTCAATATGTACTTATCAGAAAATTACAACTGTCCACAATTTTGGTGCATTTGTAAATATCAATACTTCTAAAGTCTACGAAACTAGCATTTGTAATCTAGCTATTGTTGTTGTGAAAAGAATCTTGGGTGGTTGGGGTGCCAATTGCCATGTTCTCGTCCCCTTCCACTTGACGGGGATTGTTGAATACATGAGTGGGACTTGGAGTGCTAACTTGGGTGCAAGTGACATGTGCTAGGGGTGGTGATGAAGACATTTGTACATCCTGAGTGCCAAATTGATATGGATATTGACTGCCCCTGAAGTCAGATTGGGAGAGGCTGGAATAATTCATTGTTGTGGAGAACTGAGGGATATTAATGTTGAGAATATCACGGAAGACTCCATTACTTTGAGACAACGGATTAGAAGTGTCCCTTAACCGCCTCTCTCTCTGTAAAGCCCTCTGTGCCTCCTCAATCTCTTTTTCCTTTCGGTCTTGTTCCTTGTGAAGCCTCTCTTGCTCCTTTTTCGTATCTCTATCTTTTTTTTGTTGTAATTTTTTCTATTCTTTTTCTTTTCGCAGTATGTCCTTCTCAATTCTGGCATTCTCCTTCAACTCCGCTGCCAAAATTCTTGCTTCCCTTTTTTCTGCATTATGTTGTCTCTTTCTTGCTTTTATCTCCTCCACCTCTTTCTTCCTTTGCTCTTGCTCCATTAATAGCCTCATGTAGTCATTTGTTGTCAACAATTGAGACTGTCTATTCATTCGAATTGCACCTGCTTTGGATTTCATTTGATGGACAATGCGCAAAGGCAACTTGAGGAACTTGCTGATGTGTGGAATTTTTTGTGTTTCTTGTGTCCCATCTGACTATGTGCCAATGACCTCCTCGACTACTTGTGAGCCCTGTGGTACATCTTCATTGGCTTGTAAATCTGAATTGCAAGAAGGAGCATAGTAATGGACAACTTGAGAAAGGTCAATTTGTGGTTGTGGTGATGGAAAAGTATAGGTATCATGTTGTTCTCGGACTTCCAAATCAATGCCAAAGTTCATTGCTTCATCAACCAACCAGGATGGTTGGCTTCGTTGTGATGGAAGATCTAAACTTTCGCTGAATTGATCAACGACCCTATCCACCATGGGAGGGGTGTGTTCATTAACCACCACTTGTGCAACTGATTCAACAAGAAATGTATGAGGTGAGTGTTGTTTTTCTGTTGTAGGTTGCATGTGTCCATCTTGAAGAGTGGACTACAATACTATGACATCATCACTTGACACACCAAGTCCAGAAAGGCTGAGAATGTTTTCAACTGCATCAACATCCTCGCTGACCACAAATGTCTCACTGGGATGCATGTCATTGACAAGTGCATCGGGATTCAGCGGCCATATACCAGTCCTTTTAAACCCAGCCTTGATGTTGTCAACTACCAAAGCTCTTTTCATTGCTTTGATGCCTAACATTGCAAGTTCCCTCCTCCTCACTTCAATGTTTGGAAACCTTGACAAAAAAATTGTATGTTCTTATTTGAAGTAAGCTTTGAAAGGTGCAAACACACTCACATCCAACGGCTGTAGCTTATGTGATGTGTGTAATGGAAATGTTAAAAAATCTATACCGATATCTCTTGCTTCCTGGATGGTTGGAAGTGCTACGTGGCTTTCATGGCCATCAAAGATCAGCAAGACCCTGTTCATGGGAAAGACACCGCCTGGAATCGAGGTTTTGAAGTGGGTCAACCAATCTATGGACAATTTTTTGGTCATCCATGCATATGGTTGGGCTGCCATGCAAGCACTTGGTTCACAATCTATGATGTAATTATCTATGTTCACACTCCCCTTGAACAAGTAGAATCCTGGAATGCTCTGCCCGACAACATTGACACAACATAGAATGGTTATCCATTCATGGCTCTTTGTGATAATGTAAGAGACATTCCTGCTACCTTTTCTTGCGAGCACCTTCATGGACCCATTTTTGCCTGCTTGGATGCCAATTTCATCACAATTCCATATGAGATTGGGACCATATGGCATGGCTTTGTATGTTGCAGACAGTGTTTTGTAGAATGCATCTACAACATCAGGTCTAAGATTGAATGCCCTATCTTTGTCTAGGCCTTCAACAGTTCATAATGCGAGTTGAGGATGTTTGTACTTGAAGCCTGTCCACCAGGACTTCCTTGGGAAGCCATTGGTGAAAGGGTTTGGCCTATTTTGACATATTTGAGCAACCTCGGACTTAAAATTGACTATCTCAAGACCATGACCAATATCAACCATTTGCTCGCACCATTCCACAATGCGATTTTCTTCCTCTTCTATGAGGACTGTTGGCTGACCTTTCTTGAAAGTTGTTGTTAGACCCCCTAGCCATTTGGACAGTGTGTCTGTTGGGATTGACCACTTTTAGGAATCCCCCCTTATTGATATGTCATTCTCTTCAACGTCATAGAGTGCCCTTTTCATGTCATCCTTAGACCACAGCTTCTGTATTTGTTTTACCTTCTAAGGTATTTGAGTTGTAGTAACCTCAATTTGCGGTATTTGAGGAGTAGAAACCTCATCTACTTGTGCAACATGATCTATTTCAGGGAGAAATCTGCATCCTCATTTCTCAGTAGGCAACCTTATTGTGGCTCTTTTCTTTTTTTTCTTCCCAATACGGGACACCACTGCATTGCCCTTGGCCATCTACACATAATAATTAGAATCAAATTAGTGATGCTTGAACAGAAAAACAATCACTTTGTAATGTATAACATATGAGAATATGATAAGCAGAGTCAATGATAATGCATAACCTTTGAAACAGAAATGGTAAACTATGAAATATAAATGATTGAATAGTTATCTATATATGTATGAAGAGATTGTTGTGATACTTGAACAGAAGAATAATTAGTTTGTGATGTAGAACATATGAGAATATGATAACCAGAGTAAATGATAATGCAAAACCTAGGAAAGATAAATGGTAAACTATGAAACACAAATGCTTTAACAGTTATCTTTATATGTATGAAGAGAGTTATGCTTGAACAAAAGAACAATTAGTTTGTGATGCAAAACATATGAGAATATGATAACCAGAGTAAATGATAATGCATAACCTAGGAAAGATAAATGGTAAACTATGAAACACAAATGCTTTAACAATTATCTTTATATGTATGAAGAGAGTGATGCAGAACATATGAGAATATGATAACCAGAGTAAATGATAATGCAAAACCTAGGAAAGATAAATGGTAAACTATGAAACACAAATACTTTAACAATTATCTTTATATGTATGAAAAGAGTGATGCTTGAGCAGAATATTATTTAGTTTGTGTATGTGTTATCTTTTTAGTTTCTTGCATTTCAATTGAGATTATCTTGTGTAATAGGAGTTTGTTATCTTGTGTTATCTATTGTGGAGTGAGCGACATAAGGAAGTAGAGGAGTAACAAGAACAAAATTACAAACTATGCAAGGGAGTTAGAGTTTAAGAACATCTCATATCTCTTAAGCATTTACAACATTAACATTCTCATGCACAGAAAAGTGAAAACCACACTCATGTTTGAACAACAAAAAGCTTACGAATGAAAAATAGTAAGAGTTTAACAAAACTCACATATATTGTCTATGACAAACTCATTGACAGGCATAAATATTTGTTGATTGATGAAGCAAAACATATGAAAATGATGAAAAAAAAGTCTTCTAGGATTAGAAACTTTAGAGGCTGATAATGCAGAAAATATGAGAATAAGACATCCTGAGTGAATGACAATGTAGAAGCTATGAGAATAAGATAACTAGAGTGAATGATAATGTAGAACCTGTGAGATTATCCTAAGTAGAGTCAATGATAATGCAAAACCTATGAGAATAATATAACTAGAGTGAATGATAATGCAGAACCTATGAGAATAAGATAAGCAGAGTGAATGATAATGAAGGACCATTGAAACAGAAATGGTAAACCATGACCAATATTTAACATATAAACAATAATGCAGAACCTATGAGATTACGATGTGAGACTATGATAAGCAGAGTGAATGATAATGCAAAACCATTGAGACACATGAAAAGAAGAGTGAATGATAATGCATAACCTATCAAACAGAAATGTTAAACTATGAGTGTAATATTTGCAATATAAACCCTACTGAAACAGAAAGGCTAAACTATGACTGTAACATTTTCAATATAAACCCTAGGGAAACAGAGATGGTAAACTATGACTGTAATATTTGCAATATAAACCCTAGGGAAATCTTTAAATGGTAAACCATGAGTGTATTATTTGCATTATAAACCCTATGGAACAAATATGCTAACCTATGACTGCAATATTTGCAATCTAAACCCTACCAATACATAAAGAAACACCTGTGACTGTAATATTTGCAATATAAACCCTAGGGAAACATAAAAAAAAACCTATGACTATAATGGGTGTAATGAAGATCAATATGGATGTTGGTAATGGCTGTAATGAAGAACAAGTGTGAAAAGGAAAACCGAGTACAATATGGATGCTGGTGCACTGGAATCTGAGCTGTTGCCTCCCCTTGATGTTAACTCGTTCAATTTTGTGCTTGTCACTCCTCTTTTTCTTATGTCGCTCATTGCAGAATAACTAAATATTTGTTGGTTTTCATGGCTATTTGAATTGGGAATTATTTCAATTTGTTTGATGGTTGTTTGGTGTGGTGAAATAAATTGTTGTCCTCTTTTGAATTTGAGTTCTATTTCGTATGAACTAGAGATTTGATTGATTTCAGCCTTTAATTCTTGACTTGATTGGTTTGGTGGATTGTTTGAAATTGTTTCCATGTTTTTGTTTTGAATAATGGCCCCTTATAGGAGTCTTAAATGGATGCAGATGGGATATTTGCGTTTGGCTCCACTACGTGCGCACCCTACTTGGCAAGATGGGACAAATTGAAGCTGATACGTGTTGTAGATCTCATGGTAGACGGGACAAGCGAATGCATTTGTGTGTTGGTTTGGTTATGCTACGATGGGAAGCATTCTTGTAATGGGTTCGCCAGTTGGTCAAAGATGGGTTGGATGGGTTTCAAAATTGTTGACTTGGCACCTTGTTTATTTTGTGTAGTTGTGACTAATGTGAAAGTGACACCTGCATTGGTGCGAAAGTTGGGTTTAATAGTTTATGGGGAAGGGTGCATGTCTTAATGTTTGGGCTATTTAAATTCCATGTCATAATGGTACTTGTTATATGTCATATACAATTTGGATACACTTCATCATGTTTGGATGCCAGCATGTACTTGTTAAGTTTTTAAATTAATGCTATTAAGTGTGCAGTTTATATCTTATTTATGTTTGATGGGATCAAACCTATCTATGAATGAATATTTTTTTACATTGTGGAGGATCGGCATATAGGTGTGGGCCCCAACAAGCGCATGTCTCATCGCACGTTAGGGCCCCTGCTTACGTATTGGCTCCTCTCCCCTAATAGGTAGCGCATAGAAGTAGCTCTGATAAAATTCAATGAGTCAAACTATTCAACCTACTTCCAATCATGCAATGAGACGTGGGGCCCACACTTAAGTGTTGTTTCATGAGATTTGAGACCTTCTCTTGGGGGTACTTCATTCTATCTAACATTTATGAGGACAAAATTTAGATAAGAGGAGAAAGCTCTCTAATTAAAAGATAATGAATAAGAAAAGAGGCTAGGTTTGGTGAACTTTTTGACAAAAGGAAAACGTAGTTGATAGGTGTAAATTCCGCGAACTTGGACCAACATCTCCCTATGCATGCGTGAAAGCATAGGTAAGTTATTTTGACAGCGCACCAAGTATTTTGACAGCGCGCCAGGCATAGAAAGTTACATGAACTGTTTGGCAGAATGCCTCAGAGAAAACATTATCTTATGGAATGCAGTGATTGTAGCGTATAAACAAGACATAGACAAGGCAGGTGGACTATTGATAGTGAAAAATGTGGTCTCATCGAATGCAATAATTACAAGATATCTACATATACTTCGATTTGGATCGATTTAGCCTCAAGAAAGCAATAAATGAGCGACACCATCATGATAAAGATGCCTACAAAATTTAAATGAGCGACACCAAACAATAGGTCAACTTTAAATGTTAGATTCAGCAGCACCCTGAAGCGTATCAGAAGACCCCAAATTGTGCTTCTTTTTAAATATCTGTTGTCAGGGAGCAAAGTAAATTGACGCTATGATTCATACATATTTTAAATGAAAATAAGGACTTCTAAACTCCACTTTCAACCTTCTTAATTCCGCGACTGCTTCGAATTGGTGAAAAGATTGAATGCAGACAACGAGAAATAAATGTCATGTGACATAAAGTTAGGGAGATTAAATGAAATCTCAGCTACTTTCGAGTCATAATTAATAACGAGAAATAAATGTCATGTGACATAAAGTTAGGGAAATTAGAGGAAATCTCAGCTACTTTCGAGTCATAATTAATCAGCAAATCAAATCAAACTTTCTCAGATTGTTTGACATAATGCCTCAATTTCAACGAATATGTAGTAAATCGAAATTAGAGCTTCTTGTACCTTTCACCCAATACACATTTAGTTGAATAGTTTTCAATCCTTAAGTGAATTTCCTGTCAGAAAAAGAAAAAGGAAACTATATGGAATGTTGCGCTTGTACTCCCAGCTCTATGGGACTCATTCCAAGTTGTATGTATAAACTCAAAATTGGAGTAGAAATCCATTGAAGCGCCTCCTCTCTCAAGCACAAAAGAAAATTTATGTTATTTCTCCTTTTGAATGAGCAGTGGTTGGAACAGAAACCTATTGAATTTCAAGCATTTACCTGCTCTCTTGGCGTTCCCCAACAAGTCTGTCAAGATTTGTAAATCACTTGCACCACTGGATAGTTATCACTCTATTTCCCTAAAGAATAATAATACGGTCTAAAACATTTCTTGCACATTAGCTCATCAGGACATATTGTTTATGAGAGGGTAGGGGAGCCCCTACTGTAAATTCTAATTAAGGAAAGACTTTAAAGATACTATATCATTTATCTAAGAAGCTGAAATTTTAAATGTAAGCAAACTGGATCAGAACATGCATTGCCTGATATTCGTGATCTTAAAATTTCTCAAATGAAATAGGTCGTATTTCAAGAGGCATGCCTAACATGTAGGATTAATGATTTAACTATTATCTTCTCAGTAAATAAGGCATCAGTATTATCAATCTACATGAATGTAAACAAGAACAAAAAACTTTCCCTCCTCCTAGCGTCAAAATGTGGATGTTAAATCTGCATTTGCTTAAAAAAACAACTATTAAGATTGTTAGTCAAATTAAGCAAATGAAATAGAACATCCCTATAAAATACTTAAACATGTTCAAATATGCAAAACTGAGATAAATAGAACAAAGACATGAAAGCACATGAAAACATGATTAAAACCTTATCTCATAGTGGATTGGTGCTCCTCATGATGTAAAAAGGATGCCCTTTCCCAATCCGTGATAACCAAAAGATGCCAAGATAATAATGCTGAAAATGCAAGAGATTATGCATCAAGCTGGATTGTTGTGTTGTTGTAGCCAAATTGTGTTGAAATGCTTTGCATTTATAGATTCAAAGTTGGAAGATTGAGGGATTTGGATGAATGCGGGATCATTCATGAGCCAATGACAAGATACCACTTGTCAAGATGTGAGAGGATGAGGGTTGAGCACATTTGGTCAATGTACCAATTTGAAATTTGAATTTGGATGAAATGACATGTTTAGGGGGGATGAAAGGTGAATTAAATGCCAAGTTTGACTTGTGTAAGAGACATGTAAGAGCATTTAATGCTTTGTTGGATGGACAAGTCATGTGGGAGGGAAAATTTAAATTAGGAGAATATTCCCTCAAAGATGTCAAGTTGGAGGAAATTCGAAGAAATAATAAATCAAAGAAATGTTTTATTGGTGCAAGTGGGTGGGTTGGTTAAGAGTCTAGTCTTGACTCAAGTTGAATCAAAAGCTAGAAAATGGGTGATTATGATTAGAGGTTAATTAATTCTGATTAATTAACTTGGAATATTTTAGCAGTTTTGATATTTGATTTAAATCATTTTGATGTATTGAATTAAATAAGAAGAACTTAAAGACTTAATTAAATAATTAAATACAATGAAGCTAGGGAATTAATCAATAAATTGGTTTAATTGATTAATAGAAGAATTTGATGTTAATTAGAGCGGATGTTTATTTTACATGTCTACACCATTATTTCCCTATTCTGCAATTGTTGTGTTGATAGAGCCTACCCGTCCCTCGGTGAACACTTTTTCTCATCTTCTGATTGCTCTTGATTCCTCTTCTATGTTGTCAGCTTTGTTGTGTGGTGACTCTTTGTCTTGAGTGGTTGTGGAGGAACCACTCATCTTGTCTCACTCGACGAACTTCTTTTTTGAGCATTCATGGTTTGTTGTGCAAAAAATAGAAGGGACTCCCAAAGTCGTGGCCTTGAGTTTTGGGATTTAGATATGTCCCCTCTGATTTAGGGGTTGTTTAGTCCTATTCTTTCATTCAACATGCAATTTTTCAGCTATCCATGTCCTATTTTTCTTTCTAGTTCATGTCCTATTTTGAACTTTCTATTTTTTGGCCCTGAACGCTCTCCATGTAAAGGGTACAACACCATATAAATGCTACTTACTTTATCAAAAACTAATGAATTTGTTAGGAAGTTGCGAGGATTAAAATAATTGGAGAGCACCATCATTGGATTATTTAAGGTGGTAAGGTCCTTTAGATTCTTGGTTGTTTAATTTATCATGAAAGATAAAGCACATAGGGGCCCATCTACTAGTTCATGTTTTAAACAAAGATTAGATTTAAGATAAAATATTTAAGAAGAAAAATATTGCATTTTAAAATAGGTTAGGGATAAAGGAAACATTCAAATTTTTAAATTAAATTTGAAAATGGGGAAATCTAATATATAAATAAGTAGAGTAAAATGGGAAAGAGGGAGAAATTAAATAAGAGGGAAAGAAAATAAATAAGTAATATGATCAAGGGAATGATAGGAATGGGCGAGGATAAGTAAAAAGAGGACAAATCAAGATCAAAATTCAAAACATAAGAAGGGCACTAAAATGAGTCCAAAGCATTTTAATTATTATATTTTTCCTAAACTTTTGTAGGCTTATGACAAGCTAAAAATATAGATGTTTGTAAAGTACTTGAATATAATGAACTTATATATAATAATATGAGATATAAATGATAATTTACCATATGATAGATACTAGTATTAAACATGGAACTAGATATTCATTCTTTCACTTATACATATTCCTACAAAATATAAGAAGATTGGCGCACAATTCAACTAAAGTCATTCCATAAGATTTGAGATCTATGAATTATTTTATCTCTTGTTTGAATTCAATGATCCCTATAAGTGAATTAGTAGTTTACATCCAATGAAATCCTTCCATGTGATTTGGAGGGAAGAGGGTACCACATAGAGTGTTTAAGATATGCACATATATATTTTGAGAATGTCATATACAATGAACAATATTTATTTTTCCTCCAGTCCTAAGATTTGGGCATATATTTTGGGGTATCATATTTTTCAAAAATTGTTAAATCACCATGTGCCTCACAAGTGAGACACAAATCTATGCTTCCATGTCATTTTAGAATTCACATGTACCTCAAAGTGAGGTTAAAATATGATAGTGAAATTTGCATACCTAAATCATTCTCATTTAATTTTAGGCCCATTTTGATGGAATGACTTGATACAATTTTGAGAGAAATAAATGGCATATTCTTTGTACAAAGATAGATCATTCGTCAATTTTCCACCCCTCTGTGTTTACATTCATTCTCATACATGTGACCATATATTATCTATATCTACTCATGTTGTTACACAACTGTCATTTATTACACATCATTGCATCTATTCTCAAGAACTCATTTGCCACATTCATATTAGCATTCTCTTATCCTAGGTCAATCCTACATAATGAAAAATTGATCCAAATCTTAAGAATTCAAATTCCAAACATTTATGTTGTTATATCAAGATTCAATTAAGTAGTTTTTGAATCAAAATCATTGATCCATATTTTACGAGTAGTTATTCAAAAAAACCCATCTCTAAAGAGCATGAATGGTCCACTTAGCTCTCATTTCATTTATGTGATTCTCACAAAGCATCAAAACTTCAAGGAAGTTACCCATCCTAGTACTAATTCACCTCAAGTGCTTTTAACCATGGATTATTTATGAGATGAAGTCCACTTATCATCCTACCCCATTTTCCAAAGCCCACATATTATAATAGTCACTATGGGCTAACTTGGTACATGTTCACATGATTACTTGCTACGTCTAAATTGTATTTGAAGGAATTTCATGTGCATTTATTCATTATCCAAAAATAATTAATAATCCTAAGCATTTTAAAGAAGAATCACTCTAGGAACACTTTCATTTAGAGTGTTGAAGTCTAAACAAAGGATCAACCAAAGAGTACATGACCCTATTGACCTGAAAATTTCCCTTAAGTATCTTTAAATGGTGCCAATCCTTGATAAATAGCAAGAAGGAAGAATTCAGCAAAATGGATAGCAAAATTTGTACAAAATTCCAAATTAATACTACATGATGGAATTTAGATTTATGCAGTATATAATTGATCCAAATATTTCAAATCAAAGAATTCCAGGTCTACATAGAGTTTCAACAGTGAGCTACATGACAAGAACATTTATATTTTTATACTATAACAAGTAAAATTTGCAATTATTCTAGAGTTTACTTCTAATGAGGTCTAATGGTAAGATTCCATGGAGGAGGTTTCCTAAAAGAAATTAGTGGGTTTTGTTGATATTTTTTAAGAATATTTTAAAGTTTGGGGTCTCATGAGTTTAATAATGCAATTTTTCTTAAACATTTAAGCTCCAAAATTAAAGGAATGAATTGTACTACTTTGATAAAATAAATAAATAAAAAATAATTTTCTCTTATTTTTATTCTCTTGTAGGAACAAGTGGCAAAAAAAATCCTAATTTGCAGGAGCAATTTCTAGCCCTAGCTCAATCTCACCTCTCAAATCTATAGTCCTAAAACATAGGGGCTGTTATTTTCAAGAAAAGATTCTAATTAATCCTTGCTCCATGAAAATAGATCCTCAAGCCATCCCATGAAAAAACATTCTAAGAATAAATAAATAAAAATTACTTAAGAGGTTATGGAATCAGTCCAAAACATATATATATATTTCCATACATTGAAAATTGAGATGTTATTTTATTTAAATGGAAACAACATTTTAAATAAGCATATCAATTTTAACAAAATTTTAACTAATTCTTTAACAACAGAAGAACGGTCACATACAATTAGCATACAAGCACTATCTTGAAGTAGAAATTTGATCTTAATCTCACATTTTCTTAAGTCATTAAACTTAATAAATATTGACGGTTGCAGAAGCAGATCTAATGTGAGGATTTTCAACTTTGATAACATAAAAAAAATTGAACGATAAATATTATAGAAAACAATTATGATAACTTCTCTGGGATAAAAACCCATTAAGCATGGTAGATACTTTCCAATTTCAAAAATTAGCATAGCTAAAGCACTATTTGTGGTCCATGACTAAACATGGGAGCCCAAACATCTATGAGCCAAAACAAAAGTAGAGGGGAAGAGGGGAAGAGGAGAAGAGAGAGAGAGAGAGAGAGAGAGAGAGAGAGAGAGAGAGAGAGAGAGAGAGAGAGAGAGAGAATTAGGAGGGG